>WOXC01009333.1:0-411864 GCA_011680675.1 Gymnobelideus leadbeateri
TTTTCATTAAATGACAAAACAAAATTATTATACACAAGTTAGTATTCACTGTCAACAGGTTCTGAGCCTATTTTTCCCACTGAAGGAATGGGGGAGGGAAGGAGAGGTGGCCTGTCAATATCATAATAATCTAGGGCTAATACTTGGTGCCAAAGGAGATGAAATTCCTCAGTTAATTTTGCCAACTGGGCCTTCAAAATAACATTTATTCTTTCAACTAACCTGAGGTTTAGAGGTAGTATATACAATGCAGGTGTTAAGATTATAGGCCAGAAGGCTAGCAGATAAAATATAACTGAACCAGTGAAGTGGGTACCCCTATTGCTATGTGTTTCTTGGGAGAATGCAACCTGCCAGATAAGAATGATCTTTTAAATTAGGGATTTGGCAATAGCTATAGTCATGACTTGCCTGACTGGGAAAACAGACAGCCCATAACCAGGACAGACTTGTATCTATTTGAAGATGGTAGCTTAAGGAAGTCAGTTTGCTGTACTTCAAAAGGTGCAGAGGGAAACTTGATGGCTTGGGTGGTTTGGACACATAATATTTAGGGCACATGAGGAAAGCTTCATAGGCAGTTAAGGCTGTCTGATAAAATCTTCTCCACCAATATTTGCATATAATCATGGTTTTCACTGGGGGGTCTTCTGAAACCTTGGTTAGAAAGTTGGCTGGGTTAAAATTATTGCAGTATTAGAGGGTTACATTGAGTTGCATCATCAGGGAGAATTCAAGGTCAATAAGTCTGCTAGTAGAGAAATGCTGGGTATGATATTGGAATTAAAGAGGGCCTATACAGCATGGGAAACATGTATAATGAGGGCATAGTGCAGGACTACCTCAGGGATTAATTTTACTAGGTCAGAGATGACCACAATAGTTTGTAATCCCTCAAGAAGTCCCTTGGTTACAGGGTTGAGGGAGTGGCTATAATACTCCACTAGGTGAAAATTGTCTCTATGAGACAGCATTTCCATTACATTCCCCCTTTTTTCATCAAGAAGTGAATTGGGCTATCCTACAGCAAAGGATGTGGAGGGAGGGGACAGGGTAGAGAATGGCAGCCTTCAGTTTTTCTACAGCACACCTGAGCACACAGTCTCACACCTGAGACTCTGTTAAGGTTTAGGGGTGCTGGGACCCTGAAATAGCAACATGCAGGTCCTACTTGAATGAATTTGACTCAAGCATTCTTTCAGATAAATAAAAACAAAGTTTATTAAAGATCTGCCATATTGGGCCAGACTATAGGAATCTGAGCATTTTTATCACTAACACAAGTGGATCAGATTGAATCTGAGCCCCATCATGGAGGCTGAGATGGATCTTTTTTTTTTTTTTCATGAGTAAGGAAAGTTTTTAATCTGCACTTCAGGAACTGGTAGTACAAATGACATTCTGCCTTTCTGTTTAAATAGCTTTAATATAGTCTTTAAGTCAATAACAAAGTGTAACATTCAATCCTCGGAATTCTTGCTCTCTGATGGGAGGCCACCATGAAAAAACGGGGATGGGTTGAATCTAGTTTCCAATCCTAGAATGTGAAGTATAGACAGACACTCTTCACTGGTCATGAGACATTGATCCAAGATGAAGCCGGCTGGATAAACCAATATGGTTTCTTCCTTGAGGAAAAGTACAGAAGGTGGAAAAGTTCCTTCTACATAGGTGATATTCTTTTCTATCTTAATTTCCAGAGAAAGTTCCAGCAGAAAAGAAATCTTCTTTGAAGATACTGGGCATAAACTCAGAAAAGACAAAAATCTTCTGAGATCCTGGGCCTAGTTCAGCTGCCGAATGATATGATTGATGCTTTCACCTCGGTAGCCAGGTTTGCCCATTTCCTTGAGAAAACCCACTCTATTCTTGGCAGCATGGCGGGCTACCGACAAGGGGAAAGGACACAGGAACCTTGAGACCTGATAGAAATGTTCTCCAACTGAGCAGATTTCATGGATGACATCTTCCAGACAAATGATACCGAACTTCCCTAGACGCTCCTCAATCAGAGTATTATCTGTTAGAGGGACTTTCTTATTATTTATCCTGGCTTGTCCTCGTTTCAGAATGAGCTCACGGACAGATTTTAGGTTAGGATATCCCCAAGCTACATAAGGCTCTATAATGAGAAGTTTCTTTAAGGAAGTTGGAGACATTTTAATGAAGACGCCACTATAAATTTTATTCAGACGAAGTTCCTCTATTGTCTTTGTCACCTGGCTATTCACTCCATTAATCCTTTCCATTAGGACCACAAAGGCCAGACGATGTGCATCCTTCAGCACATAGCACCCAGGCTTCGAATCCAGGTGCTTGAGATGAGCTACATCTCGGACAATTCGATGGGATTCATGGATGAATGACTCCAGCCGCCTGAATCTGAGCTGACTCCCTTTCTTTTGCTTCCTCCTTTCCAAAAGGGCTTGCTTAGCCTGAGTTGCTTTGAGGGCTTGGTAAGCTTTTCTCTTCTTCAGGAGGTTCTCTGGAACCAAAGGAATCTTTTTTCTGGGCTCAGGTTCCGCCATCTTTCCTCTGAGATGGATCTTATATACAGAAAGACTGTGGGAGAGATCTAGGATTGGCCAAGTAGTCTGGAGTGACTGGAGGACAGACACCAGGAACCAAAAGAATGGGGTTTAGGGTAGAAAGTAGCCAAAGGTTATCTAGAGATAACAGACAATGCTAGGTTAAGGGTAATGGAGATTTGGGCATAACAATGGAAAGCTTATGGCTTCAGGTGAATGCCAGATCAAGTGGGAAGATTCAAGGAAAGTTCAAGGGAGTTCCCAAGCCTGTACCCCATCAACTCCATAGTTGAGAGGTTGAAAGAATCCTAAGATCATCTCCTGAAAAAGATCCCAAAATGAAAACTCCTAGGAATATTATAGCCAGGTTCCACAATTCCCAGATCAAGGAGAAAATACTACAAGCAACCAGGAAGAAACAATTTCAATATTGTAGAAACACAATCAGGATAGCACAGGATCTGGCAGCTTCTATACTGAGGGATAGAAAGGCTTTGAATATGATATTCCAGAGGGCAAAGGAGCAGGGATTAAAACCATGAAAGACCTACCCAGCAAAACTGAGTATCATGTTTCAGGGGAAAATATGGTGATTCAGTCAAATAGAGGACTTTCAAGCATTCTTGATGAAAAAGCCAGAGTTGAATAGAAAATTTGACATTCAGATACAAGAAGCAAGAGATGCTTGAAAAGGTAAACAGGGAAAATAAATCATAAGGAACTTATCAAAGTTGAACTATTTACATTCCTACATGGAAAAATGATAACTGTAACTGATGAAACCTTTCTCAGTATGAAAATAGTTGAAGAAAGGGGGCAGAGCCAAGATGGTGGAGAAGAAACAGAACTTCCATGGCGCTCCAGTCCACACCACTTCAAAATTATGCAAAAGGGGACTCTGAGCAACCTCTGGAGCTCCAGCACCCACAGAACAACACAAAGAAGCTAACCTCCCACTGAGGACAGCCCAGCAGCCTGGCAGGGAGCTGCCAGCACAGCGCTCTGGGAGCCAAGTGACCATGTGAGTTGGAAGCTTTAGCCCCAGGGTGGCTGGACCAGCAGCCGGCTGGAGGGACCCCAGAACACCAGCAGCTGCAGCTTTTCCAGAATTACCGACACATAGATGCCTAGGACAAAGTGAGAGGTTAGTGCCCTATTGACTTTGGGACCAGTATTTGGGAGCATGTCAGCTTCTTTCCCTGTGGGCAAGAAGCCACTGAGGAGCCACGGCACACCCGCCATTTTGCAGCTTTAGCTCCTGGCCTGTGGACTGTTGTGGGATTTGGCAATCAGTCTGGGGGGTAAGTGCTCTTGCTTTACCCTCCCTGGTTCTGAATTGCTGTCTGGGGTGGAGGTCTTGGGGTGTGTGTCCAGCTTGCCAGAGAGTGTGGGGGCTTCAGGAAGCGCACCCAACTAATACCTCCAGAAGTTGAGAAGACCCCAACGTTTGGGACAGAAGTTCCCCTGTCTGGTGGCAGAGTCCTACTGTGGCAACAAGCCCAAAAGTCAAGTAATTAAGTGGTAACATGCCTAGGCAAAGGAAACAAAATAAACAGAAAAATGCAACATTTACCCAAACTCTGAGAACTCATGGAGAACTCAGGATGGCAGTGCTACTCAGGCTGGGTCTTAGAGGCAGCTGATTGTGTGTTTCTGCCCACCCCCCAACCAACACAGGTTCAAGGATTACAGGGTATTGAGCATGCTCTGTTAACAGGGGAGCACTCCCCTCCTGTGAGAAGCCTGTTGCTGAGGCATGTGGGGGAATAGAGTCGGGGAAAGGGGATAAATGGGAGGTCAGGTGAAGGGGGGGGTGAGAAAAAGGGGAAGAAAGGAGGTTGTGAATGAGGAAAAGAATAAACAACTAGGTTATACACTACAACTTGGTGTAGGACTCCTTTGTCTATTCAGGAGGAGCAAACTCCCCCAAGGGTCATGTGCGTGACCAGGGTTCATTGAGGTGACCAGAGTTGTAGAGGAGACTGGAAAGGAACTCTCTGAGGGGTTTGTGGGGGTGGCCAGAATTGTAGAGGCGACTGGAGAGGTATGTATAGGCGCTAGCCCAGTATACAAGATCTGTACAAGTGGCGGCCTGGAACAGGGACCTGTTGAACAGGGAGCTGGGACAAAGGAGCCACGCGAACAGAATTCACAGGGAGTAGTTGAGGTTAGGGATGTGATATAGCATTTGGGACAGGGGCTAACTTTAGTTCCCCCAATTTGACACCAGACATGGTGGAGATGTATTGCCACCAAGTTTACAAACTTGGGCAGACTCAAAGCATTGGGCTAAATCTAAAACAATGCCAAAAATTCGTTTGCAATCTCCTCATAGTGTCTCTATGGCTGGAACACACTGGCTTTGATCCCAATAAGCACCAAATGGCTTCCCACAAGGAGACCTGCCTCACTCCTCACAAATTTAGATTTCCTCCAGTTTAAAGCCTGCTTCAGAAGCAGGAAACAGAGGATTGGCTGCCCGAGGAGGGCTGGTATGAAGAGGCAGCCTCACCCCCTGCCTGAGAGCCAAGAACAGGAAGTAAGCTAAGGGGAACCCCGTTGTGCCCCATGCTCCCCGCTTGTCCGTCCAGCCCCCACCTGGTGATCCAGGGTTGATATTGCAGATACCAATGGCTTGTGCCCAATGACGGCTGAGTTCCCCCTTCCTTATCCTGCTGTTGAAACACCTTGGGGAGATGGCTAACACTCTCATGATTAAGCTAGCCAGGAGAGAGAGGAGTGAGGAGGGACTTCAGCATTTCCCCATTTCTGCCGTCTTTCTATGGATTATCTTAATGACATATTTAACCTTAGAAAGAAAAGTACCAAAGGAGGCTCAAAACATTCAGTGTAATGCAGCTGTTTCTATTACAAACATATAAAAAGAAAAGTATCGTAAGTATTTCCTGGCCTAAGAGTGCCATATAACTATTCTAAATTTTTCAGAAAATCTCCTACTATCTTTGTAAGCTTTTGGATCCATTCTGTTGTTTTTTGTGTCTATCTGTTTTGTTTTGTGTCTTTGTGAGAATGAGCACGAGTAATTTGTCATTCCGTAAGATTTAAAATACAGATGGTAATATTAACTCATAGAGTATAGAAGGTATCAGGCATAAACTATTTACATTAAAAGGTGTAAACAGCAGTTCTAAGATCTTTAAAAGCTTTAAAAGTCTCCTCCCCTTCATTCCACTCTGGCCAAGTGGGGTGAGGAGAAGGTGATAAGAGATAATAAAAGAATCTTTCCCTCAGATCAAAGGGACATATGAACAAGCATTTCTTGCCTAATGAAACTATAGGTCAATTAAATTCATATGAAAAGTAAAAAGTACCATTCCTAATTTGAAGGTAAAGATAAGCCAGAAGATATTATACTATTCGGCATTTAGGCAAATTGGGATATTTTCTAATATGTGAAGTTTTGGACTTCTGGTATGGAGGAAGAGAAGGAAAATGGCGCCATTTCTAACTTCCTCCTTGCTGGAAGGATGAAGGCTATCACTTACAAAGAATCATTTAAAAAGTGGACACATAAATACAGTTAACTGGAGTAAAATTTTTGTCAGCAAAATATATTTTTGCAAAAATTTATTAAAGCCTTTCATCTAAAAGAGAGTGCTGAAGATTAATAGAGAATTTAAGTTACCCTTCCCAATCTAGCAAAAAGGAGAAAATATACTATCATGGACTCCCCAAGTCCTACAAGACCTTTTGCTGTGGGCCCAAATATGCTACCTTCATATAGTTTAAAAACCTTTGCTTAAATGTAAATTTAACAAAGCTTTCAAAAAATGTTTGCTCAATTGGATTTTGAATTTTCTCTCCTAGTTTACCTTTGTTGAGTTCTTTTTCTTGTTGATAAAATGAATTGGGAAAGCAGTTTTTGTTCTTTATTTTTGGTGTATATAATGAGCAAGTTTTCTGGGTTTATTCTTTCTCATTTCCATTACTGGTTTTGAGATAATATTTACAAAGGAGCCCACTATAAAAATGAGAAGCAGTTGTTAGTAGATTGTATAGATATGACTCCTATCCTCTTCATTATAGTAACATCTTTGAAGGGAATATTGTCATAAGTATCCCCTGCAATCCCACCAGCCAGACAATAGTTGAACGTGTGAACCGCACCCTCAAGACCCTCCTTAAAAAACAGAAAGGGGGAGTTAAGGGGACCCACAACTTTCTTCAATTTTCTAAAACACCAGAAGGAATATGGTTGGGTCCAGGTGGGGTGGCCATGTGGGGTTCGGGGTGTGCTTATGTCATTCCAGGTGGAGAAGCCAAAAGAACCTGGGTACCCATCCTCCAGCTCTGCATCACCAGAGAGGGGGAGCCGAATGAGGAGAAAACGCTATCCGCGGCAGAGACTTAGAAGCCCGAGAGGTCACTTCCAGAGCACAGGTAATCTGCAATGACTCTCCTCTCCATGTTGGGGACCTCTGTAATACCAACTACAGCCTCTGTAACACCAACTACAGCCACCTCCCACAAATTAGACAATGCTGTGAAGAAATACCTCCAGAGTACCTTGATGAACTTGGTCAGCTGTTCCAACAGGCTGAGAGTTGACTCCCTCTTTAAAAACAGGAAAGGGGAGACGTAAGGGCCCTTTAAAACTTTACCAGAACTCTGAGAACTCAAGGAGATCTCAGGATGGCAGTGCTACTCAAGCTGGGTCTTAGAGGCACTTGAGTGTGTGTTTCTCCCCCCACCCCCAACCACTTAAGGTTCAAGGATTACAGGGTATTGAGCATGCTCTGCTAACAGGGGAGCACTCCCCTCCCGTGAGAAGCCTGTTGCTGAGGCACGTGGCGGAACAGAGTTGGGGAAAGGGGATAAAAGGTGGAGGTCAGGTGAATGGCGGGGTGAGGAAAAGGGGAAGAGAGGAGGTTGTGAATGAGGAAAAGAATAAACCACAAGGCTATATACTACATCTTGGTGTGGGATTCCTTTGTCTAATCGGGAGGAGCAAACTCTCCCAAGGGTTGTGGGGGTGACCAGGGCTCGTTGAGGAAACCAGAGTAGTAGAGGTGACTGGAAAGGAACTCTCTGAGGGGTTCGTGGAGGAGACCCTGAGGTTGTGGGGGTGAACAGAGTCATAGAGGCTACTGGAGAGGTATGTATAGGCAATAGCCTGGTATGGCAGGATCCATACAGTAGGGAATGGACCAGGTGGGGGGTGGGATGGGTGGGAAGGAAATATAGCCAGTCTTTTACAATATATCTACTATGGTAATGTTTTCCACAGTTAGACATATACAACATATACTGAATTGCTTATCTTCCCAGTGGGAGTGGGTGACAAGGACCAAAGAGAATGGATCTGGAATTCGAAGTTTTATAATTAAATGCTTCAAATACATATAAATATTACTAATTATACTATTTTGCATGTAATTGGAAGATAAGATGTGTAGGCATCGGGGCACAGAGATTCACCTTGCCCTACTGGAAAAGTTGAAGGGGATTTGGGATACACACAGGGTAAAGATGAAAGGCTGGAATAAAATATATCATGCCTCAGCCAAAGCAAAAAAAAAAAAATTGCTTTATAGACCTAGAAATAATAGTACCAAAATTCGTTTGGAAGAATAAAAGGTCCAGAATATCAAGACAATTTATGAAAAGACATGCTAAGGAAAGTGGCCTAGCCATACCAGATTTAAATCCGTATTATAAAGCAGCAGTCATCAAAACTACTTGGTACTGGCTGAGGAATAGAGTAGTGAACCAATGGAATAGACTGGGTACACAAGACCCAGCAGCCAATGACTATAGTAATCTATTTGATAAACCCAAAGACCCCAGTTTTTAGGATAAGAATACACTATTTGACAAAAACTGCTGGGAAAACTGTAACTTAGTATGGTAGAAACTGGGCATAGATAAATATCTAACACCATACATCCAAATAAAGTCTAATTGGTGCATAATCTCGGTATAAAGGCTGATACTGTAAGCAATCTGGGAGAGCAAGGTATAGTTTACCTGTCAGATGTATGGAGAGGGAAAGACTATGACAAAGCAAGTGTTAGAGAGCATTATAAAATGCAAAATGGATAATTTTGATTACATTAAATTGAAAAGCTTCTATACAAATAAAGCCAATATCACCAAGATTAAGAGCAAAGTGGAGAATTGGGAAAGAAATTTTACAACCAGGGGCGGCTAGGTGGCGCAGTGAGTAGAGCGCTGGCCCTGGAGTCAGAAGGACCTGAGTTCAGATCTGGCCTCAGTCACTTAACGCACACACAAACAAAAAAACCTAGCCATGCGACCTTGGACAAGTTACTTAACCCCAACTGCCCTCCAAAAAAAAAAAAGAAGCAAAAAAAAAAAAAGAAATTTTACAACCAATGTCTCTATTAAAGACCTCATTTCTAAAATATTAAAAGAACTGAGTCAAATCTATAAGAATACAAGCCACTCCCCAGTTGATAAATGGTCACAGGATATGAACAGGCAGTTCTCAGAAGATGAAATTAAAGATATCTATAAACATATGAAAAAAGTGTTCTAAATCACTATTGATTAGATAAATGCAAATCAAAAAAACTCTGAGGTACACATCTCACCAGTCAGATTGGCTAAAATGACAAAACAGGAAAATGATAAATTCTGGAAAAGATGCAGAAAAATTGGAACATTAATTCATTGTTGGTGGAGTTGTGAACTCATCCAGCCATTCTGGAAAGCAATCTGGAACTATGCCCAAAGGACTACAAATAAGTACATACCCTTTGACCCAGCAATACCACTTCTAGAGTTATATCTCAAAAGATCAGAGAAGTGGGAGGAGGACCTATATGTACAAAAATATTTTTAGCAGCTCTTTTTATAGATGCAGAGACTGAATGCAAAGTGAAACAGATTACTTGCTCTTTTTCTTCTTTTTTGTGTTTCCTCTTTCCCACTGATCATTCCATTAGTTATAATCCTTCTGTACAACCTGACTAATGATTAATGTGAAGATATTTGTAGATCCTATATTTGTGTGCATGCCCCATGAGGGGGCTGAGGGAGGAGAGGGAGGGGGGAGAAAATTTGAAACTCAAGGGACTGTGGAACTGAATGTTGTAAAAATAAAAGTAAATAAAGAAACATAAAAAGGATATATCTCTGTTTTGTGATCTCAGTTTTGTGAGCATACAACTCTGCCTAGTAGGATCTGATAATCCAATTTACTCCATCTGGTTTTGATGTGATTTTACATGTTTCATTTGCTATTTTGTTGCTTTGATTTTCTAATAAGGTTTACTAAATATTTATAAATTTGGTTAATCCTTTTTTTAAAATGAAATCATGGATTTATTAATTAATAAATTATTTGTACTACTTAAAACAAAAGAGAGAAGAGAGGAGGTAGGGCCGCATCTAGATACAGGGGGGAGGCAAGTGTATGCTAAGTAGAAGAGCTCACAGCTCCACCATCAGAGTTCTTAGAGAGATTAAGGAAAGCATGGGAAAATACTCAGGTTTAGACATGAATGACCCTACTACAGAGGAGATGTTGAAGTTGAATTTTGTTACCCATGCCTAGCCAGATATAAGTAAAAAGATCCAGAAGATAGAAAGATGGCATAACAGGACTTCAGCAGATTTATTAGAGGAAGCTACTAGAGATTATGAAAGGGGAGATAAGGATCAGAAAACCCAAACAGCCAAAATCTTAGTACAGACCATGCAATCTATAAAATGACAAAAGGAACTAGGGCAATGGGGAAAAAAAAAACTACAAAACAAAAAGGAAGGCTAAGTTAAGGAAAGAAGAGTGCAGGAACAGTGGGTAAAGAGAAAGAAGAGAGAGAAGGCTGCCCCTCATTTCTTGGGATTGTAATAAGGATGGGCATGTGAGAAGAAACAGTCCACAACACAGGGCTGAGCAAAAGGTATACTACCTGATAGAGTTAGAAGATTAGGGATGTCAGGCGTTCATAGAAACAACCCACCCAGAGCCCTTCATAAATTTAAGGGTGGGGCCTCAGTGGGAGAAAATGGTGGTTTTGTTAGACACCAAGGCAGCATGGTCCTGGTAACCCAATTACCTCAGGAAATCAAACTATCACAAAAGACTCTTACTATCTCTGGGGTGAAGAGTTAGCATTTTACTGTTCCCCTCACAGAAGTTTTAAAGTTTGAATTCAAAGGAGCCACTGCCTTAAGTCAATTACTTCTAGTCCCAGAAGCAGGCATGAATTTTTTGGGGAAAGATTTAATCACTAAATTGGCTATTCAATTGGTAATGAAGGGAACTAAAATAATCTCCATTAAAATTTTAATTTTAAATGATGAGGAGGGTCAACGGATTTGCCCTGAAGTATGGGCAAGTCCAACAAATTGAGGAAGGGTCAAAATGACACCCATATGAATCAAACTCAAGAGACCCAACTACTGTGGTGAGAATAAAACAATACCCCATATCCCTTGAGGGGATAAAGAGGCTCCAACTGGTAATTCAGGGACTATTCAAAGAGGGGGGGGTCTTCTTGAACCTTGTATCTCACCCTTCAATATTCCTATCCTACCAGTCCAAAAAGGAGATGGGACTTACTGACTGGTACAAGACCTTAGGAAAATTAATAAAATTGTTCTATCATCTCACCCATTGATCCCTGACCTCTACACTATTTTTGGAAGACTTAATGAAGAAAGTAAGTGATTTAGTGTAATAGACTTAAAGGATATATTCTGGGCCTGCCCCTGGATCCTGGTAGTAGAGACATCTTTGCTTTTGATTGGGAGGACCCCAAACCTGGGAAAAAATAACAGTATCGGTGGTGTGTCTTTCCTCAAGGATATACAGAGTCTCCAAATCAATTTGGACAGGTTCTTGAGAAAATAATAGAGGGACTCCAAACCCCTAGTGGTACTCAAGTATTACAATATGTAGATGATCTGTTGGTCACAGGGAGTAAAAGGGAGGAAGTTAGTGAAGCCTCAATCCATTTATTCAACTATTTTTTAAAATTAATTTTCTATTTTTTAGTTTATATCATTCATTTCCACAAGATTTTGAGTTACAAATTTTCTCCCCATTTTCTCCTACCCACCACCCCAAAACAGTGATCCCACTGAATATCCCCTCCCCAAATCTGCTCTCCCATATCTACCCCCATCCCCTCTCCAACTTTCCAGTAGGGCAAGATGGATCTCTAATGCCCCAGTGCCTGTATATCTTATTTCCCAGTTATATGTAAAATAACAATGATAATAATAACAATAATAATAATAATAATAATAATAATAATAATGATAATAAATTCTTTTAAACATTTGGTTTTAAACCTTTGAATTCCAGATTCTTTCCCTACCTCCCTCATCATGTTGTAAGGTAACCCAAATCACATGCCACCTGATTTGGAGCCCACCATTAAGCCCCCTTATATTTGTCTTTGTCTTTATCCTAAATCCTGTAACCTCTTGTAATAGCTTAAAGGTGTAGTCCTGGGTAAGTGAATCACCTAAGACATAGTCCCCTACTCCCTTATCTTTCCCTGAGTTAGTATTTCCCTAAATCAGCAAGCCTTGAAGCAGCATTTTCTATAAGGATTACAGTTCAAGTCTGTATAAAGATCCTGAGGCAAGTCTATCCCATGCAAGAGACCACCCTGTTCTGGGATGCTGACCCAGCAAGGTCCTCCACCCAGGATGCTGACACAGCAAGGTCCTCCACCCAGAATGCTGACACAGCAAGGTCCTCCACCCAGAATGCTAACCAAGAAAGGTCCCCCACACCCTTCACCCAGAACATGACCCTGACCTGTTCCATAACCCCAGCCTGTTCAGAGAATTCCACTCCCCCTGTGCCCTCCACCCTGTACCCTTGCACCATGATTCCCAAATTAACCCTGAGCTATAGATCCAACCAATGGCTGTTCTTGGCTTCTATATGTCATTGCTTATGCTAGCTCCCCTCCCCAATTGTGGTTTTTTGCCTTTATAAGCACTACTTGTAACCCAATTAAGGGCTACCTAATTTGAATGTATACTCGGGGTAGTCCTGTGCACTTGATCAATAAATCCAGATCTAAATTTATCTTAAACAAGGTCTCCATCTCACTCTTATTCTCTTCACAACAGTCACCCACCTTACTGGGAAGATAAGCAATTCAATATAGGTTGTATATGTGTAGCTATGCAAAACATTTCCATAGTGGATATATTGTAAAAGACTGACTATATTTCCCTCCATCCTATCCTGCTCCCCATTCATTCTATTCTCTACTTTGATCCTGTCCTTTTTCAAAAGTGGGGGCTTCCAACTTCCAACTTTCTTCTCCCCCAGGCTGCCCTCTCTCTTCCATCATCTCTCCATATCTTTCCCCCCTATTCTGCCATAGCTATTAGTTTGCTGCCCTCTCTGTAGCCTCCACCTGATCTGGCACCTGGTCATGTACCCCAGGATCTCCACTTTTTAAGTATCATCCCTTCCTATTCAACTGGTCCTGTACCCTCTGTCTATGTATACCTTTATACATATATACACATACTCACATATGTATTCATACACACATATACCCTCCTATATAGACATATATGTATATATACATAAATATATACATTTCTATTCCCTTCAACTATTCTCATACTGAGAAAGTTTCATAAGTTACAATTATCGCTTTTCCATGTAGGACTCTAAGTAGTTCAACTTTGATAAGTTCCTTAGGATTTCTTTTTCCTGTTTACCTTCTCATGCTTCTCTTGCTTCTTCTATCTGAATGTCAAATTTTCTATTCGCCTCTGGATTTTTCATCAAGAATGCTTGAAAGTCCTTTATTCCACTGAATGACCATATTTTCCCCTGAAACATGACACTCAGTTTTGCTGGGTAGGTGATTCTTGGTTTTAATCCCAGCTCCTTTGACCTTGGGAATATCATATTCCAAGCCTTTCTATCCCTCAGTGTAGAAGCTGCCAGATCCTGTGTTATCCTGATTGTGTTTCCACAGTATTCAAATTGTTTCTTCCTGGCTGCTTATAATATTTTCTTCCTTGATCTGGGAACCCAGAACCTGGTTATAATATTCCTAGGAGTTTTCTTTTTGGGATCTTTTTCAAGAGGTGATGGGTGGATTCTTTCAACCTCTATTTTGCCCTCTGGTTCTAAAACATCAGGGCAAATTTCCTTGAAAATTTCTTGAAGGATGATTTCTAGGTTCTTTTTTTATCATGGCTTTCAGGTAGTCCAATAATTTTTAGATTATCTCTCCTGTATCTATTTTCCAGGTCAGTGGCTTTTCCAATGAAATATTTCATATTGCCTTCTATTTTTTCATTTGTTTGGATCTGTTTAATAGTAGCTTGTTTTCTCATAAAGTCACTAGCTTCCATTTGTTCCAATCTAATTCTGAAGGAATGATTCTCTTAGGTGAGCTTTTGAGATTCTTTTTCTATCTGGCAAATTTAGCTTCTTAAGGAAGGCATTCTTCTCCTCATTGCCTTTTTGAGCCTCTTTTGCCATTTGAGTTAGTCTATTTTTTAAAGCATTATTTTCTTCAGTCAGGTTGTTGACTCTCATTTTAGAATTTTCTTGCATCATTCTC
This sequence comes from Gymnobelideus leadbeateri, assembly GCA_011680675.1. Classification (NCBI taxonomy): domain Eukaryota; kingdom Metazoa; phylum Chordata; class Mammalia; order Diprotodontia; family Petauridae; genus Gymnobelideus; species Gymnobelideus leadbeateri. The sequence goes on from WOXC01009333.1 coordinate 14,072, forward strand.
ATTTCTCTTCCCAATTTTTCCTCCACTTCTCTTATTTGGTTTTCAAAATCCCCCTTAAGTTCCTCTATGGCCTGTAAGCAGCTTATTCTTTTCTTGGAAGCTTCTGGTGCAGGAGTTCTGACTTCACTGTTTTCCTCCTATTCTATACCCTGACCTTTTTTGTCTGCAAAAAGAAATGCAAATTTGGACTGCTGTGTTTTCCTTGTTTCCCTTGCTTGTTCATGTTGCCACTCAATTACATGACTTTTGAGCCACAGTAGAACTCTGCTACCAGAGGGGGGAGCTTTGTCCCAATTGCTGGTATTTTCTCAGCTGCTAGAGCTTTTAGTTGCCTGTACTATCAGGACCCTCCACATGCTCTGGCACACTGGTCACATAACCCAGGACCTCCACTCTAGACCACAAGCCAGATCCAAGCAGGTTAAAGCAAGAGTGATTACCCCTCAGATTGGTTGCTTGGTCCCCCTATAATCTGTAGGCTGGGAGTTCTGAAGCAGCCATGTGGCAGTGGCTGGGTGGGCCACCATGTCTCAGCTGCTTCTCACCCTGGGGGCAAAGACCAGACCACACTCCCAAATTCCCAGGTCCAAAAGTCCACACTACACTGACCTCTCGTTTTGTCTTTAGCATCTATGGGTTTATAATTCTGGAAACCACCATAGCTGCTGGTGATCTGAAGTCCCTCCAGCCGGAGACTGGTTGTGGCCATGCTGATGCTAAAACCTCGGGCTTGCTTGGGGCTGGGCTCAGCTTCCAACAAGCTGTGCTGGCTGCTTCCTGCCAGCCTTCCAGGCTGTCTTCAGTGAGAGGTTAGCTTCTCTCTGACATTTTGTGGGTTCTGTAGGTCTAAAGTTTCTTTAGAGTCATTTTTTACATGAATTGGAGGAGGTAGGAGAAAGAGCCCTGAAAAAGTCCTGTTTCTATTTCACCATTTATATTCATTGTTCCAAAGAACAACTTTACCTTGTGTTATAATCAGAAGTTTTCACATCTCCTCTGGGTGTGATTTGAATCCTTGGTTTTGGAGAGAATATGATGGCACACCAAATAGATATGTACTGTAGACATATGTAAATATGTTACCTATTACCTCATTCTGAAATAACCAAGGAAGGGTATATTCCCTCAGGCAAATTGGATAATTAAGACTGCCCTTATCTATGTTGTGAAGATATACTATGACCTGGATATTAAAGGCCATCTCATCTAACCCGTACCTGAGAAATCTCTTCTGTAGAAGCTTGATTACTGGTTATTCAACCATTATTTAAAAGCCTCTAGTGTTATACTCTATACCACCTCCTTTAGAAATTCCATCTACCCCATCTCCATTTCTAGTTTTGAATACTAAGTGTTGGGAAATTTTTACTTCCATGGCACCTGACTAGTAATATAATCTTCACATTACAAGTTATTCGTTTTATGTTAAAGTAAAAAATCCTTTGTCATTTTAAAACCATCTTTATATCTAATAATTTCTTTTAAGTGGACTGCAAATTAGGGAAAGCTCTGAAAGACTCTTGAATAAATCATCAATGTACTTAGAAAACATATTGGTATTACTGGTACTGGAGAAGGCCATCAACACAGCTGAAAGAAAAACATGTAGAAGAAATCATTATATATTACCAAAGAATTCCAGAAACTGGAAACTGAAACACAGACAAAGCTGAAAACACAAAAATCTATCTTCAAACAACTAATAAGATCAATACCTATGAAGTGAATATCAAACCACTATTGCTTATACTTACAGGCAGTGATTGGATTTTAGATTACCTATAGTTAACAAGCAATAATCATTCTGCATTCCAGGGATGCTAAAGATGTTTGGGTATATTACTTTCACCTTAGTCCCTGAAAATAATTATATAATAGTAACCAAGCATTTATTAAACACCTATTACATGTACAATAAGAATCACATGAACTGAGTTTTGTATATTGACATTAATTAATATTTAATGAATATATAGAGAAAACACAATGGAATATGTGTTTTCCTTCTGTAGAAACCAGGTGTTAGTTTGGATTCAAAGGTAGAAAATATAAAACAGACAAATTTAGAGGTGACCAAATTTTGTCTTGTGTGGTAACAAAGTATTGCACTAAGCCTGTTTCAGACCCTGCCAGGTGTGGTGAGTTATTATATTGTCATGGAACGATACAAGGGACCATTAACAAGGAAATAAAAATGCTTCTAAGCTGGAATAGGTTAGCTCTAAATCAAGACTTTCTTATTCCTTGTAAGTAACTGTACTGTAGGTGAATTAGCTCTGTTTTTGTTTTCATAAATTTTCTTTGTCCTTGATCGTAAATAAATTACTTAACTACAGAAACTGAATCTTAGAATTGAAAAGGACTCAAAATTTATCTCATGCAACAACTATTTGATTCACAAATCTCCTTATCAATATCCTTGTCAGTTGGTCCCAGCCTTCATTTGAAAATTAAAGGTAATTAAATTAGCGATCCATTCCATACTTAAGAGTTCTAATGGTTAGAAAATTCTTATACTGAATTTGATCTCTCTCCCTATAACATGCCATCTGGCTCTATTTCTACCCACATATCTAATTCTTTCTTTCTAGACAACAGTCCTTCAAATATTTGAAGACAACAATGACATCATATGCAAATGTTCAAATCTCTATGCTAAACAGTATCAGTCCTTTCACCTGTTTTTCATAAGGGTTTTGAGTATCCTCAGTCTTCTGGATGTTCTCTAGCTAACAATCATGATAATAAAAATAGCTGAAATTTATAAAGCACTTAGAGGTTTACAAAGACTTCAAATGCATTTTTTATTTCGTTTATTCCCTTTAAATTTATTTGTTTTTAGCCTACAACATTCAGTCCCACAAGTTTTTGAGTTCCAAATTTTCTCTCTCTCCCTCTCCTTCTCTACCCTCCCACTAAGATGGCATGTAATACAATATAGATTCTACATATACTTTCACAGTAAACATATTTTCACAAATAGTCAAGTTGTAAAAAAGAATTATAACCAATGGAATGAATCACAAGCAAGAAGAAACAAAGGGGAAAAAAAGAGAGAGATACTGCAAATAGTTTGCTTCAGTCTGCTTTCAGACCCCATAATTCTTTCTCTGGATATGGATGGTCTTTTCTATCATGAGTCCTTTGGAGTTGGTCTTAGAACCTTGCATTGCTGAGAAAAGCCAAGTCTATCAAAGTTCGTCATCACACAATGTGACTGTAACTATGTACAACGTTCTCCTGTTTTTGCTCCCCTCACTAAGCCTCAGTTCATATATGTCTTTACAGGTGAAAGTCTGTCAGCTCCTCATTTCTTATAACACAGTAGTATTCCATTACATTCATATACCACAACTTGTTCAGCCAATCCCCAACTGATGGGCATTCCCTCGATTTCCAATTCTTTGCCACCACAAAAAGAGCTGCTATAAATATTTTTGTACATATGAGTCCTTTTCCCATTTGTATGATCTCTTTGGGATACAGCCCTAGAAGTGGTATTCCTGGGTCAAAGAGTTTGCACATTTTTATAGCCTTTGGACATAGTTCCAAATTGCTTTCCAGAATGGTTGGATCAGGTTACAACTCCACCAACAAGCCATTAGTGTTCCAATTTTCCCACATCCTCTCCAGCATTTGTAATTTTCATGTTTTGTCATGTTAGCCAATTGAACAGGTGAAATGTGGTACCTCTGAGTTGTTTTGATCTGCATCAAAAGCATTATTTAATTTGATCTTTACCTTAACCCTGTGAGACAGGTATTAGTCTAGCAGCTGCTCTCATTGGTTTCAATTCCATGAACATCATGCCTCCAGGACAGATGCTTTTTTGCTTTTTTAGCTTCCTTTTGTATACTGTTTTCCCTCATTCGATTGTAAGGTGCTTGAGGGGAAGGAGGGTCTTTCTTTTTTGTTTCTTTCCCCCAGCACTTAGCACTTAGAAGGTGACTATATATATATATATATATATATTGCTTTAAGATTTGCAAAGCACTTTAGTTAAGTCATCTCATTTTATATATCAACTTTATTAGAAAGGTGCTATTATCCCCACTTTATAGATAAAGAAACTGAGGTAGATACTAATCATATTACAGAAGATTCAAACTTGTCTTTCTTCTTGGCTTGAACATCCAGCATTCTGTCTAGTACCTGTCTAAAAATGTACTAAAAACTAAACACAATACTTCAAATGTTGTTTGATTTAAAAAAATGCAATATAATGGGACTATGATATCCATTATTATAGGCAGTCTAAAATATACATGATGTTTTCAGGTGACAAATGAATAACAATTAAACAACAAAAACAATAACAACAGTAAGTAATGTTGGACCCAGCACTCTGCCCTTCCCTCTTTGATTTGTCACTTTGCCCTTCCTGAATGTCAGACACAAATCCACTCACCCTTTCCTTGATTTGTAAAACAGGCAGCCCAACCTTTCCTTCATTGATTTGTAAAACAGAGAACTCCACCTTGCTTAATCTGTAAACAGGGAGAACCCCCACCCCTTGCTTACCCTTGATTAATCTGTGGGTGGGAGTCCCAGCCTAGGGTTTCATGCTGGCGGGAGATTCAAATGTATACTGACCAATCACTAATTGTAGTTTCAAGTATACACTGACCAATCATTGGAGTTTCAGCTTACATCACTGTAATTTCAGCTTACATAACCTGGCTATGAAACCTCTATAAAACAGGCACACTGACTGTGTAAAGGGGCTGTCTGATTTGGGTGACTATGTACCCTGACAGTCCCGTGGTATTCCGTGGTAATAAAATCCACCTTTTAAATTTAATCTTGGGGATCTTCTGTATTGCTTTTATTAAGGTACAACAGTAATATTTATATAGTGCTTATTAAATGCTTAGTGTTGAGCTATGTGCTTTACAATTATTATCTCTTTGAATTATAATCCCCTTTATACAGTGGGGAAACTGAGGCCAACATGGCAAATGACTGATTAATATTAAGATTAAAGTCAACTGAAATCCTGAGTATTTTCTTTTTCTTTTTTTTAAACATGAGTGTATATTCCCTTTGCTGTATCTATGAAGATTAGAAACTCATAGAATTTCAGAGTTGGAAGGGACTATAAAAGTCACCTAGTTCAACCAGATAAAATGTAGCTCATTTCAGTACTCAGTTGGAACACAAGATGGAAGTAGTACAGGGTAGCAGGAAGTGCACCAGACTGGAGTCAGAGGAGCTGGCTTTGAACTAACTTACTACCTGTGTGCACTTGAGTACATCACTTAATCAATCTCTGTCACCTGCTGTCAGATTCTCCTAACAAACCCTGCATCAACAAGACCAGAATTCTTTCTACTATGCCTGGTGGTTTAAAAAAATGTCGGGTTTTTTTTTTTTTTTTCACAGATATAGTTAAGTGACTAGAGAATATACACTATTCCATTCAATTATGCTTTTTTAAAACAAATAAAATCCTGACTCTCCCGACTTTCCCACTTCTCTACCAACAGCCTTCTTACCCTAAAGATGACCCCACTTTTTGTTGCTCCCTTAAGAATAGTCAGTTCATTGGTTCAATTTACCAATTTTGATGAACTAGGCCACACTTACTTTACACACTCACTGACTACATAGATTTCTCAACTTCACCAGCAGCCTTGTCCTCCTATGCATATCCTGTCCCCTGACCTATACTCCTTTCCAATTCCCCTTTATGTGTTGTCTTCCCTTATGAGACTATCTTTTTTGCTTTTATTTATATTTCTAGTTTAACACAGTATCTCCCATTCTTATCTGGTAACAAATTTCAGTAAGACAATTTAGAGCAAAATATAAGAGAGTAAAAACGCCTAGATAAAAGTTAGTATTATCACTGGGCAAGCACATTCTTCAACCATTATCATTCTATTTCATCTAACCCTGGCTTTATATGTAGATTTCTGTAGAAGATGTCTTTCCAATCTCATCAGTTTTTAAATATTTATTGAACTGAGATCAAACTTATTTTGCTTGCTTGTCTCTGGAATGTAGAACTAGGACTAGTGAGTAGAAATTATGGAGAGGTAGATTTCAGGTGAACAGAAAGGACTTCCTGACAACCATAATTAGGCAAAAGTAGAATAGTCTAGCTCTAGAGATAACGAATCCTTATCATTCCATTAAAACAAAGACTATATAAACTCCTATCAGGAATAGTCTAGCAAGAATTCTATAGTATTTTGAACAGAGTCACACTCATTTGAGGACCTTTAAGAGCCCATCCAATTCTGAGATTTTATAAACTCAGCATGAACATTAATTGACTTTTTGGGGGCTCTAATCAAATTTGCATCAATAACTCTTATAAGTGGTTTCTTTGCTAGCCCAAAAGAGTTAATGTTCCTTTTTGGTAGTTAAACACATTCCCAAAATATGTTTTAAGTATGTGCAGTATAAAGTCAACTAGTTATATCTCACACAATGAAATTGAGACCCAGAGGCATGATATATGAAATATTATGGTCACAATGATATAATAAATTATATCTCAGTTTGTTGATCTAGCCCAAGGATGCCAAATACATGGAATGCATAAAGCCACTATTCAGACTACCAAGTATTTTCGTAGCTCACTAAATTTTTATTAAGTTGTTTTTAACAATAATAGAGTTTTCTTTTGCATATTAAAAAGTATTTATTTGGCCTTCCAGGATTTCCATAAGAAGAAACATAGTTCATCTAAAAATTTGTGTGACATTTCTACCCTGGGTGATAAATTTCCCATTAGCATCCATTTTAACTTAACACAATAGAAAAATTGAGATAATGAGATACAGAACAGACTAGGGCAAACTTGAGAGGAGGAAAGAACTACACAATGTTTCTGATTCCTGGATGTATTTCAGTATCACATTTTGCGACTATAACCTTAAAATAAGAAGAGGCAAGACATCTGTCTTTCAAATTCAATACCCTTTTAACCTGACCTTCCTTCACTTCTTTCCTTCACTAGAAAAAAAAATATGATGATAAAATCTCTAGACTTGGTCAGAACACCTGAATTCTAATCCTAGTTCCATTACCTATTATTTTTGTGACACTTGGCAAGCTACTCAAACACTCTCAACCTAAATCACTTTATCTGTAACACAATACATACCTTGCCAAACTTCAAGTGATTATGTAAATGAGATAGTCTAACTGGTAACCTTTTAAATACTAGATAAATATAAAACATTTATGTTTCCTACTTGGTCCATTCCAGTCTAACAGACATAGTTGGCTCACGTGTACAGCTAAACTTTACTATACCATGAGGGTTCAGTACTTTGATGATTCCATGGCAGGGGTGGGGAACCTGCAGCCTTGAAGCCACATGTAGCCCTCTAGGTCCTCAATGCAGTCCTTTGACTGACTCCAAACAGAACAAATCTCCTTAATAAAAATATTTGTTCCGTAAAACTTAAAACTCACTCAAAACGCCTCACCCAAGGACCTAGAAAGACAAATGTGGCCTTGAGGCCACAGGTTCCCCACCCCTGCTCTATGGAGTACCCACTGATATGGGTTCTTCCTCTTCTATTGCAGAATGCAATGTATCCATACCTTCTTATTCTGTGTGGTTCATGTCCATGTTCTTATTAAAATCCTTCAAAGTGTTATAGGTCTTTCTCTAAGTATTTTAAAATTGTGGAGGGATCAAAATAACATGCAGTTTGTTCACATTATGTCTCATGACAAATGTTATGTCTCTTGATAAATATCCTGCCCACTCTTTTTACATTTATATTCCCTTTAGTCAATAGTTTCATTCAAGTCACTCTTTCCCTAGGCCCCTATGCATCTCTTCAACATCCTGTGGGTAATTCACAATGTTGATTCTTTGGAGATCCCATTTTTAAATGACTTATAACCAAAATTACCACAGATAATAAAAAGTGTATCAGTTTTTTAATATTAATTTTTTTCTATTATAAAGAGTAGTTTGAAACTAGCTTGCTCTCATGCTCTTATTCCATACTCAGCTCATTCCATTTCTGTCTGTAAGACCTAAGATATATGTAAAGATGATGAACTAATTCAATGAGATATCTTTCCAAATTCATCTCATAACATAGGCAGTAGGTAGTTTTTATCTATTTGGCTTTTCTTCCTATTTGGATTCTGAGAAGGCTCTTTTTTAAATGGCCATTGAAGAAACCCTCTAGTATTCTGGGGCTTGATATAGTCAGTACAATACCATTGCCTATAAATAAGAACACCTTGAGAACCTCATCAGGTATCAGGCACCACTCTTTCACTCAGACTGTATAGGACATCCTCTATGACAGGATCAAACATCTTTGAGCAGTATATTGGCATTTTATGCTTTGCTGGATATTGATGTGCAGAGATGATCATGGAAGCTAGTTATCTGAAGTTGTGTTTATAAGTCATTTCTGCACGGACTCAACATACACAGGAAACAAATTGTTCAAGTAGCCAGTACCTCTATGTACTAGGTACGTTTGCTAGCCAAATGTTTTTTAGTAATTCAATTCAACAAACATTCATTAAGCACCAAATGTACTAGAAGGCCTTAAGTTTAGACAGTTCGAGGTTGAGAACAAAGAACTTCCTCTATGACTGAAATGTTTTCTGGATTTGCCTCATCTCCTGCCAGTTTTGGATGATGCTAAGGGGTTGCCTTTGAGAATGTTCAATGAAACTGGAATACAAATTATTCTTCAAGCGAGGTGCATGTATCAAACAGAAATCCCTAACCACTTTCACCTAGGAATATGATAATATCCCTAATCCTAATCTGTTTTTCTTAAACTATCTTATTCCCAGACTGAGAACATGGAAGTGACAACATGACTGCTGTAAAAGTCTTGCTCACTCCCAGAGGCCTTAACAGTGAGCACTACTTAACTCTGGTGAGCTATACACCACAAACCCTTTTGAAAGCAGCCTAAATCAGTGCAAACCAGTTTTATCATCAGCTGTTGTGACATGCATTCTGTTTTTGAATTCCAGCCATTCCTGGAAGAGATTGTCCATACCCTATCCTTACTCTCCTTTGTAGTTAACTAGCATAAATTGCCCCTATTTCTCCTAGGCCTGGGCACCAGTGCACTCTGTACTTTGTTACCACAGCATGCACATGTATTCTTTTCCCCCTCTAACAAAACCCATGTCTGCTTAATAAAGCCTGGACTCTACTGGTAACTGGGGGTTGGGGTAGGAGGGTTACTTACACTTTGGAATAGATCTGGCACTTAATCCTTTTCTGCCTCACAAAAAGAGTAAAGGTTTGTGTGAATTGGGGGAAAAACAAACAAACAAAAAGTAATTGAGTTTGATTGGAGCATCTAGTTAGATACTTAGAGAGCCTTACAAACAAGTATTGTTCAACTTAAAGATAACTTTTTAAGTGAAAACTTTGCTGTAAATTATGAGATTCCCACCCATTTTTATAATTGATTATATTCAACTTGAATTTTAATAACTGTCTTGTTTCTCCCTGAAAAAGAGAAACTTATTTAAGGGGGCAGGAAGGGCAAGTAAGAGTTCTTATGAAAACCCCCAGATACATAAACTAGAAATCTGGGGGAAATTCTATCATTACTGACTGTTGAAACTTGGTAAGGATTGGGAAAATTATTGGAAAAAAGAAAAAAAATGGTAGCTACTCTGTGGAAAGAGATACAAAGAAAAAACCTTGTAGAACACCCATTATCTGTGAACTTTAAAGTCTCTCTGTTTTTATAATGACTTTTTAAAAATTAGCATGTAATTTTCATAGCAACTTCTCAAATTCCACCTTTCATTCTTCCTTATGAATGTTTCCTACCTATTTTTGAAACTAAATTATTAGTAATTTTCAAGTCAAAATATATTCTTTTTAAAATAAATGTGTACAGTTTAATATTCAAGATAATAATTAGCACAATAATAATGTTTAATAGCTTAATAACTGAGATGTACAGTTTCATGTACAACTTTATTTTGCTATATATGGAAGGACTCGTTGCAGTTGATATTTGTTAAGTGAAGAAAATAATAAAATGCTGGCCTTTTCTGGGACAGTCATTTATCCTTAAACACTCTGTTTCCCACACTTGAGGTTTCTTCTATTTTTTTTTCATCAGAAATTTCATTCTAACTTCTAAATATTGGGGCATCTGCCCTCAACGTTCACCAACTCTCAGAAGGCTGATTCAAACTTTACCAGGTTCGGAAATCTGGGTTAAGACTTTACTTTCTGGCAGGAATCTACACCTTAGCCTAACTCATGAATAGATTTCCTGGTCATTCCTAAAGCATTTTTTTCTTGTTGTGGCTCTGCAGCATTTCTTTTTCTTTCTTTCTTTACATTTTGTAATGTATTTATTCATTTTTAGTTTTCAACATTCATTTCCATAAGCATTCGAGTTTTCAATTTTCTCCCCTTTCCTCTATTCCGCCTTCCCCTAGAAGTCATGCAATATGATATAGCCTCTACAGATATATTCATATTAAAAATATTTTCACCTTGGTCAATATTGTAAAGAAATATTAGAACCAGTGGGAAAAACCATGAAAAAGATGAGACAAAACATCAAGGAAAAAAAAAAGATCAAATACTATGTTTCAATCTGCATTCAGACTCCACAGTTCTTTCTCTGGATGTGGACAGCATTTCTTTCATCATGAGTGTTTCAGAGTTATCTTAGATCCTTGCATTGCTGAGAAGAGCCAAGTCTACAAAAGTTAGAAATTTTGCAATGTGGCTGTTACTGTGCACAGTGTTCTTCTGTTTCTGTTCACTACACTCAGCATCAGTTCATATACATTTTCAGATTTTCTGAAGTCTGCCTGACCATCATTTCTTATAGCACAATAGTATTCCATTATATTCATATACCACAACTTGTTCAAACATTCCCCATTTGATGGGCATTCCCTCAATTTCTAATTGTTGGCCACCACAAAGAGACTTCCTATAAATAGTTTTGTACACGTGGGTCTTTTTCCCATTTTTATGATCTCTTGATCTCTGGGGTACAGCCCTAGATGTGGTATTGTTGGATCAATTTCTAAAATTCTATTCACCTCCTTAAACTTCTTTCTTATTTTGTGGCTGGATTTATCTGTTTCTGAGAGGGGGAGGTAGAGATCCCCCACTAGTATAGTTTTGCTGTCACTTTCTTCCTATAACTCCCTTAAATTCTCCTCTTTGGATGCTATATCACTTGGTGAAGATAATGTTTAGTAATGGTAATACTTTATTCTCTGTGGTATCTTTTAGCAGAATGTAGTTTCCTTGCTCATCTGTTTTAATTCAATCTATTTTTGCTTTTGCTTTGTCTGACATCATGATTGCTACCATTGCCTTTTTTTTTTAACTTTAGCTGAAGCATAATATATTCTGCTCCAAGCTTTACCTTTACCCCTTTTGTATCTCTCTGCTTCTAATGTGTTTCTTCTAAACAACACAGGATTGCAGATTGTAGGATTTTGGTTTTTAATCTACTCTGCAATCTGCTTCTTTTTTATGGGAGAGTTTCATCCCATTCACATTCTGTGACTTTCTGTGATTTCCTCTCTTTTCTCCCTTTCCCTTCTCACTAGAGTTTTGCTTTCAAAAACCCCATTCCTCAATCTGCCTTCCCTTTTCTTTCTCTTTTTCCTTACTACTTCTTTCCTCACTTCTATTCACTCTCTCCATTTTCTTTCCCCTTTGCCCTCCTACTTCCTATAGAGTAATTTAGATTTCTATACCTAACTGATTATGTTACTCCCTCTTTGAGCCAAATATGATGAGAGTAAGGTTCAAACAATGCTCATCTCCCTCCTTTCTTTCCCTCTACTGTAATATATCTTTGTGCTTTTTCATGTGATGTAATATACCCTTTCCTGCCTCCTCCTTTCCTCTTCTCCCAGTGCAATCCCTTTCCACTAATTCAAGTTTTTATTATCACATCAGAGTCAACTTATATTCATGCCCTGTCTATGTATTCCCTTTTTAAATGTCGGTAATAAAAATACAGTTTTCAAGAATTACAAGCATCATCTTCCCATGTAGGAATGAATGTAAAGAGTTTGCCCTTATTGAATAACCTGTTTATTTTTACGTTTCCTGTTTACCTTTTGATTCCTCCTTTGAGTCTTGTATTTGAAGATCAAACTTTCTATTGAACTATGGTCTTTTCATCAGGAAGGTTTTGAAATCCCCTGTTATACTGAATGCCCATCTCCTCCCCTGAAAGATTATGCTCAATTTCTCTGAATAGTTGATCCTTGGTTATAATCCAAGCTCCTTTGCCTTATGTAATACCATATTCCATGCCCTCTGATCTTCTAATGTAGAAGCTGAAAGGTCTTGTATAATCCTGATTGTGGTTCCATAATATTTAAATTGTTTCTTTCTAGCTTCTTTTGAAAGGCTTAGTGAAACCATCTGTGTGGGCAAGGTCATTAGTTCTGGGGGGAAGAAAGGTTTTTGCGGATTTTGGTGTTCCCAAACAATGAAATTGGCTTACTGAGAATTTACAAGCTTGTTTGTAATATTGAAATGATTTCTAATGATTTGTCTTTACACCAGAATGAGTTTAAACTCAGGAACAGGAAGAAAAGCAAAACTAGTAAAGTATGTTAAGTGATATCTCTTATGTTTATCTTGGTCCTGGAAAACTTTTATTGCTTATTAACAACTCCTTGGGAATGAAAATAACTATTTAGACCTAAACTGTGATTACTGAAACCTGCCATTTAACATAAAAGCTTTTGGGAATGTAACTGATATTATTTTGAGTTTTGAATTCAGGCATAGTTGTCTGTTGAATCATTAAGTCAGTAACCCACCATTTAAGAGATATGCGACAAGGTACTCAGAGGAAATGTGATCCTGAACTGTTCCAGGTGGAGATTTGTATCTTGGACAAAGCCAAGAGGACTGCCTTCACATCTAGTTATAGTTCTTTTGGCTCAGTTTCCCCATTGTGATTCTTTCTTTTGAACAGCAATTTCTGGCTATTCCAGAGCATGACTACGAAATGGAATTGTTACTGCATGGTTGGTTGTCAACTATGACTTTTATGTGAAGTCAAAACAGAGTTAAGGATGCTTTAATTTTGCCATAAATGTGTTGAGCCATTCTGTGCTCTTCTTCTTATGCCCTAAGGATCAGTTTGATTGTGTTATAAACATTTCCATGCTTTTTACTTTTATAATAAATTTCTATAATCAGAACAAGTGGTTAATAAAAGATACTAACAATACAGTCATGTAAGATATTTTTAATATGAATGTCTAATCGTTCCATATTCCAAACAACTATGTGAATTAGTGTTTGGGCTTGTCATCTGCCTGCTAATATTTACATTGTCATGTCTAACATTAAGTCCCTGAAGTAACCTATTTTATTTTTTTCAGAATGATATGAGAATAATTGGAGAAAGGCACAAAAGCTTGGAAGACATAAAATGTCAGTCTATTCATCTATGATGTTAAAGAAAACTCTTTTGCTTTGTTTTTAAGGAACTGAATTTCAGGAAGAAGAGGAAAGTTCAAATAGACTTTTCTGTGAAACTCATAATAAGCATCAATACCTACATAGTAATTGCTAATGCTATCATGTAGTCATTGTATGATCTACTTGAAGTGGGACTAAATATTTAAACAAAATGTGCAAGAGACTGAAAACTAATTTTCTATGCTGCTAACAATTTAAATCATTTATATTGCAGGATTATCAACATGGTTAAGGGTAGGTATTAATTATCAACCACTGCTTGTTAACCCTATTGACTTGTTACTATTATGAAAGGACATTAAAAATTTCTAAGATAGTCTAGTTGCCCAATACCTCTCAGAACATGGATTTGAAGTTCATCAACTAGGTGGGGATGGCATTGCCAAGTTAGACATGGATCTCAATCCTAATAATCAAGGCCTGCAATTGCAGCAAGAAATCCAGGTTGTCCCACAAGGGGAAATATATAGCAGGACAATAAGCTTGTCTTGTTTTTGTAGTCTTTGCCTCCCAAAATTAGTTGTAGGTGAAGAGTCCTTAGCCAACTGGGGTGCAGCGCGACAGCCTGGGAGTGGCTGGAGGGTCCCTGGCCTATCAATAACAGGCTACAGGAGGAACCCGGAAGGCCAAAAGGACCGTCAGCAAAACAAGCATAAGAGTTGACGTGGCAGTAGAGAGACTTCCTGGTTAGGAGACTTCCTGGTCTGCTACACCAGAAACCTCTTAGACCAATGAGCTGATGTGTCCATGTGAGCAGCGGGTTACCACCCCTCACTCTCGGGGCAGTACGCGGTTGGCTCGCAGTGGCGGGGAAGGCGGTGTTAAAGACCCGGAACTGGAGGTTGGGAAAAAGGAGGCTGCCTGATGGGGCGGGGAGAGATCTGGCTGAGTTCGCTTGTATGTTCTGATCAGAGACAAATAAAGATAGTTATCCTAAAACAGAAGGGTGTTCTGCGTGGGTAGTTCTTCTAGAAAGTCTAGAAGCTGGAGACGTCCGAAGCCTGGGAAAAGGTAAACATGTTCTTGTAGGTTCGAAACCCTCGGAACCCTAACATCTGGCGCCCCGAACAGGGACCCGAGTTAGAAGACCCCTCAGCCTTGTGAAAACAAGAAGTCGGAGAAAGTAAGTATGGGACAAGCTTTTAGCTTGCCCGTTGTTTGCCCTTCTGATGAGGAGACATATGTAAAGCAGATATTTGATCTAGTCAAGGGACAAGGAGTGAAAGTAAAGAAGAACGATTGCATTCAATTTGTTAGGTTAATTTTCACAACCTCCCCGTGGATAGACTTCACTGGGTTAGATGTTTCTAGGTGGGTGGTGATAGGAAATCAGTTGACATCTTACACCAAAGAGTGCCTGGATAAGGTAAGAGACCTTGATTTTATTATTTACAGCTTAGTAAAAGCGGCGCTTTATGGTCCTTCCCCTAAATGTAATGTGCCAGTAGCTTGTCAGACCAAGGAAGGGGAGATGGATTTAGGGGAGGAGGAGGAAAGAGAAACTGCTCGGTTGTATCCCAATCTTACCGAGCAAAAAAGGGGGAGTGGGACAGAATTAACAACTGTGCCAAGAGACAAGGGGGGAGGGGCAGTTCAAGCGCGGCTACAGCGGCTGCGAGATCAGGTTGAGGGGGGAGGGGCAGTTCAAGCGCGGCTAGAGCGGCTGCGCGATCAGGTTGAGGGGGGAGGGGCAGTTCAAGCGCGGCTAGAGCAGCTGCGCGATCAGGTTGAGGAAGCACTTGCTCAGCTGCAGTTAGAGAAAACTAAGGATAACCATGACCTCAAAGCTGCAGCAGTTAGCCCTTCCGCCCCTCCCATGCCACCCTTCCGAATTCCCCCCATTTACAGAACCAGAAAAGCGGGGAGAATCTAATCTGAAAGAAGGGACCAAATACAGGGCCGTTAACCAGGTCGCCCAAGCTTTAAGAACAGCCTTCTTAGAAGGAGAAGATGTCACTGAGTTCATGGGTGTGTTCCCGGTGGGGTTAAATGACCCACAGAGACCACATATACCTGTACCTTACAAACAGTTAAAGGATATTAAAAAGGCATGCACGGATTACGGGCCAAATTCCCCATTTGTCTTACAGACACTCACCTCCCTTGCTTCAGTAGTAGCCTACACCCCGGGAAATTGGGAAACAATGCTTGCTTAACAAAGCCTGCTTAACACCTGGCCAGAATATGCTATGGAAAACAGAATGGCACAAGGAAACTAAGAATTGGATAGCGACCCACCACCTCCCTAACCCTGAACAAGATTTTGAGGCTATGACAGGGACAGGGGCTTATTCCGCTGTGTTTCAGCAGTGCCAACACGATCCAGCAGTCTATGCAGCTGTAACGCAATGCGCTATCAAGGAGTGGGGGAAGGTAGAAAAGGAAGGAGCAATACAGCAGCAATTGACCGCCCTCAAGCAAGGCGCGAGGGAATCGATTACCGACTTCGCCTCTAGAGTGCAAACTGCTGTTGACAGAACCGTGGGAAAAGGGGATGCGGCCCGGATAATTTTCTTACAAATTTTGAAAGAGGGCCTCAACAATGCCTGTAAGCGGGCTGTGTCTTCCTTACCCAAAAATGCACCTTTAGAAGATGTTATTGAAAGATGTGCAGGGGTAGATTATGAGACCATGCAGGTACAGCAGATGGCAGAAGCCTTAGCGATGGGGATGACTAAAGCTATGTCCCAGAGAGAAGGTGAAAAAACTTGTTTCCGATGTGGAAGGAAAGGGCACGTTCAAAGTCAGTGCCATTCCTCCTCCCCTGGAGCAATATCTAAACCTGTATGTTTTTGTTGTGGAAAATCAGGCCACATTGCCAAATTTTGCAGAAATAAGCCACCGAAAACGGCCCCGGGAAACTCCCGGAGGGGCCCCTTGCAGGCCCCAAAAGTGTACCCCGTCCAACAAGAAGGAAGGGAACAGATGGTAGAAGGGATATCAGGACGCAACACCTCCCAGGAGAATCCGTTTGTAACATATCAGAGAAAGTTTCAGGAGTACCAGAACAATTAATGTCCTTGCAGGAAGTTTATACCACAGAAGAATTAGTAATTCCGCCTTTTTCTACGTTGGGGGTTGAAGTTGAGCCTATGTCCAAACCTTGTCTCATTGTGGGATGTCCAACCCCTTGCCTCCATATTGTGCACCCTACCGTTTTGAATACAGGGGAGCATTCCATTTCTCTTACTAACCCACACACCTTCCCCTTGAGGTTACCAATATCAGAACCGATAGCAAGAAAGGTAGATTTAAGGACAGGAGCAGAAGAAAAAGATTCCTTACAGATAGCCTGGATACAAAAGATAGCTAGGGAAAAACCCATGTGCACCCTCTGGATAGAAGGGAGACCATTTCGGGGCATGTTAGACACTGGGGCAGATGTGTCCGTGGTACACAAGGAAGACTGGCCGGTGGAGTGGAGATTGGCCACCGGCATGACAGGAGTCACAGGGATAGGAGGGACACAAGCCGCGGCTCAATCACTGAGGTGGTTGAGGTGGCGTCTAGAGGAAGACGAAGGGATGTTCAGACCCATAGTGATTTCTGGGCTCTCCTCCTCGTTATGGGGTAGCGATGTCATGACTGATATGAAAGTGGTGTTACAGTCAAACTAGCAGGGGCCACTGCGCTGTGGCTTCCACCATTGAAATGGAAGAGGGAAAATCCAATATGGGTAGAGCAGTGGCCCCTCAGTAATGAAAAATTGGAAGCCCTTCATAAAATTGTACAAGAACAATTGGCCATGGATCATACAGAGCCCTCATTTAGTCCCTTCAATTCTCCCGTATTTGTGATAAAGAAAGCAAGTGGAAAATGGAGAATGCTAACAGATTTAAGGAAAGTCAATGATGCCCTACAACCAATGGGGGCTTTACAGCCTGGATTACCATTGCCAACCATGATTCCAGAGGGATATAAAATAGTTATTATAGATATTAAAGATTGTTTTTATTCCATTCCTTTACATGAAGTAGATAGGGAAAAGTTTGCATTTACGGTACCCTTTGTAAATTTAAAGCAACCTGCACAGAGATACCAATGGAAAGTTTTGTCCCAAGGGATGGCCAATAGCCCCACACTCTGTCAATGGTATGTTTCACAGATTTTACAACCATTAAGGCAGATGAAGCCTCAACTCTATATTATACATTATATGAATGACATATTATTAGCAGGACCCACTAATGAAATGGTGCAGGAAGGCTTAAGGGGTGTATTAAAACAATTGGCCCTGTATAATCTAGTAGTGGCCCCTGAGAAGATACAGACTGAAGAGCCCTTTAAATATTTCGGATATTTCATAACTGGATTAACTGTTAGAAAAGGCTTTCCACGAATTGATGTTAAAAGATATAAAACATTGAATGATTTTCAAAAATTAGTGGGTTCCATTCAATGGTTACGCAATGTTGTTCCCATACCACCCTCAGTAATGCAGCCCTTATATGAACTTTTAAAAGGAGACTCCCAATTGACCTCTTTAAGGACTTGGAGTGCTCAAGCATTACATTCCATTCAGGAAATTGAAAGAAGGCTAAGTTCAGTCATGGTTAGGATAAAGGGAGATAAACCCATGTGGTTTACTATGTTTATAGACAACCCTTGCTATGGTGCCTTATTTCAGGAACATGGAGTCATTGAATGGCTGTACCCAACCACTCCCTCACGTATCCTTATCCATCAGCTTGACTTACTCCTTGACTTTGTCCGTGCTGCAATCGCGCAGGCTTATGCAATCAGTGGAACAGCTCCAAAGATATGGATTGAGTCAGTTTTTGTTAATCTAGAACAAGTGTTAGTAAGAGGGGGGGAGGATGTTGTCCCATATCTAGCTTCTACTCCTCCTGTCTTACCTACCCTCTTACATTGTCTTAAGCCTTTATATGTGATGACCTCTCAGAAGGTGGTATTAGACCACCCGGTGGAAGGATTTAACATCTTTACTGATGCCACTAAAGATGGAAAGGCGGCCGTTTTCTGCCCCGCTTTGAAAGTAAGTCATGTCTTTCATACCCCGTTCCAATCAACACAGAAAAATGAGTTGTGGGCGGTGATAATGGTGTTACAACTGTTTGACCCTCCCTTTAACATTATCTCTGATAGCCTATACACAGTTAACATACTCCAACGATTACCTGAGGCCTATATTAACACCCGTGCCTCAGAGATCGGAGTGCTACTATCACAAGCTAAAGGATTGTTATTGCATTTGAAGGCTCCTATTTATATCATGCATGTGAGGTTGCACACAGGGGGTCTTGGACCCATTTTTGAGGGTAATAAAACAGCAGATGCCTTACTTAGCCCCCTGACTGTTGCTATAGTAGACTCCATCAAACAAGCTGAGGAGGCTCATAATCGCTTCCACTTGTCAGCGCGCTCTTTACACAGGTTATATGGAATATCTAAAGAGCAAGCCCGGTGCATAGTGAAGAGGTGCCTATCATGTATCCCTTTTCAAACGCGCCCCAAAGTAGATTCAGTTAATCCTAAAGGACAGAGCCCAAACGATATTTGGCAAATGGATGTAACACATTGGAGACACCAGTTAATACATGTTTCTGTAGATACACACTCTGGCTTTCTCATGGCATCACTACAAACGGGAGAAGCCTTTAAACATGTGTGCAACCATCTGTATTAATGTTTTGCCCTAGCAGGTGTCCCAAAGGTATTAAAAACTGATAATGGGCCTGCATATACCTCCAAAGCCTTCCAACAGTTTTGTGAAGAATTTCAAATTAAACATATTACAGGGCTACCCTATAATCCCACTGGCCAAGCTATAGTGGAACGAGCAAACAGAACCCTGAAAACCATCCTCCTTAAACAGGAAAAGGGAGAAGTTGGCCAGGTTAACAAGGGTAGACCACTGAGAAACATCAATAAAAGAAGTTTAGACATAGCCTTATATGCCCACAATTTTTTGAAAATTGATGACCAAGGGCTTACACCTGCAATGAGGTTTTGGTGTCCCTGGCAGACGAAACGGGATTCACCAATAGAAGTGCCAAAGAGACAATATAAAAGGGTGATTTGGAAGGACCCAGAAGGTGAATGGAGGGGGCCGGGTACAGTAGATTTCCTAGGGCCGGGTTATGCTTATGTCATTCCAGATGGGGAGACCGAACAAGGCACTTGGGTCCCGACTCGTAATCTGCGGGCTGTTGGTGCTGACGATCCTGAAGCAAGCCGCGGGGACAAATTGGACTACCCTGACGCCATCGGAAGGGAGAGAACGGGATTTGAAGGGAACTTGGCAATGGGCTTTGCTTACCCATCCACTGCTGATTCATCTGGTGAGCTGGGAAGAAAACACTCCAATGGCTAAAGCATTCAGGAATGTCTCCATGCTGTTTGGTAAACCACAGCCGGACGTATGGGTGCAGACAGAAATTTCCAACCTGAATCTGACATTTCTTTCTGCCGGTGCCCCTATTTGCATAACTAACAGAGAAGGCCATCCGTGGTGCTTGGCCTTAGAAACAGGAAACATCACGTCTGGCAGACATCCTGCTAATGACTTCTTTTCGCACCCGACTCGCTTCAATGTAACTATAGGGATGTTGGGTGGCAATACTATAAACAAAACAAATCCATTTAATAGTACTGGACCTTTGCCCACTTGTCAGACTGGGATCATGAAGACATGGTCTCCTGTTGTTCCTTGTTCCACCTCGAGTCCTAGACAAGTGAACACAACGAACATAACTGTGTACATGTGGGATGTGTTGGATAATCGGACTTACACACAGTTGCCTGCTCCAGTTCCATGCACAAGAAATGGAACTTGTCACCCCTTCATATGGCAGTTGGGCTCCGTACTTTTGGGGGGAACAAACATATCTATAGAGATTTGTAAATGCGATATTTGCAAAGATCCTACCTTTACTGACTGGTTTGCCATATTCGCAAATGGAAAAAATTATACAAAGGGACACAATACTAACTGTGACATTTTTTGGTACTATTTTGAAGGACAATTAGTAGCCCCTACCAATTATGCTTGGATGGTATGCTCAAATGTTACTGTAAGCTTGGATGGTATATGGTATCACACTAATGGTATAGAATGTAAGCTTAAAATGGCCATTTCAAGGTTTGAGGATGATTTTCCATACGTTCTCTTAGTTAAACAACCCCGCTATGCCCTTGTCCCAGTAAAATCGCAAACCCCTTGGGCTGAAAGCAAATCCGAAGAAATGTGGGTACAGGTGAAACAATTGAGCAGGCAAAGAAGAGAGGGTATTGATCTCCTCTTTGATGTTATTAACCTTGGAATCTCCGCTTTCCAGGAATTCCAAATACAACAGCTGTATGAACAGACAGTGTACCTGGCTAGTGAGTTAAAGACCTTTATGAGCAAGGAAGCCCATGCTTGGAACACACAAGCACGCATTGATATGGCGCTTAACGCAGAGGTAACCGCCTTGCGGGAGGCAGTCGAGGTGCTAGGGAATGAATTGGTATATAGAGAATTATTGGCACAAATACCATGTCATTATCAATACAAGCCTTGGGTGTGTGTCACACCATTGATGCTGAATCAGACTAGTAATTTTACCAAGACCTGGGGGGAAGTAGAAAAACACCTCCGGGGTGCCTTTCTTACTAATAATGTTACCACTGATATACAGCAACTTCAGCTATTAGTACATGATCTTAATGAAATTGCAAAGAATTTTTCCCTCCCTAGTGATGTAGCGCAGGAATTATTTGATTGGATGAGAGGGAAGAGTTTTATTACCTTATTGCTTAGCTTAGGATCCTCCTTTTTGTATTTGTTATTTGCATTGTTGATTTTGTGTTTCTTTTGGAAATGGATTGTTCAGCTCCTGAAAGGTGGCCTCTTAGACCTCAAGTCCTCCTTAGTTCCATTGGGCGGTCTCCCGCATAACAGGAAAAAGGAGATGAAGAGTCCTTAGCCAACTGGGGTGCAGCGTGACAGCCTGGGAGTGGCAGGAGGGTCCCTGGCCTATCAATAACAGGCTACAGGAGGAACCCGGAAGGCCAAAAGGACCGTCAGCAAAACAAGCATAAGAGTTGACGTGGCAGTAGAGAGACTTCCTGGTTAGGAGACTTCCTGGTCTGCTACACCAGAAACCTCTTAGACCGATGAGCTGACGTGTCCATGTGAGCAGCGGGTTACCACCCCTCACTCTCGGGGCAGTACGCGGTTGGCTCGCAGTGGCGGGAAGGCAGTGTTAAAGACCCGGAACTGGAGGTTGGGAAAAAAAGGAGGCTGCCTGACGGGGCGGGGAGAGATCTGGCTGAGTTTGCTTGTATGTTCTGATCAGAGACAAATAAAGATAGCTATCCTAAAACAGAAGGGTGTTCTGCGTGGGTAGTTCTTCTAGAAAGTCTAGAAGCTGGAGACGTCCGAAGCCTGGGAAAAGGTAAACATGTTCTTGTAGGTTCGAAACCCTCAGAACCCTAACAGTAGGATAACAAGCCTACATTGAGAAAGCTTTACATAAAGATCAGGTCCATATAGAGCAAGGAGTAGCAGAATTCCCCCCAACTTGGGTTTCCACTGCTTCAATGAAAATCACCTTGTCAATTATTCATCAATGCTTTCTTTTCAAAATTTTTATCATACATCAAGGACTTCACCAACATGGGGGGGAATGGTATATCTGATACAATAATTGCCACATCAGTTGCTCAGGCTTGCTTTCCAGGATTACTGATTGTAAAAACTGTCCTTGATTATACTTTGCAATGCACAAGTTATGGAGTTGAGCTCCACTTCTTAGCCCAGGACAGAGGTATGGAGAGTGAGCTAGATTATTTTCAATGAGCAATAAAAGAGATTTCCAGGCATGGGATTAATGCCTCTGATGTCTGGCTATTAAATCTCAATGGGGTCAATCAGTTGCAAAATGGGTTATTCTCAAAAATTAACAGCCCACAGGAGTTGCTTCTGCCCATGGAAACACACTGATAGGATTAAACCTTGACATTAGGCATGGGGAACTACTAGAGTCAGCCCATGAGGCTGAGACCAAGTTGAGGTACCACCTAGAAATGGAGGAAGTGTAAAGCTTTGGGCTAGGGAAAGATAAAAAAATATATATAATTATGGAATTCCATTAGCAAAAAAGAACCACTAGCAGACAACAACAAAAAAGAGGAACTAAAGGCCAAACAATAATTAATTGAAAAACAAGCTGCTACTATGTCCTGGAGTAATTGGAGAACAAGAAGAAAACCTTCATTTGCTTCAAAAGAGTGTCAGTTTGTGACAGCAGCAGGTCCAGAGCACTTAGTTCACAGATGGTAAATGGATTATCAGTAGGAGATTATAGGGATCTCTTTGCTGGCACTGAGTAAGGACTCTGTTGCTTTGCCCATACTTGAATTGGGGTAACAGTTCTGGGTGGCAGTCCCAGGGCCAGGAGCACTAGCATAGCAGAGTTTATGGAAGCAGTGGAGGGGGACCCTCCACATAGTCCCAGAACAGAAAAGAGGGTCTGTGGTCACTAACAAACCAGAACACAGGCCAGGAGAAGAGCAAACACCTCTCCTTATATCATACCACCTTTGAAGAACTGAAAAACTTACAGGACTCTAGAAATATTTCTGAAAACAGCTTCATAAAACCCTTGAAGCTTGAGACAGTACACCCTCCACCCTGAAAATAGAGCTCTACCTTACAAATAGTTAAAAAGTCAAGTAATTGGCTGGGAAAACAAGCGAACGATGGGAAAATAAAAAATCTCAACATTATAGAAACTTACTTTGGTGACAAGGAATATCAAAACATACCCTCAGAAGAAGACAACAAAGTCAGAGTTCCTACATCTAAAGCCACCAGGAAAGATATGAATTGGTCTCAGGCCATGGAAGAATTCAAAAAGGATTTTGAAAATCAAGTTGGAGAAGTAGAGAAAAAATTGGGAAGAGAAATGAGTAATACAAATAAATTATGAGAAATGAATCTACATCTTATTAAAGGAGGTCCCAAAGGAGGGGGGAAAAAAAAACACCTTAAAAATAGACTAGTTGGGGCAGCTGGGTGGTGCAGTGAATAGAGCACCAGCCTGGGTTTGGGTCTGGCCTCAGACACTTAACACAAAAAACTAGCCATATGACCTTGGGCAATTCATTTAGCCCCAATTTCCCTAGCTTTTGCCCTCCAAAAAGCAAAAAAAAAAAATAGTTAAAATGGTGAAAGAGGTCCAAAAATCAAGGAGAATGCCTTAAAATGCAGAATTGGTCAAATGGAAAAGGAGGTCCAAAAGGTCACTGAAGAAAATAATTCTTTCAATTGTGATCTGGTGGAGGGGGTCTGGGGTGGGTATCCAACTTACCAGAGCATGTGGAGGCTTTACAGAGGCCACCCAACTCCAGAAGTTGTGAAAACGCCAACATTTGGGAAAGAAGCTCCCCTGGCTTGTGGCAGAGTCCTACTGTGGCAACAAGCCCAAAAGTCAATTAATTAAGTGGGAACATGCCTAGGCAAAGGAAACAAAATAAAAAGAAAAATTCAACATTAGACTCCTATTTTGGGGGCAAAGAGGATTGAAGCATGGAAGAGGAGGAGAACTATGAGGTCAGAACTCCTGTACCAAAAGCCCCAAATGAAAATCCAAGCAGATTACAGGCCACACAGGACCTTAAGAAGGATTTAAAAAACCCTTAAATAAGAGAAGTGGAGGAAAAATTGGGAAGAGAAATGAGAAGGACGCAGGAAAAGTATGAAATGAGAGTCAATAGCCTGAGGAAAATAACATCTTAAAAAATCGACTAACTCAAGTGGCAAAAGAAAAGAATGCCTTAAAAAGCCAAATTTGCCAGATGGAAAAAGAACCTCAAAAGCTCACTGAAGAGATTCATTCCTTCAGAGTTAGACTGGAGTAAATAGAAGCTAGTGACTTTATGAGAAATCAAGATGCTGTTAAACAGATCCAAACAAATGAAAGAACAGAAGGCAATGTGAAATATCTCATGGGAAAAACCACTGACCTGGAAAATAGATTCAGGAGAGATAATTTAAAATTTATTGGACTACCTGAAAGCTATGATCAAAGAAAGAACCTAGAAATCATCCTTCAAAAAATTCTCAAAAAATTGCCCTGATGTGTAAAAACCCAAAGGGTGAAATAGAGGTTGAAAGAATCCACCGATCAGGGGCGACTAGGTGACTCAGTGAGTAGAGCATCGGCCCTGGAGTCAGAAGGACTTGAGTTTGGATCTGGCCTCAGACACTTAAAACACACACACACACACACACACACACACACACACACACACACAAACAAATAAACAAAAACCTAGCCGTGTGACCTTGGGCAAGTTACTTAACCCCAATTGCCGTCCAAAAAACAAAACAAAACAAAACAAAACAAACAAAAAAAGTATCTATCAATCACCTCCTGAAAAAGATCCTAAAAAGAAAACTCCTAGGAATATTATAACCAGGTTCCAGAACTCCCAGATCAAAGAAAAAATACTACAAGCAGCCAGGAAGAAACAATTTCAATATTGTGGTAACACAATCAGAATAGAACAGGACCTAGCAGCTTCTACACTGAAGGATCGAAAGGCATGGCATATGATATTCCACAGTGGAAAGGACCTCGGATTAAAACCAAGAATTACCTACCCAGCAAAAATGAGTATCTTGTTTCAGGGGAAAATATTGTCATTCTATGGAATAGAGGACTTTCAAGCATTCTTGAGGAAAAAACCAGAGTTGAATAGAAAATCTGACATCCAGACACAAGAAGCAAGAAATACTTGAGAAGGTAAACAGGGAAAAGAAATCAAAAGGAACTTATCAAAGTTGAACTATTTACATTCCTATGTGGAAAAACAATAACTGTGACTGATGAAACCTTTCTCAGAATGAAAATAATTGAAGGAGGATATTTGGGCATATGAATACATATGTGAATGAGTGTGTGTATATATGTTTACAGGTATACATGGATAGAGGGCACAGGTCAAATTTGGTGGGAATGGATGATACTTACGGGTGAAGTTAAGAGGTGAGAGGGGAATGTGGCAAGAGGAAATGGGGAGAGACGAGGGTGGGGGTAAACTATCTCATGTAGAAGAGGCAAGGGGAAGTAGTCGCAGAGGAGGGGAAGAACAGGAAGGCAAAAAGGCAAAACCATATTCTCATTGAATTTGGCTCAGGGAGAGAATGACATACATACTAAATGGAATATCTTACCCTGCATGCAGAAGGGTAGAGGGGAGGAGGATGAGAGGGGGGATATTGGAGGGGAGGGCATGCTGGGGGGAGGGGAGGATAGAGGCACCCACTTTTGAAGAGGGACAGGATCAAAGTAGGAAATGGACCAGGTGGGGGGTCAGATGGGTGGGAGGGAAATATAGCCAGTCTTTTACAATATATCTACTATGGTAATGTTTTGCATAGCTATACATGTATAACACATACTGAATTGCTTATCTTCCCAGAGCGAGTGAGTGACAAAGGACAAAGGGAATAGATCTGGGATTCAAAGCTTTAAAATTAAGAGTTTCAAAATAGGGGGCGGAGCCAAGATGGCGGAGTAGAAACAGCACATCCAAGCCTCTCTGCCCCCAGATTCTCCACAAACTATGTAAAAAAGGACTCTGAAAAACTTCTGGAGCCCCAGCACCCACAGAACGACACAGAGAAGCTAACCTCCCGCTGAGGACAGCCCAGCACCCTGCAGGAAGGAACAGCGCAGCAGTCTGGGAGCCAGCAGCGCGCAGAGCCCAGAGCGCAGAGCGCAGGAGCTGAGCCGAGCCGAGCCCAGGTCCACGTGAGCCGAGGTTTTAGCCCCAGGGCGGCAGGGCCAGCAGCCGGCTGGAGGAACCCCAGAACACCAGGAACTGTGGAGACCCCAGAATTATCAACATAGACTTGCCTAGGACAAAGTAAGAGGTTAGAGTCCTATGGACTTTGGGACCTGCATTTGGGATGCCAGCTCCCTCTCTGGGGGCTAGAAGCGCTGAGGAGACACGCCATTGTGAATTTTCATAGGCATTTCCGTCTCCCAGCCTACAAATCGTGGGAGATCCAGCGATCAGCTCTGGGGGATCGCTTTGCTTTAACCTCCTGGATCTGGATTGTGATCTAGGGTGGAAGTCGTGGGTGGGTTTACAGCTTGCCAGAAACAGAAGTTGCCCCCCACACGTTCGGGACGAAAA
The DNA here is from genome assembly GCA_011680675.1 of Gymnobelideus leadbeateri. Lineage (NCBI taxonomy): Eukaryota > Metazoa > Chordata > Mammalia > Diprotodontia > Petauridae > Gymnobelideus > Gymnobelideus leadbeateri. The sequence continues at coordinate 40,677 of WOXC01009333.1, forward strand.
TTCCTCTATCTGGCCTTAAAGCCATAGTGTGGCAACAAGCCCAAAAGTCAAGTAATTAAGTGGCAACATGCCAAGGCAAAGGAAACAGAAAAATGCAACCCTAGACTCCTATTTTGGGGGCATAGAGCAGGAAAAGGACTGTGAGGTCAGAAGTCCTGCTCCAAAAGCCCCAGGGGAAAACATGAGCGGGTTGCAGGCCATAGAGGACCTTAAGAAGGACTTTAAAAATCAAATAAGAGAAGTGGAGGAAAAATTAGAAAGAGAAATGAGAAGGATGCAGGAAAAGTATGAAATGAGGGTCAACAGCCTGACTGAGGAAAACAACACCTTAAAAAATAGACTAGCTCAAATGGCAAAGGAGGCCCAAAAGGGCAATGAGGAGAAGAATGCCTTAAAAAGTCGAATTTGCCAGATGGAAAAAGAATCTCAAAAGTTCACTGAGGAGATTCATTCCTTCAGAGTTAGACTGGAGCAAATGGAAGCTAATGACTTTATGAGAAATCAAGATGCTGTTAAGCAGATCCAAACAAACGAAAGATTAGAAGGCAATGTGAAATATCTCATGGGAAAAACCACTGACCTGGAGAATAGATCCAGGAGAGACAATTTAAAAATTATTGGACTACCTGAAAGCCATGATCAAAGAAAGAACCTAGAAATCACCCTTCAAGAAATTCTCAAGGAAAATTGCCCTGATGTTTTAGATCCAGGGCAAAATAGAGGTTGAAAGAATCCATCACCTTCTGAAAAAGATCCCAAAAAGAAAACTCCCAGGAATATTATAGCCAGGTTCCAGAATCCCCAGATCAAGGAGAAAATACTACAAGCAGCCAGGAAGAAACAATTTCAATATTGTGGAAACACAATCAGAATAGCCCAGGACCTGGCAGCTTCTACACTGAGGGATCGAAGGGCATGGAATATGATATTCCAGAGGCAAAAGAACTGGGAATGAACCCAAGGGTCACCTACCCAGCAAAACTGAGTATTTTGTTTCAGGCAGAAAATATGGTCATTCAGTGGAATAGAGGACTTTCAAGCATTCTTGAGGAAAAAACCAGAATTGAATAGAAAATTTGACATCCAGACACAAGAAGGAAGAGATGCCTGAGAAGGTAATCAGGGAAAAGAAATCAAAAGGAACTTATCAAAGTTGAACTATTTACATTCCTATATGGAAAAGCAATAACTGTGACTGATGATATCTTTCTCACTATGAAAATAATGGAAGAATGGGGTGTGGTCATATGAATACATATGTGAATGTGTGTGTATATGGTTACAGTTATATATGGATAGAGGGCATAGGTTGAATTTGTTGGGAAGGGAGAATACTCAAGGGATGAAATTATGAGGTGAGAGAGGAAAGTGGCAAGAGGAGATGGGAGAGACAGGGTAGGGTAAACTATCCCATGTAGAAGAAGCAAGGGGAAGTGGTTGCAAAGGAGGGGGAGAATAAGGAAGGCTAAAAAGGCAAAACCACATTCACATTGAATTTGGTTCAGGGAGAAAATGACATACATACTAAATGGGATATCTCAACCTGCAGCAGGATAGGGGAAGGGGGATGAGAGGAGGGATGATGGATGGGAGGGCATCCTTGGGGTGAGGGGAGGTTGGAAGTACCCACTATAGAAGAGGGACAGGATCATGTAGGGAATGGACCAGGTGGGGGGTGGGATGAGTGGGAGGGAATTATAAGCAGCCTTGTACAATATATCTACCATGATAACATTTTGCATAGCTAGACATGTACAACATATACTGAATTACTTATATCCCAAGAAGGAATGGGTGACAAGGGAGGAAGGAAATGGATCTGAAATTCGAGGTCGTAACATTAAATGTTTCAAATATATATATAAATACTAAAAAAAAAAAAAAAGAGTTTCAAATATATATAAATACTATTATTAATAATGTTTTGCATGTAACTGGGAGATAAGATGGGCAGGCATTGGGATACAGAGATTCACCTTGCTCTAATGGAAAAGTCGAAGGAGGTATAGGAGAAGATAAGGGAGAGACCAGATTGGATGAGGGGATATCCTGTCGGACTGCTATTATTGGGTGGTGGGTAGGGGAAAAACGGGGGAAAAATGTAACTCAAAATCCGGTGGAAATGAATGATGTAAACCAGAAGTTAATAAAAGCATTTGGAAAAACAAAAAACAAAAAACTTTGAGCTGATGTAAAATCTAGGCAGCAACTGCTTGCAGACTGAGTCAGGAAACATACAATTTGAATTTTTGGCAGTAATGTATTTATTCAACAAATAAGTGTCACATGTTAAATCTAATTAAGCTTCTCCTCAGGAATCAAGGTCTTCAACACGGTCATCTATGTGCAAGTGGAATGCTTAGGCTGTGGGTCTCCCTGAGTGTTAAAATGTGGCTCACAACTTCTTGATTTCTACCAAAGGAAACATCTTTTTTTTAAGTGGCTTCTTTTTATCTTGGTCAGAGTGAATCCAGGCAGGGAAGCACACGCACTGAGAAATATTTGGAGGAGAATACATCCAATTTGCATTGATCAAAATATACACTAAGTTAATAATTTGCTATTTGTTCATATTCAAAATTGAGTTTCATGAAATATCAGCACTTATCAGTAACAACCCATTTCAAAATCAAGAAGTTCATTTTTTAATTTTTAATTTATGGAATAAAACAAGCATTTCTATTAACAGTATAATTTGAAAAGATGACTGCACATGAAGCTGCAAATCTGTTATGTACAACTTATCCCTTTCAAATATATAATAGTTGTCAAGAAAATATTTTTTTCTTCTCTCCTTCCCATCCTAGAGATGGATACCATTAGATATAAATAGGTATATACACGAAAAATTGTTGTATATATACTTTATTCTTTCTCTGGAAACAGATAGTGTCTTTCTTCACAGATCTTTTATGGTTAATTTGGGTATTAATAGTCAAAATTCACTCAAAGTCACTACAACAATATTGCTATTACTGTATATAGTGTTCTCTTGGTTCTGCTCCTTTCATTTTTCATTATTTTTTGTAAGTCCTCCCATGTTTTCCTAAGATCATTGAGTTCATCATTTCCTACAGCACAATAGCCTTCCATCACAATCTTTAACCACAGTTTTTTCAACCATACCCCAGTTGGTGGTCATCCTAGCAGTTTCCAGATTTCTATATACAATATTGCAATAAATTATTAGGGAAAATTTTCCTGAAGTTCTAGAAAAATAGTGGAAAGTAGAATTAGAAAAAAAATCTACCATTCACTACCTGAAAGAGATCCCAGAAGGAAAACTTATGGGAATGTCTGTGATGGCAAGGAAAATAGTACTTTACTGCTTGTTTCAGCTGTTCGAGTGTCTTTGAGCCTTGCCTTTGATTTTATCAAAAGTCTTTGTTGGAAGAGTGTTGCCCTTAATAGGCCTAAGGGAATTTGAAGACCTTCCCTGCTAAGCTTAAGGATGATTGGGCTTAAAGATGATTGGAAATCAGCCTCCAGTCAAGATTAAAGAAGACTTTACTTGGACACTGTGTATTCACCAAGGAAATTGTAACTTACTGAATGATGTTTTGTTTAAGACTATGTGGCCATCTTAGTAATAAGTTATGTTATATATATATATATATATATATATATATATATATATATACATATATTTCTCTATATATGCACACATATATACATATGTACATATATACACACATGTATGTATGCATGTATGTATGTTATGTTGTGAATGTTGTGCTTTAGTTTCTTGAATGTTATGCTTTAGTTTATGGCTGAATAGAGAGTTCACTCTACTATGCAATTAGATCCTCAAAGTTATTCACAGCAGCAGTCCTCAGGAGAGCTGCTCATGATTGGCTTTATAATGTCATAGCCAAGTTTAAAAATTCTCAGGTTTAAGGAGAAAATATTGCAAGCAACAACAAAAAATAAATACTGTGGAAATACAGTCAGGATTTCACAAGACCTAGTAACTTCTACACTAAAAGGCCATAGATCTTAGAATGCTATACATTGAAGCACAAAAGAGCTGGGCTTGCATCTAAGAGTAACCCAGCAAAACTGAGTATAATTCTGAATGGAAAATGGACATTTAATGAACTGAAAGACTTTCAGGTGTTTGTAACAAAATACCAAAACTGAATGGAAATTTTGCTATAAAAGATCCAGACTACAAGAAAAAACAGAGACTAATTTTAAAGCACTTATTATATATGAAAATGTTATCAGTATTCTTGAAACTGTCATCACTACAAAAGTAGCTTGTAAGAGAGGTTGGGGCTAAGTTGTGCATAATAGAGTGATTCTAAAAAGCAAAACTGGGTAGGAAAAGGTAAAAAGGAGCAATTATCTCATGAAGTGGGAAGAAGCAGATGGAAGAGAAAGGTTTGTAATGTTAGAACCTTACGCTCATCTCCATCGAAGAGGAAACAACATGGACTTCTGGAGAGACGTAGAAGCCTTCTGAACTTATAGAGAAATGAGTACTTTAATTTTTGTATGGGACAATGAGTCTCACTGTCATTAAGTCCTCTATATCAAATGCAAGAAGTTTCTTATGACCATAAATCTCTTGGTATAAGACTGTTCTCAAGTCTTTTGAATCAGTGTACAACACAAAGGCCTTGTTTAAATCATACATAGATTACCTCTGCATAGGTAAGGCAGTTGAACAAAACTCAAAAACCTTGTTCATGCTTGTGCTTTGGTCAACAAAAACTACCTGTCATCTCATGCTGTCTTGAAAGAGAGCAAAAAACCCACCCAAAATATCTAGTAAGGTAGATACTGGGATTTAGGGTAGAAACTACAATCGAGGAATCAAAATAAAAGAATCAACACAAGCAATATTTATTACAGTATTCTGATAATTTGCAGTTAAGATGTACCTGATCAGAATTCTGGAATCTGGAATCCACTAGTAACACATACCCTCAAATACTAGCCCCACTCATTTGTACTTCTGACTAATTTTCTGAATCTATGTTGATAACAGAGTCTAGATCAGGCCTATACAACATACGACCTGCCTGCCAAAGGATTTCAGGCAACCCATTAAAACTTAAGGGTTGCTACTGCACACTCTCGTTTGTCATGTAACATACAGCAACCAGTCATAATCAGTCTGTCTCTAATCTAACCTGAAGAAGTTCCCAAGTTGTGCAGGTCTGGTCTAGTTGAATAGAGCATGGTAATATCCATCTATTATAACGTTAAACTTACTGGAGCATCAGTAGACAACTTTGATGCTCAGATTATTACTTTGGACCTTATTACACTTAGTAACTGGAGGTGCATGCAGAGTTAACTCTTATAAGCGCAGAGGAGATAAGAGATCTAAACAGGAGCTACACAAGCTATAGTGAGAAATTTCCCAAAGGAAGTGCTAGTGGGGTCAAAAGAAGCCAAATAGCTATGATATGGGGGAGAGGGTCCTTTCCCCCAAATCAGATCCATTTCAGATGTATCTGAGGTTGGGGTGCCAGACCTTACAAAAAATTGTAAAAGTAGTCTATTTCCTGTAAAGTTTAGCTTCAGTAACTTTTCACACAAGGTAACTACTTTATCAGGTATTTGTTAAACACTTCTTATAAAGTCATACCAAAAGAATGGGGGAGGGAAATTGCAATTTCCACAGACTTATTGAGGTCCCTAGCATTACTTCAACTTTCTAACTGTATGCTGATAATAGAGAAAGCATGCGATTCAGTAAATCTGGCCTGGCATTCCTAACAAAGCCTTACAAAATAGGTGCATTGCTAATTTGTCTATAGAAAGGGGAGTCAGAATGCCAGGTAAGATGTCTGTGGCAAAGCCAGAAAGTGCTAAAGTATTACTTCTTACTTTTCACAATATGTTTGGGGGTTTTTTGGCATTGTTTTTGTCTTGCAGAAGACTTGGGCAAAAAAAAAAATCTTGGGCACAAATATCACTGACAGGTTTTAACTATGAAATTCTGTTACAAATGCAACCACAGATTTGTTCAAGGCATTTTTAAAGTCTGTCACTATTGATTCAATTCATAGAACAGTATTCTATGCTTTAGTTCAGGCATGCACAATGCGGAGCCCACCAAAGGATTTTGGGAAGCCTGAAAAGAAAGAGTAGGGTTGCCCCTATGCATTTTTGTCAGATGACACACGACAACCCACCATTGTCAGTCTGTCTCTAGTCTAACCTATCTAAGGCCCAAACCTATTGCTAAATTATGCAGGTCTGATCTGGACATAAAGGCCTTCCTATACATCCCATTACCCCTACCTCTGTTCCTTTTCACAGGCTGTCCTCAGTCCTGAAATGCATTGCCTCCTTATTTCTTCCATTTATTAATTTTTTCCCAAGTCCTCTCAAGGTTATCATCTCCTTTAAGAAATCTTATTTTGTATTTACTTTTACATTTAAATGCATCAGTTCATATTAGGGTATACAGGTTCCTATTGCATAGGAATTATTTTAAAATTTTCTTCATATCCCCAGTATCTACGCATATAGTCTTTTAATAAATGTTTTGCAAATTTGCTGTTGGAAATATTACATGCTTAAATATATTGCATGAAGTTATATTTTAAAGAATCCTCCAATCACAGGTTGAGCAATCTGAGGTCACAAAATACTCAACACAATTTGGGAGCATTCATGATAGAAAATACTATCTCCATCCAGAGAAAGAACTATGCAGATCAGAGTATACGATTTTCACTTTTTTTTCTTTCTCATGATTTTTTTCTTTTCATTCTGATTCTGATTTCACAACATGACTAATGTGGAAATATGTTTAACACCATTGCACATGTATAACTTATATCAGATTGCTTCTCTCTTGGGGAGGGGTTGGGATGAAGGAAGGGAGAAAAATTTAGAACTCAAAATCTTATAAAAATGAATATTGATAACTACTTTTTAATTCAATTGGAAAAATGATGTTGACATTTTTTTTAATTGGGAGCATTTTCAAAATATATGATAAAACTTAAGAGCTTACCTGTGCCCTGGTTTCTAAAAAAAAAAAAAACCAACCAAAAATGGAAGCCAAAAAATATGTTGGCAATATTCAATACATCAAATAGTATGAATATTCCAAAATAGTATGAACTTCTTGCAAAAGTCAACTACAATTTTGGCTATAATCAAGCTGTCCATATGGAAAATATGACTAAACAGAAGCTTGTCATCAACAAGTGAGCAAGTAAATAAGGCAGAATCATGCCTCTTAAAGGTTTATATTTGGATCAATAGTTTAAATCTAGATACATGAAGAGTTGAACTTCAAGGTGCTATTTTTTTAATTGCATAACATCTTCAATTGTTTGACATATACTTGCTTCTGTATGACGCCATTTCAATTATATTATACCAATTCAATTATATTCTGTTTAGTGTAACCACTGATGACCCAAACATCTTAGTCAGTGTTCATAAAGCCCTTGTACTTAGTATCTCATAAGTTTATCAAAGACATAATGGAATGACTGACTGGTTAAGTTATGACATGTAACTTAGTCATTGTATGGTAGTAATACGACATTTAAAGATACATTATCAAAAAATCCAGAAACTCTTCCATTGAGTGTTGAATAAGGAGTAATCAGTGCAACTGGAGTTGTAATTAAAGAAGGGACTAACAGTGATTTCTATCTAAAGGAGACTTGAGAAAACATTTTCAGGATTTCACAATAATATCAGTACTTGGATCAACTTCATCATACTTCAATCTAGTCTTGGTAATTAGAGGATTATTCCATTCACTTTCACTGAGCTTTTACCTGTCACTGCCTACTTGTGCTATCTCTGAAAATGGATCAGAGTTGGGGGCTGCTTCCATTTTTTCCCCAGATTCATATAAGACATATGGTTCTACATGATCACAGTTGAAGGTTTCCCTCTTACTAGAGCCTCGGTTAACTTGGATCCTTACAGCCCTTGAATAAGACTATGACAGAAGAAACTGAATTTGGTTGGTGAGAATCTTCATTTGAAGATTCTTTGTCTTCCAGTTATGAAGTATCTCAGTCTCTACTGACTGGATTTTTATGTGCCCACTGTCCTCATTAGATTAAAAAATACCTTGCAGTCTGTTAAGATATTCTATATTTGATTTGTCCAGATTCCCTTGGGAAATTGAAGGTATCTGTTACGTGCTATTATCAAGACCACTTATTCAGTTCATATTCTAATATTCCACCTGGGAGCCAAATAATCACAGTAATCTTGAGGATATTACTAGATCAAATGATTGTGAAAGCATCTGTACCTTTGTTTAATCACCACCAAGACTCTCACAGTTTAGTCCTCTTCCATACAATCAATAATCTAAAGGATTTAGAGTCTCACTGATAAATCCAAGTTAGATATCAAATGTTTGTTGGTTTCAATGAATACCAATGCAAACTGCCCATAATATGTGCTTTTGCACTTACATCTCCTTCCAGCAAACACTATGCTACTTGAGATTATTTCTAGTTTTTAATATTACAATCTAACTTTTAAGACCAAACTACCATTTGTATTATGCTGGATGTTGAAGCAGAGACTGTTTTGGAGAATGCTAATGTAACACTGACTACCCTTGGCCTCTACCGCCTGAAGATTTGGTAGGTTACATTCTACTCTTCCTCCAGGGTTCTCAAGTACTATTAAGAGGATTTGGGCGATTTCTAGACTCTCTGCAAACCACTTAAAGCCCCTTCCAATAGTGTTTACAAGTCTTGGAGGAGGCCCTACAACATAGCTCCATTTAGCCACTAACAGATTTTTTTAATAAAATAATATTTACTTCAAAATATTCCAATAAATACACAAACATCTCTGACAGTGGGATTTAATCCCCCTCTTTACCATCTCTGATTTGCAGGGAAAGACAGAGATTAACTTCACAATTTAGCTCAGTTCCTATATAGCACAGCCCCAAGTTCCAAGTGCAAAATCACGGTTAGGCTCAAAACTTAAAGTATCATATTTCACCACATAATCATTGTAGATTTTATGCCAATTTTTTTCCCCAAAAATGTAAGGTGTGGCCACTGTGTGAAGCTTTAAAAAAAATTGTGCCTGTATTACATAAAAATCATTAATTACTAAATTGTCTTTGGTGCAAGATTAGGATGCAAAGAATACTCATGAATATGTTAAAATTGAATACTGACAACATGTGTGCAGAGAATTCTAGGCTTGGGGTTGGCAATGTGCGAGAGATAAATGCATACTCATATGACACTGGTGAATACATTTCTGTTGTGTTTTTCCTTTTAAGTGGCATGATGAATAGAATTATACCAACCAATCATTATATGATGAAAGATTATTACCCAATTTTTGGACTGAAAAAACAAGGTGCAACGATTATGCAGTGGCAAGAATTACACAGTAAAATATGGTACCATGGCATCTCAGAACTTCCATGCAGTAACAATGAGCTACAACTTCCCTCCTGGAATCCTGGCTCCCAAGTTTCCACAGCTCAAACTCCTGAGTCCAGTGGAGATTACTACCAGTACCTGAACAAAAGACACAGAACAGAAACTAACACCACTATACCCATTTCTCAGAGTGAAAGGGTATAGTAAGGTATCCTGCCTCCTGATTCAGTTTATCATGTTTGTGCTGTAGGTGAACTGTGTGTAATGTTCACCTGGACACAGTAGGCAAGAAAATGGACTGAAAATAAAGCAATTATCCCTGTCCAGTAGTTTTGTTTTTTTTTTAAACATAATCTTTTCCATCTACACAAAGTCAAATGATGAAGGCTCCTCCCAAGCATATAGTAGGAGAATGAAAGATGGATGGAAAGCTCCTCCCAGGTATAGGGTGTTCAAGTTAAGAGTTTGGGGCATGCACAAAGCAAGCCCTATTATGAAAATTACATAAATATCTAGGAACCCAACTCTCTCTGATTGCTGCCAAAATATAGTTATGTTTATCTACCAAAATCATTGGCATCCAATCCAAGCAATGTTTTGATTACTATATTTGTCAAGATACTGATATTGGAGTACCAATTTAAGTAAAGGATAATTAATTCACTTCTTAATAGGGTAGGTCCACAGATTGTCTGGTAACTATTTTCTTTTATTTTGCTCTTTTTTTGAAGGGCAATTGAGGTTAAGTGACTTGCCCAAGGTCACATAGCTAGTTTTTGTGTTAAGTGTCTGAAGCCGGATTTGAACTCAGGTCCTCCTGACTACAGGGCCTGTGCTCTATTCACTGTGCCACCTAGCTGCCCCAGTTAAGCTCACTTTTGAGAATGTAATAAAGAAGTTTAGATTATGGAAAATGGTTAAAATATCACTTGGGCACAGATCCTACCTGTCTCCCAGAGGTAGCATTCTGGACATATTATAAATGGGTACAAAAGCCAGAAACAAAAGAAAAATGAGGTGATCAACTCCTAAATATATAGAACAGACATCGTTAAAAGGTTAACATCCTCCTCAACATGGCAAGGTCTCTAATAAAATAAACAAATAAATGAAATACAGTAGAGAAAAAAGAGACTATAAAGTGTAGATGTTTAGTTATTGCTTATAATTGAAAAACCCCATTGAGTGCCCCTATAAGCACCTCTAGTTAAAACAGCATTGCTGCTGTTTTTGTCTAATAAAATACAGTGTCTACCCCCCAAGCCTGCCATTACTTTTATAATCATATTCCCAGGGCAGAAAGAATCACCACTGCCCTTTTTAGGTTAGTGTGAGTTAAAAAGTTAAGTGACCAAACTGAAATAAGCAAAACCTGAATAAGGAAGCAAGGAGAAGACTAAGATTTGGATTGGTAAGGAAGGTCATACATTGGCTGGGGGGAGGGCGATGAGAGAAACTGCAATAAAGCCAGAGCCAATATAAGCTAGAAGCCATTTATCAAGCAAAGACTTTTCTGATAGCCCCAGTTTCTGAGAAATTACAAGTAGAAGCAGAGGGTTTTCTGGTTTGATGCAACGAACCCAGTTAGTAGAGATTATATTCCTGGGAAATTGGGGATAAAAACACCATGAATGGGACAGCCTTTGTGACAAGGGAGTAAAGTTATTTGCTTGATAACTACCAACATTTTGAAGACTGTACAAGTCCCTGGTAATTTGGAGATACTTCACAAGAAATAAGTTATTATTCTGTTTATGTTGTTTATAGCAGGGAAAAATGAAACCAATGCCTAAATGCAAAATTCCAACAGCTGCAAGTTGCTTGGGATTTGGAGGAAGAAATGCTAATAAAAATCTTCAAGAGGATAATTTAGGAAGTCCTATACTGATCGGTAAATCCACCTCTTTTTGAGATAGCCTTGCAGATCTGGTGGGCATGTTTATACAATAATGTATGAAAGACTGGACAAGGACCTAAGTTCAAGACTGACATAGGAGGAAGGGATATAAAGAGAATAAAATTTGCGAGGGAACTCAAGAGTTCATATGAAGCTGTAAGTCTTTTATCAATCACAGGTTTCACTGATTTTGTGATATAATGCATCTTCTGGCTTGTAATCTTTTGGCTAAACACTACTGATGAGTTCAAGACTGAAACAGAAGACCACCATTGGGAAGATTAATGAGATTTTGGATTATGCTTCATAGTAGTTTGGTGAAACAGCTAACAAACCCCATTACCATCCTTGAAGTAAAATCAGATAAAAAAAAATTCTCCTGTCAAAGATCACTATGAGAAGAGATAACTACCCAACTGATCACTAGAATGAGAGAAATCACCCAATAATCTATGCAACTATTAAATATGGTGAGGTGTGTCCATTAAAGGCAACATCCATTAAAAGAAAGAGTTCTAAATCCAATGCAGGATAGAAGTCAGATTTTCATATGGAACACTAAAACATGATATATAATATTTATCTAGGTATTCCAGAAACTTAGCATAGTATCTATTTTAGATAGTTCAATTTAGAAGTTGCTTTGAAAATGATCTTGGGTCTTAGCTAGCCCATATCATTATTGAATGAATCATTAGGTACAACATAGTACCGATTAATCAAATAGAATCCAGAAGAAGGTTCAGACAGATGAATGAGCCGTCTGTATATGATCTAGGAATGACATTGAGATTTAAAGGGGATTATTGGAGTAGTTCTTTAACTCCTGCCCTGAAAACAGAGAATGGCTGGCACAGAGGTAATTACTTGTTCTTATCAAACATAGGGGAATGTGACTGACCACAAATTATACATATATGGTCAAAAGCACTGTATTTGAATGGAGTATCTTTTAATAGTACCTTTAAAAAACCCACTAAAACATGGAATGAAGCATACCTTCTCAGATATGTTTTCAGGGGATCATAGCAATCAAGAGTTTTTTTTTTTTTTAAAGCAATTGGGGTTAAGTAACTTGCTCAAGGTTACATGGCTAGTCATTTGATTTATGCGTGGGTGCTCATTTTCTGAGGCCGGATCTGATCTCGGGTCATCCAAACTCCGAGGCCGGCGCTCTTACTCACTGCGCCACCTAGCCGCCCCTTTAGGGCAATTGGGGTTAAGTAACTTGCCCAAGGTTACACGGCTAGGTTTTTATTTGTGCGGATTAAGTGTCGGAGGCCGGCTCCGAACTCAGGTCCTTCTGATTCCAGGGCTGGCGCTCTATTCACTGCGCCACCTAGCCGCCCCCAATCAAGAGTTTTTAAGAGAAGCATTCCTGCTTAACTCTGTAAAACAGCTATCAATTGGGTACCCTTAGTTATATGGATTGATTGGTAGAGGCAGGGGTGATTGATAATAATCCATACCTTTCCCAATCAGTTCCAGTCAGAATAAGTCTCAGTAAAAGTGGGTAAGAATGAATTATACAACTAGATTGAGAACAGTTTTCTGTTAACAGGCTTTAGACCTCCAGAATTCAAAACTAATTTTTCCTTAATCAATTATACCCACACTGTGTCTCTGATGGCCTTAGTTCCCAACATTCTATCTTGTCAAGCTTGACATTGATGGTTGGCAGACTGGGCACTCCTTAGTGGCCATGACTGAGGATTGGCTTTAGTGAAGTGTCAGGCCAAAAACCACACCTCCAGGTAGCCCCACCTTGGGCTATTTCCCAGTGAATCATGGCCAATACACCTGCGCAGTTGATATTAAAAGTGCATGGTACTTTAAGCACTGACCACTCCTTAACTCCTCCCTGATCCCACCTTTACTCACCTAATTAGCATAATTGACACCTTAAAATTATGCCTGTGACCTCTGGAATTTTGCAGGTTCTCTAAGAATCCTCGCCCACTGTGCCCTGCGCAGTGCTCTGCAGCATACCAATAAACTTTACAATCTCGATTCCAAGTTTGCTTGAGCCTGGTGAATTCCTTTCAGACTGAACTGCAGGGTTTCTGGTCACTGATAGTGATCAGGGTCCCTGGCAGAACCTCTTACCCTCCCCTCTCCTTATCACCTTTCCCTCTTCACCATGATGGCATGCAATCCAGTGTAGGATTTGTAAATACTTTCACATTAGACATTATTCATGTTACAAAGGTGGATTGTACTAGATGGAATAAAAATGGTAAAGAGGAAATAAAACCAAACAATAAAAGGAAAAAGATAGAGTAGTTTGCTTCAATCAGGATTCAAACGCAGTTCTTTCTAGTTCTTTCTCTGGGTGTAGACATCTCTCTCCACCATGAGTCTTTCTGGATTCACTTATATCACTGCATTGCTGAAAAGAGTCCAGTCTGTCATAGTTGGTCATCACACATATGTTGTGTCTGTGATTGTATACAAATTTCTCCTGGCTCTACTCTTCTCACTCAGCCTCAGTTTGTATAAGCCTCTCCAGGTAAATATGAAGTCCATCTGCTCCTCCTTTCTTATAGAAAAATGTGTTCCATGTTTTAAGTCACAATACTTCTTAAGGGAATATGAGTAATTAGTGTACTGCTATTTTGTTTTTGTCATGGTGAGAGATAAAAAATTAGTCAGAAACAGTACATTTGACAATAAAGCACATAAAGAAATAGCTCTTGGTCCTAAACAGGAAGAGAGGTGCTTGGATATTATGAAGAACCTTTATTGATTCAACAATAAACAAGTTCCTACATATGTCTTTTCTGCTTAACATTTAAGATTTTCACTGATAAACCAGTGTACCTCATGTGGGCCTGTGATTTTATGTTTCTAATAAAAGTGTTTCTCTAGATGGTCCCCCCCAAATATATCTGTAATACATGTATGTATGTGTATATACATCTATGTATATATAAACACATCTATATACATGCATACAAAGATACAAATATTTGACCAGGTTCTACATATTCTAGGGGAGGAGGCCCATATAAACATGCTCAAAATTATGTTTAATCAGTGGATTTCAGCATCCGAGTTTCAATTTCTACTATCAGAAGAGCCTGTGTTATGGTCTGGAAAGAATAAACGGGTCAAATTTTATCTGAAAATCCATCCAACGTGGGTAGTTTTAACACATTGGAAAGAAAATGCTTGCAGAATTTAAAAAAGAGAAGTGGGACTCTGACAAAACTCTTTTCTAACAGGTTAATATCATGTGGCTTTCATGTTAAATGGAGTAAAAGGGTGGTCAATGGCAGTTTATCCCTCCAGGATGTTTCAAAGGACTCCATTTATTAAATGCACCAATGATTTGAAATTTAAGAACAATGCTTCAATGTCCCTAGAGTCCTAGTCCCATTTCAAGTTAGAGCTTCATGCAAAATTCTACCATATGCAGTTGATATTTAGCCTATCAATAGCTATGCCTCAGACATCATAATTTTGTCTTAAAATGTCTTATAACCACAACTGAAATCAGTGAATAAGGCCATGATGAGTAGAGTTGTACTTTAAGCTCATTTATATAGATTCAATCCTTTAAAATTACAGGGCAAGTTAAACATATACTTTTAGTACAACCATTATTCTAACAAAATTAGTGTGAATTTCTTTTATCCAGTTTTTGAGGATTGCCTTTTTGTCAACAATAAGTATATTTCAATTTCTTGAACTGTTTGAAGTACCCCTTTCTATGAATGATAGAACAGGTACAACATACATGTTATACAACGCAAACTCTTCTCCAAGCATATGTTAACTTTACACCTTTATTCATTTAGTGTGTTACTCTGTAACTTTCTATCACATTCAGTATCTGTCCCATTCCACCCACTTGCCTACACAATAAACATAAACAACTAGGCCTTCTGAATACTTCAAGATTCAAAAGACCAACTATTTGCCTCACTTTAAAAAAATGCTTCTATATACCATCTCTACCCTTTAAACAAATTGTGTGTCATCATGTACTCTGCATTTTAAGAGAATAACATTGATTTTCAGGACATGGGACAATGTGCATTTCATTCATTAAAGTTGGGGAAATTTTCTAGTGAATGAGAATTATTTCAATTTTGTAACAAGAAGAGTACTATAGGGGTTAAGGATTTTAAAAGCAAAAAAAAAAGCTTATTATTTTGGGGAAGTAATAGGCATTTATTCTGGCTCGATCATGCCTTGAGGAAATATAAGGCTTTCTAGGCAGCAGGCAAATGTAGGAGAGTATTATTTTCAAAACTTCAATAGCCTAATGAACAATACTGGAATAAACTAACCCCATTTCTCATAGCCTAATAATGACAAATTTGGTCCAGTAATCCAGGAAATTTAATCCTTGTATCTATTAGATAAGGCTTGTCAAAACATGTCTGAAGACCTCCCTTTATGCATTATCACAACAGTATTTCAATATCAAGGTCAACAGGAGTCATAAGGTACCAAAACCTAGTGGAGATGCCACAGAAAGCCAGGAATATATATGAATATGTCAGACAAAGCCTTCAGTAGAGGTACCGAATATTCCTTGGGGAATAATTCCTTTAAATTCAGGCTACAAGTCCAGACTGAGATACCATGGGAACACAATAAGATGTCATCTATCTTCCATAGTGATGGGATGTTGAAGGTACAAAAACTATAGAGAAGGTATTATTAGCATAGTTCTTAATGTAACTCCACCTTTAAAGAAAAGAGCAAAAAGGAATAGCTACATTAAGTAGATAAAGGAAATACTAATCACAGAAACACTACTTCTGACATAAGCAAATATATTCTCTAAATAGTCAGTGTTGGGCAAAGTGAGTGACCATAGGTTGCACCTATATTATATGTAAATCACACTGTACCACTATAGAGAAAGAGGTTGCTCATGCCCTTATGAGAGTGATGTCATGAGAATTTCTTAGCCAGTGGTCATTTAAAAGCTCCCTCTTGGTTATCTTTGTCAAATAATAATAATCAATACTTCCTGGGTACTTGGAATGATGATGATGAGCAAATAATGCACATTCCCCATTAAGCTCTAGACAGGAGCTACAAGTCTTAGGAAAAGTGGGGAGCAATGACTCACAACTAGAGCAAAAAGGCAGCTTTCTGTTCTTAATAGATTGAAGATTCAAAATGGTATTTTTGATTAAAAAAAGACATTTTTAAAGGATGACATGATTCCCCCCCATTACCCACAGATCCAGCATAGAGATCATAATGCTAAAGATATGATTTTTACCTTCACTCTCAGCTCCATGGGATGCGGGGGGTGGGGGGGAGAGAAGGGGGAGGAGTAAACGATTGAACCAGAAGGAATTAAGTAGGGTCACATTTTCCTCAATAATACATTTTTAAAGTCAGCACAAAAGGTAAAAATTCTTTATAGTCAAAGGACAAATACTAAAGCTGAAGCTTAAATACTTTGGCCACAGAATGAGAAAATATGACTCATTAGAAAAAGACCCTTAAGTTGGGAAAGAGTGAAAGCAAAAGGAAAATGTGAATTTAGAGAAGATGAATAGAGAGTGTCATGGAAGCAACGAATATGAGCTTGAACAGACTTCAATAGATAGTGGAGGACAGAAGGGCCGGGCATGCTATGGCCCATGGTATAACAAAAACACACACCTAAATATCTTTTCAAAATTCCCTCACCCTTCCACAAAGTACAGAGCAATATATTTAAGCAGAGACTAGGGTTTCTTTAAAAAAAAAACAGTATCATGGGATAAATGGATATGAGAGGGTTGCTGTGTAAGCAACTGAATGTTAAATTTATTTTTCACAACACTCAGGGAGCTATTGATCAAGGAAGAGGCAGGAATCAGAAATTTTATTCAAATATGAAAAAAATAGGCAGCAGCTTAGCTAGAAAATTTAGGTTTAAGGAAAATGTTCTTCAAACCTCATAGATTCCTCTCCCCTTTCCCGCTGACCATTCTTGGGCTGCTCTGAGCCAGGCACGCAGGAAGAACTACCATAAAGTGGCAACTTTGCTTTTTGACCCTTCTTTACCAACCCCAGGCTTTCCAAACACTATTGGCTGGGAAAAGTAACCCAGCTCTTCGTAATACTTGGGGGATCTGAGAGTCACCAACTATAAGCCTTCCACTGAAATTGAGGAGGACAAGGTCTTGCTAATTTGCCTTGCTGCATAATTTGAAGGTGCTTTGTCCTTCCCCTTTGCCCTTCTATTTCCTCCCAAACCCGGAGCACTAACTTGTTTCTGCAACCTTAGGACTTCTGAGTGTTCCTATCAACCTGGAAGCTTAACCCCTTTACGTGTGCTCTCTCCCCCCCACTTAAAGAGTGTGAAGCAACTTGAGCAAAGGAAACTAGCATTTTTTTCTATTTGTATACCCAATGCTTAGCACAGGGACTGGCACATAGCATATAAATGTATTTTTTAAAATCCATTCATACATCACTGTAATCACATTTGAGAGCTATCCAGTCACCCTTTAACTATTTCTTCTTTCTGTTTCACTAAGGAATAAGAGGATCAAGAATGTCAAAGGAGGGGGGCGGCTAGGTGGCGCAGTGAGTAAGAGCGCCGGCCTCAGAGTTTGGATGACCTGAGATCAAATCCGGCCTCAGAAAATGATCACCCACGCATAAATAATGACTAGCCGTGTAACCTTGAGCAAGTTACTTAACCCCAATTGCTTTAAAAAAAAAAAAAAGAATGTCAGAGGAGGGACTCCCAGAAATGCTAATACCAATTAAGATTTTTTCACTCATTAGCTCTATCAGTCTATACAGAATGAATAAACTGTGGTTTTGATGAAGGGAAAAATCTTAGCATATTAGTGCAGTGAGATGCTCACGCTATAAGAAAAGTATGTGAAAACAGAAACAGAATAGCCAAGTCCATTCTCCATCTGAACTTTCATTTCTGAGCATACAGGATCAATGAGTGAGATTGCACATGGTATATACCCTGCATTAAAATACTACTCTCTCTGAAAGTACACACTCTTGAATTAAAGATAAAGGTGTTCATGATGGGACTGCATTGTAATTACAAATCACCTAACTAGTACAGAAAGAGTAGGCTGAGTAGAAAAAATGCACAAGTTTTCTGAAGGCCCTCTAACAGCTCCCTTTATGGCAGACAACCACTTTTCTCTCTATATACTTAGTGGAAGCAAATCTGCAAGCAGTATTTGTTTATTTACCCAGTGATCAGAAAAACAAGCAGGAACATGCTGTTTGGCTTTTCTGAGCTTGTTACATAGCTATTTTGCTTGTGTGGCCCTTTGTCAGGTAAGCATACGGAGGCCCTGGAGAAGAAACCTGATGCTATACTATTGATAGGAATGTTTATCTTTTAAGATTGCTCTTAGATATATTCTCAATCTAGAGATGCAATTTTGATAACTTGTTTTAAAAGTGCTACAAAAGTAATCTGAAATCTAAGTGCTTTCAAGTCCTCATTTTACTAAATGGAGTAAGCCAAGTGTTCAACTTCTGGTCCACATGCACAACTGCACAGTAAATACCACCACCTTCACAACAAATCATTCTCTAAGAGCCTATTTATAATGAATGTTAATAACATTCAACTAGTCACAAATAATCTGGGTTTGTCCTATGCAAAGCTGAAAATAAACAAAAATCTGGACGTTTTTCACTTAGTTTCACCCATTACTCCTGTCCCCTATGTTCTTTACACTGGCTATTTCCCATCTAGCTGTCTAGGATTTCCCCCCATTTTATTTCATCCATGTCTACCCTTTTTAGCTGCTTCTATCTTTTGCCTTTCTCCTTCCTCTGAAAACAATGTCCTGAGTTACATCCCCTCAGGGTCCCCCACCCCATGTGAAAGGGTAGAGCTAAGCAAAAAGAGCCCATGATATCTTCACAGATAACATTTAAAATTTTCAAAAGGAATTCTTGCCTTAACAAGGCCTACCTTCAAGTAGGTACCACAGTTATTTTGGCTAAAATAAGTTGAAGTTTTGTCCTTGACTCAACTCTTTATGCTTGGATGGGAGTCTATTCTAGCCTAGAGCACTCATACTCCACCCTAACACTCGACTTAACACCAAACAACTTGATGCCCCACTGAGGCCTCCCTTCCTCAGTTACCACTTTCCCTGATCCGCATAATCCCCACTACAGAAGCTGTGGGAATCAATAGTTCCCTTTCCTATGTCCATATACCTTGGTACTAGACCATTCCTGCCTTCCAAGGTGACAATTAGCTAATTTGATAAACTCATTGTACAAATGTGCTAATGGGATAAAGCTATATATTAGATTTTTAGGATTCCCATCCCCAGTTCCTAAATCATACATGTTTATAACACTTTTTTAAAGTAATAAATTATTACACTTACTTTTCCTTTGGTTTTTGGATATTTCTAGATTATACGATGTAGAGGAACATAGTGGATTATTGTGCTCTAGTGACAAAAGATTTGACTAGTAAGGCACCAGGGGTTCTGTGTGTCCTAAAGTTAAACAGATCAAGAAACCAAGAAATCGCCCCCATCCTTAGCCACCTACTTACTGGTTAGAGGTTAAGAATTGTTTCCTGGGGGGCGGAGCCAAGATGGCAGAGTAGAAACAGCGCGTCCAAGCCACTCTGCCCCCAGATTACCTCCAAACTATGTAAAAGGGGACTCTGAACAACTTCTGGAACCCCAGCTCCCACAGAACAACAAAGAGAAACTAACCTCCCGCTGAGGACAGCCCAGCAGCCCTGCAGGAAGGACCAGTGCAGTGGTCTGGGAGCCAGCAGAGCACCACGCAGAGTGTGGGGAGCTGAGCACAGGTCCCGCGGTTTTAGCCCCAGGGCGGCAGGGCCAGCGGCCGGCTGGAGGGACCCCAGAACGCCAGCAGCTGTGGTGATTCCAGAATTATCCACATAGACATGCCTAGGACAAAGTAAGAGTTTAGTGCCCTATGGACTTTAGGACCAGTATTTGGGGAATGCATTGGCTTCCTCCCCTGGGGGCTAGAAGCCACTGAGGAGACACGCCATTTTGTAGTTTTCAGAGGCAGCTCCAGCTCCTGGCCTGCAAAGTGTAGGGAGATCCAGCAATCAGTCTTCGGGGGTAATCGCTCTTGCTTTAACATCCCCGGATTTGGATTGTGATCTGGGGTGGAGGTTGTGGATGGGTTTCCAGCTTGCCAGAAATGGAAGTTGCCCCCCCAGACGTTCGGGACAAAAATTCCCCTATCTGGTGGCAAAGCCATACTGTGGCAACAAGCCCAAAAGTCAAGTAATTAAGTGGCAAAATGCCAAGGCAAAGGAAACAAATTAAACAGAAAAATGCAACCTTAGACTCCTACTTTGGGGGCAAAGAAGATCGAAGCTTAGAGCGGGAAGATGACTGTGAGGTCAGAAATCCTGCTCCAAAAGCCCCAGGGGAAAACATGAGCGGGTTGCAGGCCATAGAGGACCTTAAGAAGGACTATAAAAATCAAATAAGAGAAGTGAAGGGAAAATTGGAAAGAGAAATGAGAAGGATGCAGGAAAAGTATGAAATGAGGGTCAACAGCCTGACTGAGGAAAACAACACCTTAAAAAATAGACTAATTCAAATGGCAAAGGAGGCCCAAAGGGCAATGAGGAGAGGAATGCCTTAAAAAGTCGAATTTTCCAGATGGAAAAAGAATCTCAAAAGCTCACTGAGGAGATTCATTCCTTCAGAGTTAGACTGGAGCAAATGGAAGCTAATGACTTTATGAGAAATGAAGATGCTGTTAAGCAGATCCAAACAAACGAAAGATTAGAAGGCAATGTGAAATATCTCATGGGAAAAACCACTGACCTGGAAAATAGATCCAGGAGTGACAATTTAAAAATTATTGGACTATAAAATAAACCCACATAAATCCTCAGCATTCCTGTACATCTTTAATGAAACTCACCAGCAAGAGATAGAAAGAGAAATCCCATTTAAAGTCACTGTAGACATTATAAAATATTTGGGAATCTACTTGCCAGAATCTATATGCTCACAAGTACAAAACACTTCTCATACAAATAAAATCAGATCTAAATAGTTGGAAAAATATCAATTGCTCGTGGCTGGGTCGAGCTAATATAATAAAAATGATGATTTTACCCAAACTAAACTATATATTTAGTGCCATACCAATCAATTTCCCTAAAAACTACTTTGTAGAGTTAGACAAAATAATAACAAAATTTATTTAGAAAAACAAATGGTCTAGAATATCAAGGGACTTAATGAAAATGCTGGGAAGGTGGACTAGCTATGCCAGATCTTAATCTGTATTATACAGCAGCAGTCATCAAAACTGCTTGGTACATGCAGAGTGTAGAATAGTGGATCAATAAATAGATTAGGTGCAGGAGACCCAGCAGTTAATGAATATAGTAATCTATTGTTTGATAAACCCAAAGACCGCAGTTTTTGGGATAAGAATGCACTATTTGACAAAAATGCTGGGAAAACTGGAATACAGTATGGCAGAAAGTGGGCATAGATCACTATCTAACACCATATACCAAAATCAAGTCTAAATGGGTGCATGATCTAGGTGTAAAGGATGATACTGTAAGCAATCTTCGAAAGCAAGTAATAGTTTACCTGACAGATTTGTGGAGAGGGAAGATTTTAGGACCAAACAAGAATTAGAGAGCATTATAAAATGCAAAACGGATAATTCTGATTACATTAAATTGAAAAGCTTCTGTACAAACAAAGCCAATGTAACCAAGATCAAGAGGAGGTGGGAAATTGGGAAGAATTTTTACAACTTGTGTCTCTGATAAAGGACTCATTTCTAAAATTTATAGAATTGAGCCAAATCTATGAATACAAGTCATTCCCCAATTGATAAATGCCAAAGGATATGAACAGGCAGTTTTCAGAAAGAAATTAAAGATATCTATAAGCATGTGAAGAAATGCTCTAAATCACTATTAATTAAATGCAAATCAAATATTATAGCCAGATTCCAGAATCCCCAGATCAAGGAGAAAATACTACAAGCAGCCAGGAAGAAACAATTTCAATATTGTGGAAACACAATCAGAATAGCACAGGACCTGGTAGCTTCTACACTGAGGGATCGAAGGGCATGGAATATGATATTCCAGAGGGCAAAAGAGCTGGGAATGAACCCAAGGGTCACCTACCCAGCAAAAGTGAGTATTTTGTTTCAGGGGAAAATATGGACATTCAGTGGAATAGAGGACTTTCAAGCATTCTTGAGGAAAAAACCAGAATTGAATAGAAAATTTGACATCCAGACACAAGAAGCAAGAGATGCCTGAGAAGGTAATCAGGGAAAAGAATTCAAAAGGAACTTATCAAAGTTGAACTATTTACATTCCTATATGGAAAAGTAATAACTGTGACTGATGATATCTTTCTCACTATGAAAATAATGGAAGAAGGGTGTGTGGTCATATGAATACATATGTGAATGTGTGTGTATATGGTTACAGATATATATGGATAGAGGGCATAGGTTGAATTTGTTGGGAAGGGAGAATACTCAAGGGATGAAATTATGAGGTGAGAGAGGAAAGTGGCAAGAGGAGATGGGGAGAGGCAGGGTAGGGTAAACTGTCTCATGTAGAAGAAGCAAGGGGAAGTGGTTGCAAGGGAGGGGAAGAATAGGAAGGCAAAAAGGCAAAACCACATTCTCATTGAATTTGGTTCAGGGAGAGAATGATATACATACTAAATGGGATATCTCAACCTGCAGCAGAATAGGGGGAAGGGGGATGAGAGGAGGGATGATGGATGGGAGGGCATCCTTGGGGCGAGGGGAGGTTGGAAGTACCCACTATAGAAGAGGGACAGGATCAAGTAGGGAATGGAGCAGGTGGGGGTGGGATGAGTGGGAGGGAATTATAAGCAGCCTTGTACAATATATCTACCATGGTAATGTTTTGCATAGCTAGACATGTACAACATATACTGAATTACTTATCTCCCCAGGGGGAATGGGTGACAAGGGAGGAAGGAAATGGAACTGAAATTCGAGGTCTTAAGATTAAATGTTTCAAATATATATATAAATACTGTTATTAATACTCTTTTGCTTGTAATTGGGAGATAAGATGTGCAGGCATTGGAACACAAAGATTCACCTTTCTCTAATGGAAAAGTCGAAGAGGGTATGGGAGAAGATATGGGAGAGAGCAAATTGGAGAAAGCGATATCTTGTGGGACTGCTATTCTGGGAGGGTGGATAGGGGAAAAACAGGGGGGAAAATAATTGTAACTCAAAATTTGGCGGAAATGAATGATGTAAAACAGAAGTTAATAAAGTATTTGTAAAAAAAAGAATTGTTTCCTGGATCCCTGACCCTCATTCTTCATTAGGCAAGTCAGAAAGTATTCTTAGACGTTCCAAGTGGTTCTCTAAAGTCATTTAAATGGTAACTTCCCAATCATTTTATAAACATGTTTTATCCTCTACAGTATGTTTGAATCAATATAGTTTATTTTTTTAAACAAAGATTCTAAACTGTCCTGGTCACACAACAGTAACATTAAACTCTGACCATTTGTAGGCTTAATTTTTGCTTGAACTATTCAATTTGCCATCAAATTGTTTCCAAACTGTCACAAGGGTTTCACATTCTAACACAAACTTATTTCCAATGAGTGGTCAGACACATGGACACACTTTCATTTGCTTTCTGAGCACTATCCCAACACAGCTCACCCATTCTTTTTTGTTACCCTGTAATCATACTTCATAAGCTAAGCAATCATGTGATTAAAATGTTACAAATATTTACATTCTTGTACTGTAAATACAAGCTATTTTTAAACTATCATATACAACCACATTCTGCAGAACTAAACCTTATATTGGTTCCAACTGCAGTACTTATTAAGAATGTTTTTCTGCTTATGTTAATATTCTTCTATTTGCCAGATTTTTAAAAGAACTGGTTATCAACACTGGTCAGTTAGTAGAGTTTCTGTGACAGTGATAAACAGATGTGCCAGTGGGAAAGAAGAAAGTCATGTCTGAAGAGATTCTTTCATTAATATACTTTATAGAAACATTGTTAAAAATAAGGCAATTGAACTTTAAAAATATATTTATCATTCAATATGTTTGTTATTAGTGAAAGAGAAACATTTTATATTGTAACTAGCTACTCATTTTTTTCACCTGGCTTGGAAGTCCTATTTTCAAGCATTCATTTATTCCTGTAATAGTAGTATTAAGTTGCAGAAAAGTAGCTTAATGCTTACCTATTGTAGTAAAACCCAAGTTGCTTAGAGGAATATGGATTTGCATCAACTGGTAAAGTATTATGTATTTAACAAATCGTTAATATGAAAATGAAATTTATGTAAAAAATTCTTAAGAGTGTCCTCAATGGATCTCTGAATTAAGACTAATTATGCCCCTCTCCCCAATGATAAAAATGTGTAAACGAGGAAATCTCAAAATATTCACATGAATTTAACATATTATGATCAGGAAATTAGTTAAGTCATTTGGCACTCAAAGATCTGAAGTAATACTCAAAGATGTTTAAGATATCTTTATTATATTCAACATGAAAAAGGTAAATATAATTAAAAATACATTAAATTTGGCTTCTCATTTTGTGGATATTACATTAAACCACAATGTATAATTTGTAAAGTTCTTACAAAAAGTAACTTTTTAAAACTCTTATTTCTCTAAAAATTTGTAATAAAATTATTAAAGATACTGATATGCCTGTTAATTTTTAAGTGTAAAGAACAAGATTTGAAAATATTCAATGTTGGGGCGGCTAGGTGGCGCAGTGAGTAGAGTGCCGGCCCTGGAGTCAGAAGGACCTGAGTTCGGATCCGGCCTCAGACACAATGCACACACAAACAAAAACCTAGCCGTGTGACCTTGGGCAAGTTACTTAATCCCAATTGCCCTCCAAAAAAAAAAAAAATAGAAGGAAAAAAAAAGAAAATATTCAATGCTGCTTTATTTCCATAAATAAACAAGTGAAAAAGCAACTGAAGTTTCAGATTTAGTGAGCCATCGAATGGTTGTGTGTTGATTTGTTTCTATATACATAAATAGATCTCTTGAAGCTATGTAATACAAATTTAAAAGAATATTGACAAGGTGGCCTCTGAGCTTCTTTCCAATACCAATATTCTGTGTAGCCATTGATGCAAAAGTCCTGTTTTAGCATTCAATGGCTAAGAAGAGGAATAATAAAATTATCTTCAGAATCCTGTTCCCATTTGGATATGTATTTCAATAAGCATTCAAACCATATGTAACTCTCTCTAGCACATCAACCAATATCTGTTATGCATCATTTAGTGGAAGTCAACGAGTAAGGACATGAAGAAAAAAGTTTCCCCACTACCTTATGAAAAAAAAAAACTGTCATAAAATACAATCCTCTAAAATTTCAGAACAAAGTCAAAAACATTTTTTAATGACAACCATTCTGAAATTTTAATGAAGTTTTAAAGAATGGTCATTTTTGTAAATAATCCCATAACTATTTCAACATCTTGAAGAATCTGAATCCGTCTTTTCTAGCAACAATGTAAAAAGGTAAGGAATGGCTTATGGAGCTTCAATTCTTCAACTATAAATGTACTATTATCTTTACAGTGAAGTGCCAGTTAGGTTCCCATAGTGCTAGCTCCTACACATGTCAAGCCTAAGACACTGAAACAAATCTGTGGTAACAAAATAAATTCCAAAAATATTTTAAATTGTTTATGAAATCAATGTGTACCTACAATAACTTTCCCCGCCCATTCATTTTCATCTCTCACTATTCCCTTATCATTGGTTCCTTTGTCTTGACCAAGTCATTTGCTTGCCAGTCAACCCCTGACCACATTTAAAATCCTGCCTCTGAATCTCAATGCATTCCAGTTTCTGATGCCCTAAGATTATGCCCACCTCCATACAACACATCTGTGGCTTTTATAGCTCAGTCACGATTATTTTTTCCTTAATTATACTCACATATTGATTACTTTAAAACCTATGTAGTTTATTCATACAAAAGTTTATTTCAAGTGCATTATTTACTATCTCTACTAAGATCATGTCCTTTTAAATGAGAAAGCTATATTCCATATATTTAGAATCCCATCTTATAATTTAAGTCTGCCATTCAGTAATGGGCACACCCACAGAGAAAAGTATTTGAGAAATGCTTGTTGAATTAATGTACAAATGAATGAATCCTAAATCTTACTCAGAGGAGTATCAAGGTCTCTTATATATTACATGATGAGAATGAATAATAATTACTTATTCATGCCTTGAAAGCAGGACATTCCTTAGCATCTTCTTAAACTCCTAAACGCTAGCTTTTCCAAAAATATAATTTCATAGGTGATTTTCACCATAAAAATTCTATTTGCTCTGGATTCCCTGTCAATTGAAATTCTGAGGAAAGATGGACCTGTAATACTGTTTCAATTTGCTGTACTTCACTGGTATTTCAGTGTCTTAACTCCAAAGTAATAGTAACTTGGGATGGCTCTTACAAAGGAGGGCTCATTCCTTGTGCTCTTATGTTGAAAATAACCAGCAAAAAAAAAAAAAGACAAATAAATAAAAAGGACTGGGTATTTAAATTCAGCAAGTGAAGAACTGGATGAATTTTGCAGTAACCTCTATAAGAAACATGCTGTCTTTCTGCCACTTTCAAAACTATACTGAGTATAATCTTCCTAAAAGGAAAATATTCATGGGATATATCTCTCCTCTTGAGGTTATCATTGATGATAGAGTGTTCCTGAAAAAAACAGAAGTTTTTAAATGAGAAAAAGAAAAGACAAATGAATCTGAAGAGGGAGAGGAAAATCATAGCTTGTTTTTGAAAGTCAAACATGACAGAGGGGAGAAAAGTACTGTTAAACTCTTGGAGCAAATTAACAAAAAAGAAGAAGCTATTAAGTACTCTGGGAGAACTATTTGTCCTGAAAGAAATGATGCTGTGGATCCACAGGTGCCACCAGTTTAGAGAACACTCATTAAAGAAAAAAAAGAGTAAAATTCAGAAAGAATAAAGGAGTAGTGGTAGTTGATGACTCCATGCTGAGAAATAATGAAGCAGTAATCAGCGAAGTGGACTTTTAACAATGTATATATCTGCTGCCTTCCTAGGGCCTAGATCTATCGAGGATGTGACAGGGAAATAGCCCAAGACCCTTCAAACCTGACAAACATGGCTATGAATAGCAAATTCCCTTCTCTTTACTCCTTCAACCATTGTCACTCAGAATGCCATCTGCCTAGGATTAGGTGAAAGTGTTTTCATATGGCATTCTTCCCCCTCTGCAATTTCATCCTTTTCTAGCTCATACATTCTATCCTCATTTCATCATCCCTCTCATTGTGCCTGTGAACCATCATTTTTAATAAATTTCTTTTTTATCTTAAATATCTTCTCAATTTATTCATCATTTAATTATTTAATGAAACCTAGTTTTTTAGCCTGAAGATACCATCTCTTTGTGACTTCTTCAATTTTGGTCACTTATTTGCTCATGCTGTTAGAAATTACAAAAATAATGCAGGAGAGGAAACACCACCGCTAATTTTAATGCTTCCCTCTGTCACCATAATCCAGGAAACCTTTCTTCATCTGAAATTCACACCCATGGCTAAATCACCCCGTCCAAGACCTAAATATTGCATTCATCCTCCTGCTGCTAGGGCCTATCATCAGAGAACTATAGACAGAAGCCACAGACAGTAGAAGACCCTCAATATCCAATCACCTCATTTTACAGATGAAACTGTAGTTCAAAAAGATTCTTTCCCAAGATCACAAAGTTTCCTTCCCAGGGAGTTAAGTTACAAATTCATAGTCTTCTTCTTAACACAAAACCCTTGCTCTCAAGTCTTAGTGATTTCAATATTTGCTTTAAAAAACCACTTGAACATCCAGGCTTTCCATTTCATCGTGTTAATCAACCCTCATGACCTCTAGCTTTTGTTCAACCTCATCTATCCACATAAGGGTAGTTGTCTAGAATTGTTGGTAGAATTGTTCTTCTTTCAGTATCTTTAAAGTTGAAATTTCTTTTCCTGGTGACAACCTCCTATCCTTGTACCTCTCCTACCAAACTCATTACTACAAAAGCTGTTATTTCTTCTCACAACTTGTTTAATCCATTCTTGTTCTACTAATCCATCACCCTGGGTTCTTGGTTCATTTTCTTCCCTTAGGTCTTGATTTAAGAATTAACCACTTCACAATAATACTATTCTCAATCTTTATCTCCTTGCCCTTGCACCGGTCTTGGTTTGTTAATTTTTTTTGGGGGGGGAGGAACTGGCAATTGGGGTTAAGTGACTTGCCCAAGGTCACACAGCTAGTTTCTGTGTTAAGTGTCTGTGGCAGACCTGAACACAGGTCCTCCTGACACCAGGGTCAGTGCTCTATTCACTGTGCCACCTAGGAACCCCAAAGGGATGTCTTTTTTTTTTTTTGGAGGGCAACTGGAGTTGACTTGCCCAAGGTCACATGGCTAGTTTTTGTGTTGTCTGAGGTCAGATTTGAACTCAGGTCCTCCTGACTCCAGGGCCAGTGCTCTATTCACTGCACCACCTAGCCACCCCTAGTTTGTTAACTCTTAATGCTAAGCAATCCCTACTATCTAAAACTTCTATTTCTAATTTTGCACACTGAACATTTCTGAAGGAAGTAATGGAACTTTCCAGAATGGATGGCCTATAATAAATGTTTTCTAACTTTATCAGCAATTCTTCAAATTAGTCTATAACTAACTCTATTATTCTCCTAAAAGCATTCTTTTTTTTTTTAAAGCAATTGGGGTTAAGTAACTTGCCCAAGGTTACACGGCTAGGTTTTTGTTTGTGTGGATTAAGTGTCTGAGGCTGGCTCCGAACTCAGTTCCTTCTGACTCCAGGGCCGGCGCTCTATTCACTGCGCCACCTAGCCACCCCTCCTAAAAGTATTCTAAACCTCTTTTGGAACCCTCCAAACATCAGCCCACTTTTCCCCTCAGTAGGTGATTTTTTCCTTCATACTTTTAATGAGACTGAAGCTCATTCATAATGGCCACCTTCAGATTCTCCCCTCCATTAAAAAATTAAGCAAATAGTTTCTTTCTGCATCTTTACCTATCTTCTCCTTTATTCTAGGCTTGAGAATGAGGTAGATACTATGTATTTGTCAAAGTTAGCCTATTCTCTTGTGTTCTTTATCATATATTCTTCATTTCCTTTTGAAACTCTTTTTCATTTTAAAAAATCTCTATATATTATTTTCCCACTGCCCACAAAAATGTTCATGGTCATCTCTATCCTTAAATACTCTCTCCCTTGACCCTGCCAGCCCCTCTAGCTATTAATCTTATGGCATACCTCTATTTCACTACTAAAAGGAATAGACTTTGTTTACTACCTCTTATCTGATTTCAGACTCCACTGCTAATAGTAAACTCACTTAAAGTTTACCAACCATTTGATTACTAAATCTGATATATTTTTTTCAAACCTCACGCTTCTTGACTTTTATTTCTATAATAATTAAAATATATATCCATTTATTTGACTGACTGTTCTTGAACACCTTTTCCAGGTCATTTTTCTCCATATACTCTCTAATATGTTTAGCTCTATTTTCTAACCTACGCTACTCAGTACATACCTCTGGATGTTTTGGTAACTTCGCAAAATTCAAATGACCAAAACTCAGCTCCTTAACTATACCCCAAACCTGCCCTTCACTCAACTTCCCTATTTTTGTTGTGATGGCAACACCAACCCACAAACATTTATTAAGCACCTTCTATATGCCAGGCACTGGGGATACAAAAATAAAGTGTCTCAACCTTCTACCCTTAATGAGTTTACAACCTAAATGAGGGGGAGGACACTATTTGCATACATGTAGGAGAGAGAAGAAAGGGGGTGGTATAGATAAAATAGACCTATTTTGGAGAGAAAGGCCTACTTGCCTAATATTTTATAGTTGTATCCTCCTAGGCCTCAAAACCTTAATCATCTTTGATTGTTGCCACTCACTCATCTACCACATCCCATCAATTAAAAAGTCCTCCATTTCATTTCCACAATAACATTTTCTTCTCTAAAGCTTTCTACTTCTCTAATTCTTCTTGACCTCTTTCCCAGAGCTATACTCAACACTCCCAAGACCTACATCATTCTTTATCACCACTGATCTGGGATGTTGTGTTAGCATCTCAACCAATCCCTGACCTTTTCAATGCATCTTCCACTAAGTTACCAAAATAACCTTCTCTTAAAAAGGCATCTTCCTCTAATTATACTGCTCTCCTGATATAAAACTATAAGCAAATATCTTTCGCAATTAAAAATAAAACAAACATGCCTTAATGAGAGTCCACCACCCACAAAGCTTTGATAATTGAGGCAATGGAAAAGATGGAAAAGAACTGGGCGAAGGGGAGTGTGATGAGGAATGAGGGGATGGAAGATATCACCACATGACTGAGGTGATGTAGGTGATGTGAACTTTTCAATAACAAAAGTGAGAAAAAAAAGAAATTAAGGTAATGGTTCTGGGTGAGCAATGTTCTTGCAACAGAATGAACAGGACAGTGATATGGCCAGTCATATTGTGAACTCTACCATAATTGATAGAATAAGAGAGAACAGATATGACTTGCATCTCCTACACTTGCTAATATTAGGTGTAGTGAGTTGAGAAGGTATATGCCTTCTCATAAGACATAACCAGACCAGACACTGAGCTAGCCAGCCAGAGACAGCCAGACTGTCCACAGAACATATACAAAATGGATCAAAGAGAACCAAACACTTCTCAGTCAAGAGGAGGGCAGCACATGGACCCCAAAAATATGACCCAAGCCCCATGTAATTGAGCAAGGTGACCAGAACAGGTTTTTGCACCAGGACGTCTTGCAAAATGTATCAGGAAAGGGATAGTCAAATCTAGAATGAATTTGCTGATATCAAGCTACATCTAGAGTCAGGAGCAAGAGAACAATTTCACAAGATTGGAGTGGAAAAGTGGAGCCCCACAGATCTCATTACATATGGGCAACAAATCCAAAATGTCTCTGTTAAAGAGTATATTAGGGGATTAATTTATAAACATGTGTCATGCCGCCCCCTCCCCATATGCCCCCTGCATAGTGAGCTCTCAAACATGACTTAGATTTATTGTATGATGAGTTCAGTCAGGGGCAGCTCCTAGAGTCTTCAGACCCCCCGGATCTAAATTCTGATATCAATGCTTTTGTGTCTGACAATCCAGTTTAGAAACAGTAGAACATTGGACTCAACTGTTACATTGCTGCAAACAGAAAAATATAAAGCATCCCTCAAGCATCCTGCTAAGCAAAGAATAAAGAGGCTAGTCATGGCTCTCATTGACACATCATTAGACAATATGCCAGAAATCCTTAAACCATTCTTTCTTAAGAGAACTTGATACAAATAACTGCCTCACTGTTCTAGTTCCAAAAGAAAAACTCAAACAGAAAGAAAGATATTTTAGTGTGCAATTACTTTGCCATAGAGTTTGACAGATTGTTGCAGAGAAGAGTATTAAGAACAGGGTTATGTCTTAAATCCAAACTCCTTCCACAACAAGGACCTCAGTAACACTGAACCATGCACTTGACAAGTTTACCCAGGTATTGACTACACAGACAAAATTCATTGTCAATCTTGGTTATTCTTGGTACAACTACTTCTGACCTGAGGTACAGCATGCTCTAGGTATGGAGCTGAATGTGCTTTGAGGTGAACAGCATGATACCAGGATAAAGGAATTTCATTATACAAATTCAAACCCACCCCAATCCCACCCCCTGCAGCAGTTATTTGATGGCCTGCCTAGAGAGAATGAAAGAACCTGTATCCATGGAGCAGGCTAGAGGAGTGCAGTAAACTTTGTGGAGTATGATGTCTTCTTGTTCAGAATTACTAGCATTAAAGGATGCCAGAGTCAAAGGATTGATTCTAGGCCAAGATGATAATCAAACTACTGTTGTTGAGTGTGATGATCTAAACAAAGAAATTGTTTGTAACAATACATAAATACATAAAAGCTATGGGCCATGAGCCCCCAAAAGAGAAGTACTGGGCAAATGATCGCTTGTATGAATTGGGGAAATGTACTTCAAGGGAACTGCTGTATAGAACCTATTCAAGATTATGTCTGGCATGTCAGGTAGTACAGGCGAGATTTCCCCAAACTTCATTCAAAACATGCATACATCATTCTTCATGTGAGGCTGCAGTCCAGTCTTAGCACATACCATAGCCAACCAGAATACTTGGTTGCATGCTTTAACATGTTGAATTGATTATACAGATAAGTAGGTACTTGCGACATAATGATTGAGAGATTGTGAGTGTCATCCATAGTTGACCCTTGTCTTGGAAGCTGAAGTTGTACCCTCTGTTCTTTTTAGAGTTACAGACCTTTGCCACTCCAACTTCCATTTTATAAGCTTCATTCAAAGAAGGAGAAGCCCTTTAAACACTGTAGATCAGCTTTCAAAAATCAGTATTCTTTACTCAAAAGGGTTCATTGTACTCATATCTCACCCTACATGCCTTAATATAAAGCCAACCATTGAGGTGAGAATGGGTGCTCCGAGAATGGGTTGAGGCTGCAATATTGTCAGATGTCAAACTATCTCAACTGTTGTCTACATCACTGACCAAAACAGTTAGAATTCCTGCTTCACACTTAGCATTCATGTAATCTCTTCACCCAAGAGTTATGAGTGCCACCTTTGGGATGAATAATGTTGATAAATTAAAAACAAAATCTTAAGTGTTTTTTTTTTTTTAAAGAGAGAGAAAGAAGAAAAGGTTTTCACACAAATTGAGGAATTATTTCCTCCTATAAGTGGGACTGGAATTGAGGCATAAACATTGAGGAAAACAGGGACAACATGATCTGGGCTAGGACAAAGCCAGAACTGTTTGGCCAGGATTCTGTCATCCAAAAGATTAGCTATCCTTTCTGTCTTTGTGTCAACTGTAAATTTAATAAACATGCTAACTAAATTGAAATTTGAGTTAATTTGCCAAAATTCTTGGATCCCATAGGATCAATGTTAGACTAAAAGACCTCTAAATTGACATAATTCAAGTTGGGCTCAATCATTCAATTTGTTCTAATTATACAATCATCTAGTCCATATTATTTTTTCTAAAAAGAGATTCTATTAAATAACAAATGAAATTTACCTGCAGTATATCTATGGCATTCCCCTAATACTATTCCAGTAACTGTTTGTTTTGTTTTTGTTTTTAGTGCTTATGGTTTTAAAAGACAGACAAAAACTTTTTTTGGATAAAAAATAAACTTTTTTAAAGATGTCCCAGAATTAGAATATTTACAAAGGTTATCTGAGAAACCATGAGGTCTGGAAAAAGGCTTAAATCTTAAAGGAAACTTGAGACAGCAATACAATCAGAATTAAGATTTGCTCTTAGAATCTTTGAACAGCCTGGGCTCATAATCCAAACAATCACAAATTTAGCTCTTTGCTTTTATTCTCTAGAGTTTGCAAACTGCTATAAATACATATATAATCTCATCTGATCCTCTTAACAATCCTTCCAGGTAGGTATTATCATAACTTTCATTTTATACAGCAGGAAACTGAAATTGAGGAAGATGAAGATTACTTAGGATCGGAGAGCCACAAATGCAGGAAGTAGCATCTGAACCCAGGTCTTTCTGACTAGCATTCCTTTAGATGAAAATGACATTTATTTTCCGCCCAACTAACATTCTACCTCCCTTACCCCGCCAACCCCTTCCTGTCCCAAATATATCTCCCTCACAAAGTCAAAGAAGAGGATTTCGATGTCTGACCTCTAAGGAATGAACAGAGTTGACTTGCAATACTGTTCAATGAGACTGCCATGTACCAAAATCTATGAAACTAGAAACATATCTTCTTGGAACAATTTAGAACTCTGTATTATTTTAGGGTTGTTGTTGTTTTTTAACGTTTCCAAATTTAAAACATTTTTTAAAAATAGTTAGTGGTAGTAATGGCTGTCCTCTCATTATAAAAAGCAAAGGAAAAATATAACACCCCAAATATCCCTGTTTCTCTTCTTGGAGATGTTTCATTCCTTTAACGTTATCTTCCACAGATTTGTTTTGTTAAAAAAAAAAAAAAAGACTACGATATTTGGTTTTCTAACGCGGAGAAAAAAATCCACATGAAAAACAAAATACATCCATATTTCAAAAACACTGGCTTTCTAAAAAATGAAATTTGAAGCTGCCACAAGTTGGTAATTAGTACCCTATAAGTGACCCATCAGATAAACCAACCCAAGCTACTTTGTGTGGGTCAGGGTAAGATTTGATTGTTTTAACCAACAACCATGGGAAAAAGTCCACAGGTAGATGTTATGTGGCGTATACACAAGCAGAAGGCTTTCCTTTCTAAATTAAAGGCACAACTGGGGAGGCAGTCTTCATCTCATTCAAAAAGGCTCTCTCAACAGCACCCTCCACCCTAGGATAACTCCCACCCTGCCCCAACTGGCCACAGCCCCCCTTCCACTACACGCGGCCCCGTCAATGTGTTCTTTTATAAGGGGAAGCCCATCCCCCAACTCCAACGCTCGAAGATAAATCCTTGTGCACTCAGGCTCAGT
Source organism: Gymnobelideus leadbeateri (assembly GCA_011680675.1). Classification (NCBI taxonomy): domain Eukaryota; kingdom Metazoa; phylum Chordata; class Mammalia; order Diprotodontia; family Petauridae; genus Gymnobelideus; species Gymnobelideus leadbeateri. Next base: position 75,537 of record WOXC01009333.1, read on the forward strand.
AGGGACTACTTTCTTTTGCTCAGGGTCCTTTTTTAAAAGGCTGCGTTCTTTTGCACACAGCCCTACAGGGCTGCCTACCTCTGCACACGGCCCCGCCCTGGGGGTGGGGGAAGGCGCTGCCTTTATGGAGATGGGGATGGGTTTAGGAAGTAGTCTTCCTCTATACACAGCTCAGATATCTGAGGTAGTCTGCATTCGTTTTGCCCAGTGCTAATTTTCTTCTCTTCCTAACTTTTACTGTATGTTTTCCCAAAAACATAATACTCCTTAATGATCTTCCTAGAAGGAAAGCTTGACCTGCCCTGGGGTCTGTACACAGCTGCAAGCAGCCATTTCCTCCCCCATCATGCTGAAAGATCTTCTCCAGAGGGCAGGAACTTCCTGTGGGAGTGGCTCCACAGAGCCCTAGGAAGTCTGTTGCTTCCTCCTTTTCACAATGGGAAGAAAGCAATTCTTCTAGTCTTTTCTGATTTTTCCCCAGTGTGTAGAAGTCATCTTAAGGTCTGTCCAGTGGAATTAGAATGTCTTTTATAGCTAACTTGCATCCCATTGAAGCACAAGTCATTAGCAATGTGGAGAAAAAGCTCTCTTGTCCCATCCTACATACCTTGGGTGGCTTTGACCTTAAATTAATTCATCTTAATAGTGCCTTGGTCTTAATCTTGTTAAACCAGAAGCTGTGTAAAAAAAAACAACAAAAAAAGTAGCTACATGTTATTTGTATACAATGACAAAATTAGAAAAAACTACTTTGAAAGATCTTAATGCTAAATACTGTGAACCACGTAATGCTAAACCGCTCATAGAGGTGATGAACTTAAAATGCAGAGAAGGTTCTATTTTGGGGACATGACCAACATGGGTATTTGTTTTGTTGGGTCATGCTTGTCTACAATTGTTGGTCAGTTCTTTACAATTGTGCCCCACTCTCCACAACTCAATTTTGGGTTTTCAATGGCAAAGATACAGGAGTGGTTTGCCATTTCCTTCTATAGCTTATTCTACAGACAAGGAAACTGAAGCAAATAGGGTTAAGTGACTTATCCAGGGTCACATAGTTAAGTTATCTGAGACCACATTTGAACTCAGGAGAATGAGTCTTTGTGACTCCAGGTCTGGCACTTTCTCCACTGAGTCATTTAGCTGGTTAGAAAACATCTAACCAGAGTCAATCTAAGTTAGCTTACTATGATGCATTAGAAAGGACTACTGAAGTATATGATAACTGTGTAGATTAGTAGAACCCTGTTTATGCTTTCTCATCTTCTCACAAATTCCCTCCCTCTCTCTTTGTTATTTTGTTTCTGGGACCATCTAAAACAAACTAGGAATGGATACTGGAATTAGAACATTAAAATTTGTATTCACTTTCTAGACCCAATACCAGACAGCTCCATTTAAAAAAAGATTAAAGCTTTGAATTCCAAATTCCATCCCTGGCTCTCTCCCACCCTCTTCCCTGAGATGGTAAGCAATCAGATTTAAGTTATACATATGCAGTTATGTAAAACATTTCCATATTATTCATTTTGTTCAAGAAGACTCGGATAAAAGAAAAAAAATGAAATTGAAAATTAGCATTCTTCTTGTTCAAAAAACATCCATTCTTTTGAGGCAGAAAGTATGCTTCATTATTTGCCCTCTGAGAATAGCTAAGCCATGCACAACTCTATCACACAGTATTGCTATTACTGTATACAGTACTCTCCTGGTTCTGTTCATTTCGATATGCATCAGTTCATGTAAATCTTTACAGGTTTTTTCTGAAATCATCCTGCTTGCCCTTTCTTATAGCACAATAATATTCCATTACAATTGTATAACACAACTTATTAGCCATTCCCCGATTGACAGATATGCCTTAGATTTCCAATTCTTAGTCACCACAAAAAGAACTGCTATAAATATTTTTGTACAAATAGATCTTTTTGCATTTTTTTCAATGTCTTTGGAGTATAGACTTAACAGTGGTATTATTGAACCAAAGTTTTATCATTTTATAGCCCTTTGGGCATAGTTCCAATTTGCTTTCCAGAACAGTTGGATCAACTTTAGAATTCTACCAGCAGTGTAAGAGTATTCTAGTTTTCTCACATCCTCTCCAACATGCAACATTTTCCATTTTTGTCATATTTGCCAAACATAGGTATGATGGGTACTTCAGAGTTGTTTTTTTTTGTTTGTTTGTTTTGGTTTTTTTGCCTTTTGGGTGGGGAGGAAGGGCAGCTGGGGTTAAGTGACTTGTCCAAGGTCACATGGCTAGTAAGTGTGTCAGGTATCTGAGGATGGATTTGAACTCAGGTCCTCCTGACTCCAAGGCCAATGCTCTATCCACTGTACCACCTAGCTACCTCTGTGCCACCTAGCTGACTGCAGAGTTGTTTTAATTTGCAAAATTTCTCAAATTAATAGTGACTTAGAATATTTTTTCATGTGACCATAGATAGCTTTAATTTTTTTTTGTCTTAAAAGTGCCTGTTGAAATCCTTTAATTCTCAATTGGGGAATTACTTATATTCTCATAAATTTGCTTCAGCTCTCTATATATTTGAGAAATGAGGTCTTTATCAGAGGTATTTGTTGCAAAAATATTTCCCAGTTTTCTGCTTTTTTATAATTTTGGTTGCATTTTCTTTGTGCAAAAACTTATTAATTTTATATAATTAAAATTATCTGTTTTAAATTTTGAATACTCTCCATATCTTCTTTATTCCTAAATTCTTCTCTTACCCATAAATCTGATAAACTATTCCATATTCTCTTGACTTGCTTACAGTTATCACCCTTTATTTATAAATCATGTGCCATTTTTGATGTTGGTCTATATGTAGTTTCTTCCAATTTTTGTGTAGGTGCCATGTGTCACTGAGAAAAAGGTACATTCCTTTCTATTTCCATTCAGTTTTCTTTAGAGTGCTATCATATCTAAGTTTTCCAGAACTTTTATTCACCTCTTTAACTTCTTTCTTGTTTACTTAATTTTTTTCCCTTATGTTTATCTAGTTCTGAGAGGAAAAAAATTAGTCCCCTACTAGTATAGTTTTAATTATCTATTTTCTTCTGTAACTCTGTGTTCTCCTTTAAAAATTTAGATGGCTGTACCACTTGGTGCATATATGTGTAGTATGGATATGACTTCATTGTCTATAGTACTTTTCAGCGAGATAATAGTTTTTTTTTTCTTATGTAACTTATTTTTGCTTTTGCTTTTGCTTTTTCTGGAATCATGATTGCTACCCTTGCTTTCTTTGCTTTAGCTGAAGCATAATAGATTCTGTTCCAGAACGTTACCTTTACCCTGTGTAAATATCTCTGTTTCAAATATTTCTCTTGTAAATAACACATTGTAGGATTAAGGTTTTTAATACTTTCTGCTATTTGCTTCTGTTTTATGAGTGAGCTTATCCCATTCAAATTTAGAGTTAGGATAACTCTGCATTTCTCTCTATGCTATTTTTCTTTGTTTATCCCACTTCCATGCCCCCACTGTTGCCCTCCTCACAAATACTTTATATCTGATTACTGCCTTCCCCAGTCTCCCCTCCCTTTTATCAGTCCCACCTCCCCCTTTTATTATCTCTATCCCTTTTTACTTCCTTATAGGTGAAGGGAGATTTTTCTATCCAGTGGGTATGTATGTTATTCCCTCTCTTCCACCCCATTATAATAGCTCTTTTATGGGGGATAATTTACCCCCATTCAATTTCCCATCTCCTTTCAGCGCAATTTTCTTTCTCACCTCCTTGTTTTTGTATCATCCTACCAAATTCACCTTCTATCTACACCCTCTGTCTACAAATATTCCTTCTAATTGCTCTTGTACAAGGTTCTTAAGAGTCACAAATATTGTCTTGCCATATAGAAATATAAACAGTTTAACCTTACTGAATTTCTTATGTTTTCTTTTTGTTTCTTTCTTACCTTTTTATGTTTCCTTTGAGTCTTGCATTGGGAAGTCAATTTTTGTTTTTATTGAGTTCTGGTCTTTTAGTTAGAAATGTTTAAAAGTCCTCTATTTTTAATGCCATTTTTTCCCCTGAAAGATTATATTCACTTTTCCTAAGTAGGTGATTCTTGGTTGCAATCCTTACTCCTTTGTTGTAGTTTCATGGTGTGTTGTGGAGGTCATCTTGAAAGAATTCAGATTCAGACCATCTCCAATCCAAGGAAAGGCATTTATTGAGAGTGACACTTCTCAAGCGGGCTAAGTTCCAAGAAGAACCAGCAAATTATCAGTGTACAATGGAGATTTTTATAGGGCTAAGGATGCAATTATATAACAGAATATATGAATGTTAAAAAAGGAAGGAGATATTTGTCAAGAAATTTGGTAATAAGGGAAGGGATCCCAGCCTTGGTGAAACTATGCATATGATCATCCATAAAGCATAAAGAAAAATCCAAATGGGAGTGGGGGGGTGTTACTATATGATAATGATATTATAATAAATCTCTCTATGTCATAAGTTCACCTAAAGGACAGATTTTGCTTTTACTGAACAATGCCTACTTAGGGAAAGTATATTGTTCTGGGGTCCACATCCTGCTCAGGCATCCTAGTGGTGCTGCTTTCTGATTGGCTGACTGTTGTGATCCTGTCTGTAATTAGATAGATGTGGTGGTTGTGGTTGAGTGCATGGACACACCTGCTGTTTACCATACTATCAATCTTTTAAAAGAAAATACCATAGAGTCTTCATGACCAGGGTCAGAACATTTAATTGAATTGCCAAATATTACAAATGTAGTTAATGGAGGAGTAGAGATTAGAAATTAATTATCTTAGGTTCCAGGTCATTGGTCTTTCTGCCAAACAACATTGTTGGAACTGCCATTAAAAATGCAAACTGATAACCTAGAACGAGATCCTTTCCTACTTTTAGAGTCCTAGAGCATGAATCCAAAAAGCTTTATGGTCTGTGATGCATTTACTCTTTTACCATAAAAAAACAAAAAACAAATCAACAACAAATTGTTCAGGATAGTCCCAGCTACATTTTTTTTTGTCTGTATCTTGACTATCTCACTCACTTTTCATTATTTTAGATACCAGTAAAATCTATGATCTAATAGAAAACCACTAATCTCAACTCACTCTGGGATTCATGTTGCAACTTACTCAAGACTCATGTTTTGTTCAGGTAAATTAAGAAAGAAATATTTACACAGCCCAAATGGCAGAATTGTAGACAGGAAGTCAAATTCAATTTACAGGAAATAAAGATGATAAATTCAACTTCTTACCCAATCTCTGAGTAGTATGAAGTCGCTTGGCAACTCATTTTCCTTTTACCATTTCTGCAATGCAGTGATATAATTACTTCCATACCTTATTTTTTCTTAATTATTGATTTTTACTTTTCTGATGTGAATCCATCTGGCATATAGGAAAGCTTAGTAATTCAGGGACTTAAAATTACATCTAGGGATTTCCATACTCAGTATTTCACTTTTTAAATAAAATATAGATTAAATAATTGTGTCCCAATAGATAAATAGCTTAATCAAAACCATTATAAATGTATAAAAGATCTAAAATATGGTTTAAATTTCCATGTGTTTCTTTGTAAAGACTTTTTTTAAGCTAAGCTTTTCTAAATTCCCACCTTTGATCTGGGAGGGGGAAATGAGGCAATATCTTTATTCTACAACATTAGTATTAGTTCAAGCACTCTAGCAAAACAATACAGCAAAATACATATTATCTGATGTCAACTGCAAAGCTTTTAATAGGCCAATTTTGTCTTTGTGCTCTCCCCTACTCTCTCCTCTTAACTCCTTGTCCTTTAATCTCTTCATTCTATAGAAGTTAGCCCCCAAAACAATTTTGTCAAACATAATTTTAAAAGTAGAAATAAGCACACAATTCACTTAACCCTTACATATTCAACTTCACTGAGTATAAATTTATTTAAAGACAGTAAATCATGTCCAAATGGTGCAAGAGATTTCTCCTTCTATAAAAAAACATGTTTTAATCTAAGTATAAATCCTGACTCTTTCATTTACTGTATGACCTTGGGCAAGTCAACCTGGGACTCATTTTCCTCATTGGTAAAGTGAAGAGAGTTGAACTAGGTAACATTTAAAGTTCCTTCAAACTATAATGATTTAAACAGAGAAGGTCCACCAAAATACTGCCTCCTCCCCCACTTTCCAAGTCTTTGAATTAACAAAGTAAAAGAAATCTCTCACAGGAATGCAAATGGTAGCTATATCATGCTGATTCCAGGAGCAGAGCACAGTGTCTCAGACCAAAGGGAAACTGGCATTTCAGTTGTTTTGAACATGCAGATACTCCCAAGAGACTAATAGTAGATAAATCTAGCAGTAGTCTACTGAAAATTACAACTAGGGACAAACTCAAAGACACAAAATTGGGTTAAGAACTTACAGAATCATACCAGGAGGCCAGTGTACACACCTAGACTTTAATCATACAACTTCAGGAGCCCTGAAAGATTGTAGTTTCCACCACAGAGATGTAAGAGGGCAAGATCAGGCTAGACATCCTCCCTAGAAGTGTACAGAGGCTAGCACTAATATAAAGTCCTAAAGTGGAGAAGTAGGCGGGAACAAGTAAAGAAACAAACAAACTAAAAAGATCCCCAGTATAAAACACTATCATGGTGATGCAGGAAAGCTCAGGACACAAACACAGAAGAAAAAAAAGATGTTAAAAAAATCTACAAACAAAAGCCTCAAAAAAAAAATATGCATGTTGGATACAAATCCAGTAAAACTTTTTTGAAAGAGTTAAAGCAGAAATTTTTTAAAGAACTTAAAAACAATACTAAAAATAAAGACTTGTACAAACTGATGCAAAGGGAAATGAGTAGAACAGGGAAAATATTGTACAAGTATTAGCAACATCAGTGAGATAGCTGTGAATGAATGACTCATCTCTTCTCAGCAATACAATGATCCAAGACAAATAAGTACAAAGGACACATGAGGGAAAATGCTATCCATATCCAGATTATGAACTGATGGACCCTGAATGCATACTGAATCACATTTCTTGTGTTTTTTTCTCTCTTTTTATCTGTTTTTTCTTCCACAATTGGGATGAATATTGGAAATGTGTTTTACGTGATTGCACATGTGATAGCACTATATCAAAGTGCCTACCATTTTCAGAAGAGGGAAGAGGAAGGAAGGGGAAAAACTGGGATTCAAAATCCTGTAAAAATTAATGCTAAGGGGTGGCTACGTGGCACAGTGAGTAGAGCGTCAGCCCTGGAGTCAGAAGGACCTGAGTTCGGATCCGGCCTCAGACACTTAATGCACACACAAACAAAACAACTTAGCCATATGACCTTGGGCAAGTTACTTAACCCCAGTTGCCCTCCAAAATGCAAAAAAAATTTTTAAAATAAAAATAAAGACCATGTGAGAGCAGTAGAGGAAAACATAGGAAAAGAAGAAAAAGCTGGGGAAGAAAGATAACAAAAAGCATTAGGATATTGAGCAGAAGTGAGATCGAAAACCTTACTGAAGAAAATAACTTCCAATTAGAATTGGCCAAATAGAAATGAATGTCTCTGTGAGATATCAAGAAGTAAAAACAAACAACAACAACAACAACAACAACAAAAAGACTGAGAAACAATAGAAGAAATTGTGAATTAGCTCAGAAGGAAAAACATCTGGCCTGGAAAACAGATTAAGAAGAAGTAATTTAAGGCTTGTAGGATTACCTGAAAACCAAGACTAAAAAAAACCTCACACACACTCAAAAAGAAAAAAAAAGCCTAGATATGTAATTTTAAAATTATAAGGGGGGAAAAACTGTCCAGATGTTTTAGAACCAAAAGTCAAAATAGAAAGTCAAAGAACCCACTAGCTTCTCTGTTAAGAAACTCCAAAATGAAAACCCTCAGGAATGTTATAGTCCAAATCCAGAGCTGTCAGGTCTAAGAAAAAATACTAAATATAGCCAGAAAGAAAAGAATTTGAGGACCATGGAGCTTTAGTGAGAATCACATGTGATTTAGCATGTAAAGGAGCAGAAAGCTTGGAATAACACACTCCAGAAGTTAAAGATCTAAGCTTACAACCAAGAATAACCTATGTAGCAAAACAGTATAATCCTAGAGCGGAAATAAAATGGATCCTTAATGAAATAGAGGACATTTAAGCATTACTAGAGCTTAGTAGAAAATGACATACAAACATAGGAGTCAAGTGAATTGTAAAAATAAATGTGAGGTAGCAAAATAAGGCTCTAAACAAGCTTAAACTATTTAACCCAGTATCCTAGATAAGGTTAGAGTATAGTTACAATGCCAACATTTTCATACTAGGCCCCATGGAGGATGAAGCTCTTTATCTACTTTCCGCTGCTCAGTGGGCATATGGTTGTAATGGAAATGCAAATTTAAAGATCTTCCCTGCCCTAGATTAAGTGCACCTGGAGTCTGTGGTGGGAGGCTTGTTTTTCAGGAAAGCCCACACCTTGATACTTTGTGATTGGGCAGTGGGTCAAGAAGGTTGTTACATTCTCTGAACCAGGAGAAGGCTATATAAGCCCTGGGAGAGGCTTTGCTTTGGGGCTCACTTTGAGAAGTGTTGTGTGATTTGACCAGATGAGACTCTGGGCAGCCATTGAGAGGCCCCCGGCTTTGAAAACCCAGATGTTGATGCTTCCCTCTCTGGTAACTGTGATTTGGTATTGATATAATGGGTGGACAGTTTGGAAGCCTATTTGATCTGTCTGTATACTCTAAAATTTGGGGTGCTGACCTTTTCCCCCTGAACTAGGTAATATATGTTTGTTTGATTAAAGTAAGCTTGTTAACTGATTTTGAGTTGCTTTCCTTTACAAAAGCAGATCTGAGAACCTGTGTTGGCAGCCACTCTGGGGATGCTGGGGTGCTTGCTGCTACAATGGTTCATGTGATCTCCTTGAGTCCCATCTTCATCTGGGATCATACAGGTAGTATAAATAAAATGAAGGCCTAAGAGTGATTCTAGTATGTTTTGATCTCAAGCAAAGAATGGAAACAGTGAAGAAGAGGAAGACACTAGGTAAAGAAAAGTAGAGGAAGAATTTCATCTTCCATAGGGCCCAGAATGAAAATGATGATATTATTACAACACTCTGACCTTATCTAGAATACTGGGTGAGATTCAGTGACTCAATCAACAAATATTTAGTTTTTAATAATGCCTAATCTGTTTTGGCTATAGGTTATAGGTTATAGGCTCTGAGGTTACAATATAAAGAAGGGAATAATCTCTGCTTTCAAGGAACTTCCGTTCTAATGGGGGTAGGGTGGGGTGTGTGAAGGAAAGGGAAACAAGCATTTATTAAGCAACTGCTATGTCCCAGGAACTGCACCAAGCACTTAACAGATCTTATTTCATATGATTCTTACAACACAAAACCCTGTAAAATCTCAAGAACAAGAAACTACAAGATGATGTTACAGAATGGGTGACAATTGCAATAAAAGCCATGACAGGACATTAAAAAGGAATAAATGTCACAACTTACGTAGTCTGCACAACAAAAAATAAGTAACAGAATATAAAACAAAACCCAAATACGTAGATAGAAAAGCAATCACATGCATTTAAAATTTTGAAGCTGACTAACAATAAGAACAAAAGAGGAAATCTTGAAAATAGAAGTAGATAAACTGGAGAAAAACAAAAGGATTGTAAAACAGAAAAACTAAAAGCTAGTTATGGGCAGTTAAGTGGCACAATGGAAAGAATATTGAACTTGGAATCAGGAAGACCTGAGTCTCATGAAACCCGCCTTAGGCATGTATGTTTCTAAATTAATTCCTCAGTCTCATTTTTCTCAACTGTTAAATGGAGATAACAGCACTAAATAAGATAACATGTCAAACACTTTGCAAATCTTAAGGCATTACATAAATGGTTATTGTTCTATTGTTTTTCAGTTGTATCCAAATCTTTGCAACTCCATTTGTAGTTTTCTTGGAAAAGACCTTGGAATGGTTTGTCCTTTCCTTCTCCAGCTTATTTTACAGGTGAGGAAACTGAGGTAAACGGGGTTAACTGACTTGCCTAGGGTCACCTGACTAGTAAGTAAACAAGGTCAGATTTGAACTTAGGAAGATGAGTCTTCCTGACAGGACTGGAATCTATCTACTGTACCACTTAGCTGCCCCCACATTATTCTTTGAAAATACAAACATATTTGACAAATCTTTGGAAAAAATATGATTAAAAAGAAGAGAGCAGAAAATGTATTATTTAGGTTAAAATTCAACTAAATATAGGCATAGAGGGATATTTTCATGTAATAAACAATATCTTTAAAATTTATATTTGAAAATGGAAAACAATAGAACTCTGCACAGTAAGCATAAGAGTAATACAGGGATAGCCCCTTTTTCTGATATCAATCAAAATGATTCTTGAAATACCAGTACTAGTAGTAAGACAAGAGAAATTAAATGGATACAGAAAATCAGAGACAAAATGATCCCTGTTTGTTGATGATGTGCTATCTTTCTTACAAAATTCTAAGAAATTAAGAAATATATATTAGCTTAGTAAAATTTCAAGCTATAAAACATCATTGCTACATAATAGCAATAGAATATAGGAATTAATAATAGAAAAGGGAAGTCATTCAAAAAATTAAAATATGTCTGAAATATTTGGGATTCTGTCTATCAAAGAATATTCAATATATAGATTCAATTACAAAATAATTCTTCAAATAAAGAACAATTTTAATAGCTAGAATAATATCCAATATTCATGGCTAAACTATTTCAATATAGTAAAAATGATAGTTCTACTGAAATTAATTTGTTCCAGTCAAACTACAAAAGGAACACTTTATATTCAGACTATAAAATAATAACCAAATTTATTAGGAACAAAAAACTAACCAGAATAAAAAAAGCAAATTACAGGAGGGAAAATTAAATATAAATTCCAGATTTCCATCTAGGTTATTTTAAAGGAGTGATACTCAAACTTATTTGGTATTGGTTAAAAATTAAAATAAATCAATTGAAGAAATTAAACAAGGAAGAATAACAAATAAAGATATTTAGTAGTCTAATGTTCAAGAAATCCCCAAACACAAATATTCTATGTAAGATCTTTAAGAGAGGGGTGGATAGGTGGTGCATTGAGTAAAGTGCTGGCCGTGGAGTCAGGAGGACCTGAGTTTGGATCCAGCCTCAGACACTTAACACACACACACACACACACACACACAAAACTAGCCGTGTAACCTTGGGCAAATTACTTAACCCCAATTGCCCTTCAAAAGGCAAAAAAAAGATCTCTAAGAGAAAGAGAATGAGTCTGTCAGAAATTAGTTTTAGCCTAACATCTTACACAATATTCCATAATGATTCAAAACTGATAGATTTGTAATCTAAATAGCAGTGTATATCATAAAAATTGGAAGACATGCATATCATATTCTTTTCACAATTATAGGTAAAGGATAAATTTGCTGAACAAGCAACATATAGAAGCTATTAAGAAAGACAAAATAGATAATTTTGATTGTGTGGAACTAAAGAAAATAACGTTTGCACAAACAAAATTAATGGATCTAGGAAGAGAGAGGAAATGTTGATATTCCCTTCCTGACTCTACTTTGAGCTTCTTAGACTTCAGTACCATGCCTCAACTGTTACTTCACCCTGGAATGTGCCTCAGCATCTAAGGACTCCCCAGTCTGGATCATCTGTCTATCATATCATTGTTGAGTTCTTTTCTTGTGCTCCTTTTGGATGAGAGACCCACACCAGCCAAATTTCACTCCTGTCTAAGCTCTGATTCTGACTTTCCAAATTTTGAGACCATGCCCCTGTGTGTGTGCCAGCTTTTCACTTCCCTTTTGTGTGTTGTCTTCCCCCATTGGAATATAATCATCTTCATCTTCTCTTTCTCTTCCTCCTCCTCCTCTGTCTTCATCTTTCTTTCTTCCTTTCCTTCCTTCCTTCCTTCCTTCCTTTCTTTCTTTCTTTCTTTCTTTCTTTCTTTCTTTCTTTCTTTCTTTCTTTCTTTCTTTCTTTCTTTCTTCCTTCCTTCCTTCCTTCCTTCCTTCCTTCCTTCCTTCCTTCCTTCCTTTCTTCCTTCCTTTTTGCTTTTTGGAGCAGGGGATATAGCTAGTAAGTGTTAAGTGTCTAAGGCTGGATTTGAACTCAGGTCATCCTGACTCCAGAGCCTGTGCTCTATTTACTGCACCACCCAGACACCCTGAATATAACCTTCTTGAAGATAGGAACTATCTTTTTTGCTTGCATCTGTATCTGCAGCACTTAGCAGTGTCTGGAACATAGTAAGCACTTGATAAATCCTTCTCTCCTTGCCTTGCTTCAACTGGAGTAAAGTCTTTGTATCAGAAACATGAGATTAGAGTTTAGTATTGAAGAGATATAGAATATGTGAAAGTTCATAATCCATTCTCTGTTAGAGAAATTGTCAAATGATATGAACAAATTATTCTCAAAAGCATTGCAAATTATATATTTGAGATTGAGTTGCCTTGTCTTACCCAACTTGAAGTATAGTGGCCACTCAAAGGCCTTGTCCCACTACTGATTCACCAGAGATCCTTGACCTGTCTTGTCTGTGATCCAGGATCACTATGCACTGTAGACAAGCTGGTAGCCCCTGATGTTGGAGGCTCACCACACTGATACCAGATTTAGAGCAGAGAATTTATCAGCTTAGTCAATGAAACTCTTAATTCCCAAATTCAAGTGATCTACCAGCCTCAGCCCTCCTGGTAGCATGGTTTACATGTCCCTGTATTCCCAGAATTGAAAAGTATTAACAAACACATGAAAAAAAAAGTTCAAATCATTAATAATGAGGGAAATACAGTTCAAAGTAACCTTAAAGTTTTATCTCACACCCAGAAAATTTGCAAAGATGATAAAATATGAGAATAGTTAATGTTGGAGAAATTTTAAATAGGCAGGAGCCGTATTATTTTGGTAGAACTATGAACTGAACAGACAATTCTAAAAAGTAATTTGGAATTATGCAAAATGGATAAAATGTCCATATCTTTAAAACCAGAGATTTTATTGCTAAGTGTATACCCAACGAGAACACTGACAAAAATTCAATATACACCAAAATCTTTGTAGCAGGACTTTCTATGTTAGCAAATAACTGGAAATAAAATAAATATCTATTGATTGAGAAATAGCTAAAACAATCATGGTACATGAATGTAGGAGAATATTATTCTACTCTAAGAAACAATGGACATAATGAATATAGAAACATGAAAGGATTTATATTAATTGATTCAAAGGGAAGTAGAGCCAAGAAACATATGTATGTATGTATGTATGTATGTATATGTATATATATATATATGTCTATATATTTATATACATATACACATATACACAATGGCTATACTCATGTCTTTCCACAGTGGAGTAAGCAGTTGCCTACTTGAGTGATGAGGTGAGAAACTAGATTACAAAGGGTTGAGGAGTGAATGAGAGGCATCAATTGTAGGGGACATTTTTGGGGAGTTTGGATGGGAAAGGGAGGAGATATAAGATGATGGGTTAAGAGGGTGGTAGAGGGTAGTGTTGGTTTTCTAAGGGGGTGAGAGGCTTGGGGACTTTCGAAGGCAGTATGGCAAGAATTAGAAGATAACAGATTGGGAGAGTTTGAGACTGCAATCTGCTGAAAAAGATGGGACTGGATGAAATCAAGGACAGAAAGTAGAAGAGTTGGTTTTTCTGAGGAAAAGGACTGCTTATCATCAGAGACTAGAGGGAATAATGTAAAGAGAAAAAAAATACTAAGAGATTTTGAAGTTGAATCAATTTATATCTCAGTCAAAGTAAATGGAAGTAAATGATAAGGTCTTCAACTGAGGGTGTTAGAGGTTGGATGCTTGAGATGGAAAGTGAAGGTTTGGAATTGCTTCTGAAATGAATGAAGTAAAGAATAATTTGGGTAAGAATAAAAAAATAACACCTTCTTTTCTCTGGTGAGAGGCCAAGATGGTGGAGTAGAAACAGCACTTCCAAGGTGCTCTGCCCCACACCACTGCCAAACAATGTAAAAGGTGGACTCATTTCTCTGGTGAGGTATCATTTGAATTTGGAAAACAATATATGATGATTCATTCAGGATAGTTGTAAGATTTCCTTCAGGTTCATTCAGAAGCTTATGAGTAGGAAAGGAGAAGGAATATGGTAGGAATAATTCAGGGTTGAGGTTTGTCAAAACATGAGTAGGCATAGGATAATGGGGCAAGAGCTGCAAGAGCAGAGGACAGTGTAGAGTTGAAAAAGCTAACAAAAGGAATGAGATTGGAAAGGATGGAAATTGAAGTCAAAGCAGAATTAAATGACCTGAAAATGTATTAAGTGGTAAAAGGGAATGGAGGTCTTAGTGAGACCAAAGAATATCTATAGGAGGGAGAAAGCATAAGAAACACAGAATGATAGATTATGGTCAGAGGAATATTAGTTTATAATTAAGGAAGTGGAACGTACATAAGACTTCAGAGCTTGTCCATCTTTATGTCTGAAATGAAGCAGTAGATCACGGGATTTAAGGATGCTGGGGAATTGAGTTATGTGGTTTAAGGGACCATTGATATGAATGATGAAATAACCCAATACAACAAAAGTAATTGGAGAGGAATATGATAATTCATATGCTTAACTCCTTGAGAAATAAATGGCCTGAAGGCTGGACTAAAACAGTCTTGGGTTTGGTGGAAATTTTGGTTTGAGTACACTTCAAAGAATGGGAGGTTGCTTAGTAATAGTGATAAAGACGGGTCTAGAAGTGACATTAGGGAATAAGCAACATTTTTATACCCCTTTAAAAACTACTATGTCAGGGGCGGCTAGGTGGTGCAGTGAGTAGAGCGCTGGCCCTGGAGTCAGAAGGACCTGAGTTCGGATCTGGCCTCAGACACTTAACCCACACAAACAAAAACCTAGCCGTGTGACCTTGGGCAAGTTACTTAACCTCAATTGCCCTAAAGGGGCGGCTAGGTGGCGCAGTGAGTAAGAGCGCCGGCCTCAGAGTTGGGATGACCTGAGATCAAATCCGGCCTCAGAAAATGAGCACGCACACATAAATAATGACTAGCCGTGTAACCTTGAGCAAGTTACTTAACCCCAATTGCTTAAAAAAAAAAAAAACTACTGTGTCAGGGATGTGAGAAAAGGTGCACCCAGTTCTGGAGGATGAACTAAATAGTAAAGTTTAGAAATAATGCCATGAGAATATTAGCAGAACAAGGAACCACCCAAGAGATTGATAACCTCTGCAGTTTGAGGCTTTTTAGTGTTACGTTCCCCCCCCCACTCTGGAGCCTCTACTTACCCATCCCGGGTCTTCGGTCGTCACCGGCCTCAGAGAGGAAATCACCAGACAGAACACCGGCTGAGGTTGCAAGCGTGTGTGTTTATTTCCGCAATGCTTCCGCATATATACCCTTCAAGCTCCCCCACCCGCCAATCATGACCCTGCATTACATATATCACCTTTTATGGCTATTAAAGCTCACTACACCTCTCTCTCGGCCTAAGCCGGGACCTTAAAGTCACAAAACACCCAACATTTTAGTCCCTTGTAAAATCAGCTGTTATAAACTTGGAAATTGGAAATGTATATTATGTAGCACAAAAGTGTATCATAGCCTTTAAACAACAAGGATGATTAAACCAGCATCCCAGCAAATCACTACCGGGTATCATCAGCAATGTGTGCAATAGACAAAAGCACAATGTAAAGCATGGCAGGTCACTTAATAGACAATGGATCTACATTACATGTAGCATATAGCACATGGATATGTCACAGCAATGGTAAATATGTGTTCATGTAACAAGCAAATATGTGTACATTATATGTACAAATAATACTATGGAAAATGTCAATAGGTAAAAACTATACAGAATAGCAATTTTATGAAGAAACAGCAAAACTATGCATATTAAACAGATTTTTGTAGCTATGATACATTTTGCTTGAATAAACTCAATGTAGTTTCATCCAGATGGACCTCAAGATTGCAACTGTATTGGATAGCAAAATGTTTTCAACCATTTACATTAAATGGAAAATATTTTTTATGAATATATTTTAGGACTGAATGGGGTTGTATCGCTTGGGTCAGCAGCTTCAAGGAATCAGGATTTTTAGAGTTAGGTGGAACATTCATACCAGAAAGGAATCCCTATGGTATCATACCTGACAAGTGGTTCTCTAGCCTTTACTTGAAGAACTCTAAAGTGGGAAACCATCATCTCCCAACGCAATTAGTTTCACTTTTGGATAACTCTAATCGTTTGCAAGTTTTTTGTTTTTTGTTTTTTTCCTGGAATCAACTCTAAATCTACTTCATTGCCTCTTCTACCTGTTTCTTCAGAGTTCATCCTTTTGGCAATGTTCTCTATACATAGGCAGTTTTAATAACCAATTGTGAACGGAAACAGCTACAATGAAGACAGATTTTAAAAATCTGCGTTCTCCAAAAATTTAAGCTTGCTAACATTTATCTAACTGACTTTAATGGCAGGAAATGTGTTCTTTAATTCTTCTCTCTACATCATCCTCTCACCTATATATATATATATATATATATATACACATACATATATATATACACACACATATATATATATATACACATATATATACATGTATATATATACATGTATATATATGTGTATATATATATATATATATGGAGACCATAAGGAATATGAAATCTGATCACAGAGGAATACCAAAATAAATACAGAAATTCCCACTAGTCTTTGAAAAATTGATATTAGGTTCCAGTATTGTTTGAAAGGATTTTAAGTAGTGATCTTTGGTACTTGTGTTGTTATTCAACTGCTGAACTAGAAGTAGAATAGTAGTTTATCAAAAATGCCTATGTTTGATTTAGCATTGGCCAGTTGTGATCATATGACTTCAGAGATAGGAATTAAACTAATGTTTCCCTTTATACTCTATAGGAATAGTCCATTAAACAAAAGAATAGTGTAAACAATATACTAGGAAAACTCCTAAAATTATTTAGGAGAACAAATTGTTGAAGCATCTTCAAGTATTTTGAAGTACTCATTGACTTGTAAAGTACTTGACATAATTATAAATATTTCTTATCTATTTATTAAAGTAATTTTCCTAAGAACCTCCATTAAGACAATTCTGTTAGGCTAGCTCCAAGTAATTTTTGTACTTGAAAGTAGTAAAAATGAATTCATTTAGAAAAGTTGACAATTTTGCCTTTTGATTAATTTCATGTGGGACATCATTCAACTAACCAACAATTTATTGAGCATTTACTATCTCTAAGATATTGTGCTAGACAGAATGAGGAATGTGAAATTCTTGGCCATAAGGAACTCAGATGCTTTTCAGAAGTATTAGATATATATTAAAATAACAATAAAAGGCAAAACAATTTCTCAAGCATTTAATACCATTGACTTGTTCCTCTTTCTGGATACTTTACTCTTTTCTTAACTTTCATCATTTCTTCTGTTTGTTCTTCCTATTTGATTAACCCTTCCAGATTTCTGGTTTATAAACCTTTTCCTGCCCACTAAGTGGGTTCCTCTAAGGACCATGCTCAGCTATCTTTCACTACAGTCTCTCCCTGGGTAGCCATGACATCAGTTATTTCCAATGATTCCCAAAATGATCTGTCTATTACCAATCCTTTCCCTAATCTCTAGTTACAGAATTCTCAAATGTTGAGTTGTCAACAATTGATTATACTGTGGGCAGTTAAAACTTAACATAACCCATAATAGAAAGCATCTTCCTCAAAGCCTAACCTTGAACAATTTCTACTGAATGCATCATCATCCTCTCTAAATTTTACTCATAGTTCTCTTTCCTCTTCTCATTCCTCTTTCATTTAGTACATGCCAGGTCTTGCCAGTTCTTGAAACATAGCATCTCTCATATGCATGCCCTGCTTTTCACTCACTACCTTGACAACGGTTCAAGCCCTTTTTACTTCTATCCTACATTATTTCAGTACTATTCTGATATCCTTACTTCAGAGAAACAAGTAATTGTGTTTAAAAATTCATCAGTGAGTTAATAAGTATGTGAAATGAATCAACCAACATTCACTATTATATGTTCTATAACCACGAGAATTCTATAAATCTTTGTCCTATTCAGCAAGCAAGAAGCCTCTCTAAAGAGGGAGAAATCTCAACATATTTAATAAAATTGTTTGGCAGATTGTTGTGTCTTAAGTCAACAAGCATTTATTAAACAGCTATTATGGGTCTGGTACTGTACCAAGAGCCAAGGATACAAAGAGAGGCAAAAACTTTCCCAGGACTTAAACTCACAATTGAGTGGAGGAAACACCATTCCAACAACTATGTACAAAAAAGTTCAACACAGAATAAATTGGAGATAACCTAGGAGGTAAAGCACTAAGGAAGAATAGGAACAACTTTTTGCAGAAGTTGAGATTTAGTTGGGTCTTAAGGGAAGTCATCTTCTTTCAAATTTGATCTTAACAATTGCACTGTCTTCCAGTTAAAATTAACTAATATTGTTGTGCCCTAATCTCCCCTAATACTTCCATAACTTCATATATTTATGCAGTTTTCCTCCTACCCCTAGAAGAAATACCTACCTAATGAATTCTTTTTTATTTTCTTCAAGGTCCATTTAGTTGCCACCTCTTCCAAAAGTTCTCTGTGACTCTCAGGTAAGAAGCTAAGGTGAATGGGATCAGAACATCCCTCCTATCACACAAATATGCCAACAAGGATTTAAAATATAGAGCACTAGACCAAATAATGATAAAAATGTTTTTAAACTACAGTAAGTGCCTTTATACTAATCAATACTGTTTAAAAAGTCAACCAGTGGCCTGTGTGCAAGGTATGAAATCATTCAGAAAATCTAAAATAATAAGAGTATTTGGAGCTACCTGGAATCCACTGCACTGGATAATCAGAGATGAATACCCAAAGTTTGTGCTGAAAATGTAAAGATCAGAATGTGATGCCCAAGGCCAGGGGTGAGAAACCTGTAGCATCAAGGCCACATGCGGCCTTCTAGGTCCTTAGGTGAAGCCTTTTGAATGAGTCGAAATTTTACAGAACAAATCCTTTCATTAAGGGGATTTGTTTTTGTGAAGTTTGGATTCAGTCAAAAGGCTGCACCTAAGGACCTAAAGGGCAACATGTGACTTCGAGGCTACAGGTTTTCGATCCCTGCCCTTGGCCATCCAAAAGTTTATAACACTCTTACATGTCACACTCCTGAGTGATTTAAAAATTGCTCTGTACCCAAAGGATTCAAATTCAATTCAATGAACATTTATTAAGAGCCTACTACATGCCAGATACTATGCTAAATGCTGGAGTGTAATGGCAAGCAAAGAAGTACTTAGTGCCTTGTTTCAGTTCAAGTTTAAGTTGAATATTGCCCTTGATTATATCAAGTCTTTGTTAAGAAACATGTGAAATCCACAGTAGGAGGAACTTGCTGATGCAATAGGAAGGGGTGGAATTGGGAGGACCTAATGACCATATATAAGGAGAAGCCTAAGCTGGAAGAGAGCAAAACTGAGAAGTGGAATGGTTGTGGAGGCCAGGCACTCTATTTGTCTGTTCAGTCTGTGTTGATTTTTGTTTGTTATACTTTGTATAAAAGCTCTGGAACATTACTGGAAGCCCTGAAAGAGGAGTTTCTTGTTGTCTGTTTATAGAAGTCTTGGAGGAGGATTTCACAGGTCCTGGAACCATATTGATAATGCATGTTGAGTTCTCAGACCTTGTTGGTGGGTCTGTATTGATTTCACAGGGAGATAGTGTATTGACGATGGTGCCAGAAATGTGTATGAATGTTATTGTGGCTCTGTTAAGCTCTGTCTTCCCAGAAACAGGAACTGTGAAGGACTTAAGGTGGGCTGGACACTGTGAGCTTCAATATGGAATGGGAACTGGACAAGGAGCTAGACGAGGACCTGAGAGCTATCTACATATAAATCCAGGTGAAGACTGGGTAGATTCAGGCAGGAGATGGACCCATAGAAGAGGAATCATGGAATTTGGGAGTAAGTCTCAAGTCAAGATGGAAAGACCTCTCCTTGTAAACTTAATGCTGACTGAGAAGATCATGATTTACTGTGGCCTAGGGGTGGGAGGACTTTGTACTCTCCACCTTGTACCTCTTAAGGATGATTGAATTAAGGATGATTGGAAACTAATCTCCAATCTTGAAGAAAAAAGACTCTTTGACTGAGAGCTTAAGATAATGTGACCTAGGGATGGAGAACTTTGGCCTTTGTATTTCGTGTCCCTTAAGGAGGCTTGCTTCTTAGGGATGATTGAGTTAAGGACTTACTGAATGATATCTTTTGTTTAGAACTATGTGTTCACTTTAGTGATAAGTTGTTATGCTATCACATTGTAGAAGCTGTACTTTGGTTTCTGTGAATGTTTTGCTTTAGTTTACTGCTGAATGAATAGTTCACTATACTATGGGATCAGAACCTTAAAGCTGTTCACAGCAGGAGTCTTCTGGAAAGCTACTCATGCTTGGCTTTACATGGAGATACATAAAAAGAATCAAAGACCATCCTTGCCCTCAAGGAGCTTACAATTTAAGTGGGGAAGACAACACGCCAACAAATATAGACAGAGCAAACTAAATTAAGGATAAGTAGGGAATTAATTAAAAGAAGAAAGGGACTGGAATTAAGAGGTTTTGGAGAAGGTTCCCTATAAAATTAGTTGGTACTTAGTGGAAATCAGGGAGGTCAGTAGTAAGCGGGAGAAGGGTCAGTGTTCTAGACATGGGAAAGCCAAAGAAAAGTTCTCAAGGCTGAGAGATATAGTGTCTTTTTGTATAATAGCCAGACCAGTGTCACTGCATTGAACAATACATGGAAGATTAACATATAAGAAGACTGAAAAGGAAGGGGATAAGTTATGAAAAGCTTTGAATGCCAGACCATTTTGTATTTGCTCATTGAGGCAATAGTAGGTTACTAGAATTTATTGAGTAAAGGAGTGATGTTATCAGAACTGCATTTTTTTTTTTTTGGAGGGGGGAAGGCAGGGCAATTGGGGTTAAGTGACTTGCACATGGTCATATGGCTAGTGAATATTATGTGTCTGAGGCCAAATTTGAACTCAGGTCTTCCTGACTCCAGGGCTATTGCTCTATGCACTGTGCTACCTAGCCACCCCAGAGCTGCAATTTTTGGGAAATACTTTAGAAGCAGATTAAATTGGAGTGGGAAGAAACTTGAAACAGACCCATTAGCAGACTTCTGCAATAATCCAGATATGAGGTGATAAAGGCCTGTACTAAAGAGGTAGCAATGTCAGAGGAGTAAAGGAAGTATCTGAGAAATGTTATAGAGGTGAAATTGACAGGCCTTGGTAACAACTGGAGTATGGGGAATTAGAGATAGTGAGAAACTGAGCCTGGGAGAACTGGGTTTGTCCTCTTCAATAATAGGGATTCAGGGAGACCTAAAACTTTCCAGCATGCTGAGCACATTTATACCTGGAAAAGTTAAAGCAAGCAATAGGAGCACAGATGATACAGATTAGGACTAAGTGGGACTTCTCTACTACAGGCTCTTGCACTTGTGGAGATTATTGTTGACTTCTGGGTTCCATGACCAACAAAATGGCCTAGTAAATAAGATTGTCCTTGATCCTCATGATCCCTCAAACCTTTCTGAAACAGAAATTATGTGTTAAAGATAAAGCAACTTCAACTGCCCCTTTGGATTAAGGCCAGGAACCTAAAAGTAGATTTTAAAAAAAATATTGCATGCTAAGGAGGAGTCAAGATGGCACCTGAGCTATCCCCCAAACTCTTCAGAACACCTTTAAATAAAGCCATAAAATAATTCCTTGAGCAGCAGAACCTGCAAAAGGATGGAGTAAAATAATTTTCCACTCAGTGACAACTTAGAAGCAGGAAGGATTTGTGACACCTGGGTGAGAGTGGAGCACAGTCCAGTTCAGGCCATGCCAGTCCTGACCCAGCCCCAGCAAACCAGGAGTGGGCTTGGGAGCCACTGAAACAGCAGTGGCAGCAGCTACTTCCAGAGCTCTCAGCTGGTTGGGGGGGTGGGGGAGGGGCGGTGAGGTCGAATAACTGGTCAAAAGGAGAGTACAGGAGTCTCTTTGCTAAAATTGAGACAGGACTCTATTGCTTTTCCCATACTCAGATCCAGGTTACAATCCTGGGTGACAGTCACAGGGTGAGGAGGAGCATGAGCACACCAGAGTCCATGTCTGTAAGGGAGCAGGGACTCTTGTCACAGTTCCAGAACTCTTCTGCCCTGAGTGTTCATGGTCATTAGAAGACTAGTGCACAGGCCAGGAAAGTAGCAAATATGTTTCCTTAGATCATACCACTTTGGAAAAACTGAAAACGTATAGGTCCTTAGAAGAATCATTGAAAACAACTGTGTGAAAATCCTGAAGCTTGGGACAAGGCACCCTCATCCTGGAAACAGAGCCCTACTTTAATGAAGAGATAAAAGTCAAGAAATAGGCTGGGAAAATGGAGAAATAATAGAAAAAACCTCTGACTTGAAAATTACTATGGTGACAAAGATCAAAATACATTCTCAGAAAAAGATAAAGCTCCTACACCCAAAGCCTCAAAGAAAAATATTAATTGGTTTCAGGCCATGGAATAGTTGAAAAAAGATTTTGGAAATTAAGTAGGAGAGGTAGATGAAAAATTGAGAAGAGAAATTAGGGTGATGCAAGAAAATCATAAAAAATGAGTGAGCTTCATAATAGAGGCACAAAAGAAAATACTGAATTAAATAACACCTTATAAAACAGACTAAGCCAAATGGTAAAAGAGATACAAAAAGTCAATGAGGAGAAAAATACCTTAAAAAGAAGAAATGGCCAAATGAAAAAGGAGGCACAAAAGCTCACTGGAGAAGTTAATTCCTTAAAAATTAGAATGGAGGAAATGGAAGGTAAAGGCTTTATGAGAACTCAAAAAACAGTAAAACCAAAAGAATGAAAAAATAGAAGGTAACAGGAAATAGCTCATTGGAAAAACACCTGACTTGGAAAATAGATCCAGGAGAGATAATTTATTTATTTATTTAGAAGATACTTGGATCTGGGCCTGGTTTTGCTACTGAGAATGTATGAAAACCCTGTCCCTCCCATACTTCGGTTTCTCTCTGTCAAGTAAAGATCCTCCTTGACAGAGTTGTTGTAAGGACAAAATGAGGTTTAGATTAAATTGTTTTTGAATGTTAAAACATAGTATGCAAATGCATTAATACTGTAGCAAGAGTTTTCAAATTTTTTAAGTCATGGACACTCTATGGCAGTCTGGTGAAATATACAGACTGCTTCTCAGTATAATGTTTATTGCCTATAGTCATAAATGAAGAAAATAATAAAATTTTAGATAAAAGTTAGTAGTTTTTCCCATTCAAGATTATAGAACCCCCTGAAATCTATTCATGGACCCCACATTAAGAACTTATATTGTGCTGTAACAAGTTCACAAACTCAGAATCATCCTTGACTTATCCTTATCCTTTATTCTCCACCTTTATTCCTTCAGTTGCTAATTCTTCCTTTTCTTCCAAAATTTTATTTTAGACTCAAACACCAGAAAATAAAAAAAAAATATTTATAGCATATAGTAAAGAAGCAAAAATATATCATAAACTTAAATATTGGAACAAAAATAAAGTTAGAAAAAACATGTCATGTTCATTGCAGAACATAAGAAGGGATTCAAAATGTATAACAATAGATTTTCATTTCAAGAAAGCCGATATGATAAATAGGAATTTAGGATAAATAGGAATTGTCCATCTTTGCTTGCTTATGAGTTTTCTTTTGTTCTCTGATGTGCGCTTTTTGTACTTTGTTCTTTTTTCCCTCCTCCCAACCTCCCTCCAGAAGGCTACAATAAAGTTTAGATATGTTTTTCTGTAGCTATATATACATATATATATATATACATAAATATACATAATACATATATAGGCATATGTACTTTCCCTAACCTATTCTACTTCTGACCTTTGTGTTTTTATGTATGATAGCTCTTGTTTCTTATTGCTTCAGCCTCCTCTGTTTTACTTCTACCCACTGTATTGTCCTCCCATGACTTTCCTATCCCCCTCCCAGGACACTTCCCCTCTTTTCTCATTCCCATGAATCTAAACACCCTTATGCCCCTATTTTACCTATTCCCTCAGTCTCCCTTCTAAAGATCCCTCTCTTGTCCGTTTCCCCCCACTCCCTATGCTCCTACTGTTTTATCTCTTCTAAATTTAGGAGACTTTTACACTCTTCTAAATATATATGTATTGTTCCCTCTTAAACCCATTACTGATAAAAGTAGCTTACCAGAACTACCAACCCTCTTCCCCCATCTAATTCCTCTGTATAAATTCTCCCTTTTGCATCACAAATAATCACTTTCAAGCTGTTCCTAAATGATTTTACTTTTTAAATTCATATCATTCCCAGGTTTACCCCAATCCTTCTTATAAACTACCCAATTATTGATAAGAATCATAGACATCCATTTTCCATTTTGCATATGTAAAAAGTAAGCAGTCTGTCTTTGTGTATCCCTTATATTTAGTCTTTGTTATATACCTTATATTTCTCTTGGTTCTTTTATGTTGAATCTTCTATAAGTTCAGGATTCCTTTTAACAAAGTCTTGGAAGTCTGAGAGTTTATCAAATGTCCATTTTTTTTTCATTCAGGATAACATTTAACTTTGAAGGGTATGATATTTTTTACCAAAGCCCACCTCTTTTGCTCTTTGATATGTTGTATTCTAAGATCTATGGTCCTTTAATGTCTCTGCTGCAAGGTCTTGTGTAATTCTAATTTTGGCACCATCATATTTAAATTGTTTTAATCTTGATGCTTTTAATATTTTTCTTTAGTTGGGTGTTTCAGAATGATTATGATATTCCTATGAGTTGTCTTCATGGAATCTTTTTTAAGTGGTGATTGCTGGATTTTTTCTATTTCTACTTTCCCCCCTTGTTCTAATGCTTTAGGACAATTAGTATACTATTATTAGAGTTGTGAACTGATTCTGTAGAGCAACTGATTCTATGAACCATTCTGTAGAGCAATTTGGAACTATGTCCAAGGAACTATAAAACCTAACAATACCACTACTAGGTACTTATACCAAAAGAGATTTAAAAAACAAACAGGGAAAGGACCTATATGTGCATAAATATTTATAGCAACTCTTTTCCAGTGGCAAAGAATTGGAAATTGAGGGGATGCCCATCAAATGGGAAATGGTTGGACAAATTGAGGTGTGTGCTTTAAGAAATGATGAGCAAGGAATAGAGTCAAGGTGGCAGAGTCAAAGCAAGGACTTGCTTGAGATCTCCCTCAAACCTCTCCAAATACCTGTAAAAATGACTCTAAACAAGTTCTAGAGCTGTATATCCCACAGAATGACAGAGTGAAACAAGGTTCAAGTCCAAGAAACCTAAAAAGGTCAATAAGAAGGATCTGTTGCACCAGGCTGGGAGAGAAGCACAGTCAAGTGTAGGCTGTATCTGCATAGACAGAGCCAGAGCATGCCTCAGGGGATTGGCAGCTGGGTGGTCTCCAGACTTTTTGGCTCACAAATGCCAAACACATCATAAAAGGTCAGTGGGAAAACTGTCAGACCTGGGTGAAACATGAGCATGGTCTGGCTTCAGCCCCAGCGTAGCAGAGATGATGGCAATGGTGGCAGGAGCTATACCAGTGGCTGCTTCTGGAGGTCCTGACCCACAGATGGCATGGGAATTGAGTGGAGTAAATAGAAGCTAATGACTTTAGGAGAAATCAAGAAATTGTAAAATATAACCAAAAAATGAAAAAAATAGAAGACAATGTGAAATCTCATTGGGAAAACCATTGACCTGGAAAATAGATCCAGGAGAGATCATTCAAAAATTATTGGACTACCTAAAAGCCACTTGATCAAAACAGAAGAGCCTAGACATCATCTTCCAAGAAATTATCAAGGAAAACTGCCCTGATATTCCAGAATCAGCAGTTAAAATAGATATAGAAAGAATTCACCAATCGTCTCTTGAAATAGATCCCCAAAAGAAAATGCCTAGGAATATTATAGCCAAATTCCAGAGTTCCCAGGTCAAGAAGAAAATATTGCAGTCAGAAACAATTCAAGTATCGTGGAAACATAATCAGAGGAGCTAGGATTAACCCAAATATCACCTACCCAGAAAAACTGAGAATAATACTTCAGGGGGGGAAATGGACACTTGTAGCAGCAAGTACCCTAGCATAATCCAGGATGGCTGCTAGCACAGGTTCACATTCCCTTTTGAGTTATCAGATGTAGGTATAGTGTCAATGCTGTCCTCTTCTGAATTTGATTCTTCCTACTCACCATATTAGGATTCTCTAATCTTTGTTTTTCCAATTTGTTTTTTGCCTGTTGTGATAATTCCTGGCTTTTAAAGGGATCTCTGTTTCTGAGGCACGGAGGGCTCTGAGCCATGCTTCTTGTACTAGGAGCTAGTGGCCTAGTTACTGGTTTTGTGTGCTGTGGCCTCTGGTTCTGTCAGTTAGAGATTATATAATGCTATAGCTCACCTGATAGTAAGCTGAAGCTTGCTGGTGAGTGCTGAGACCATGGCAAAGGCCAGGACTTTCTGTGTTTCCCTAGGGTTGCACTGGTGCTCACAGTGTGAGGTGTGGGGGAGGGGTGGCGTGGCTGCTTCAGGTTTCCACCTCCCTGCCTCTGATCTAGAGCTCAGGAGGGCTTAGCCACTGGTGGCTGGTGCTGTGTTGGTGTCTGCTGACTCCCCTGGCTGTAGGAAGGCATATCTGGGGTTCTGGTGTTAGATCTTGATGGTTCCACCCCCTGAGGGTCAGGATCTCTTACTGGGATGCCTCCTGTTCTGCACTGGTCTCCTGTAACCACAGCACAGCCAAAGCCACACCCTTTCTGTAGATCTCCCAAACCTCCTGCTCGTTTCACTATTTCAGGATTTTACCTTCAGGCAATATTCTCTGGGTTTTTCAAGGTCAGCAAGGGGAGATGAGAGCACCTATGCTTTATTTTGCCATCTTGGCTCCTGGAAATTCAGGTAGGTGATTTTTAAACATCTGGATTGTGAGCTGCTAGCCCCAGGGATGGTTGCTGCTGTTGCTGCAAGCCCTGCACTTGTCTCTTACCCAGTTCCAATAGACCTATGTCCCATGGTGAGAGGTTTGGAAATCACCACTGCTGTGGGTGAATCAGTTCATCTAGGCTTGCTCCAGGTCCCCTATGTTTGGGTCTGTGCTGGTGCAGCCCACGCTCTCTGCACACTGTGCTCTGTGCTCCCCCTGCCTGGTGCAATAAATCGTACCCATCAATTTTCCTGGGCTGGAAATTTGTCACATTCTGTTTCCTAAAGGATTCTACTACTCTAAAATTTGTTCAGATTCACTTTTTAGAGGTAACTGAAGGAATTTATGGGGGAGCTCAGGTGATTCCCTGCTTTCACTCTGCCATCTTGACTCTGTCCCCCTAGATGAACACAACTTTGAAGGATTTACGATGAAAAAAGCTATCTATTCCATGAGAAAAAGCTGATGGTTTCTCAACAGAGAGTGAAGCATGCTTTTTTATTTTCTCTATTTTTCTTGAGTTTATTTTTGTCTGTTTTCTTTCACAACATGAGAAATATGGAAATGTTTTGCATAACTATATATGTATAACTTATATCTAATTGCTTGCCTTATCAATGAAGTGATTGTGTGGGAGGGAGGAAGGGAGATAATTTGGGACTCAAAAGTTTTAATAACAAATGTTAAAATTATTTTTACATATAACTGGGGAAAATAAATACTAAATATTTTTCAAAAATTAAAATATGCCCCAAATACTTCATGTTACATATAGTTGGAAAAAATAAAATTCCATTTACAAAAAATACTCCATGAATTAATGCATACCTTGAGTTGACTCAGTACCCTTCTCCCACTACCCCTCTCAGCATCACCACACCAGCAATAGCAAGGTTGCACTAGCCAAACAAACCCATCTAGAGGCTTTCAACAGAGCTCAACTCCCACATCCTTGCACTCCTTCCCTCTTTCCAGTGCCTTGGAGATCCAGGCTTCTGGCTGCAGAAATTTTTAAGGATTTAAGGGGTCAGCTCTATGTCAATTTTCTGTAGTAAAGAATGTCTCTTTTGAGAGAGTAATAGAATATAGGAATCAGATTAAAGCATCTATCTGGTCTTTAAATAGAACTCAACCCCTAATCCAATCCTTTTTAACCCTTTATCAGAACCTCAGAGATCCAAAGTTCAAATGACAAATCAACTTCATATGCAATAGCAAGCACCCTGAACTGATGGGATAGGAAATTGAGGAAGAGAGAAAGGAAACAATTTGTGAGAATGTGTACCACTCCTCTAAGCATGAGTAAAAGAGCTCAACATCCAGCTGGTGCCAGTTGTGTATGCCCAAAAGTCATCTGGGGCAGAAACCTCTAATTGCCCAGTGTGGGAAGAGTGGGCCATTTTGAGATTTAACCCCCGGGAAACCAGTCTCAGAGGGGAAGGAGATAGAGAATAAAAGTGGGAGATGGATGGAAGTTACTGAAAATCTCAAGAGGAAGAAAACTCAAAGAGTCTAGGATGCTGTTAAGAGCAGAAAGAAATATTGCAGTTAAGTCTCTACAAGCAAATGCAAAATAAAAGAATATAATTCACCACTTCATGAGACAGAGCATTTCATGAAATTTGAGGAGAACATGGAACCACAATGCATTCATTGTTCCTGAGTAATTTAAAGGAGAAATGAGAATTAGGAGAGCAAAAGATGTGGCCTGCACAACATAAACAATGGGCAAAATGGAAAAACTTGAATTCACAATGGTGAGCTTTATCAAAGAAATAAAAAAGAGGAAAATTAATTTATAATGATGTAAATACACAGAAATGAAAGAAAATCTAGTAGAAGAAAAGCAATAAAACTAAAGAAAACATGCTCTCAATTTAATTAAAACACATTGATCTTAAAGATAGGCAACCTAAGGATTATAGTTGTCCCAGAACTGTATTACAAATTGAAAAACATGAACATTGTAATGTAAGAAATAATGTGACACCTGCCCAGAAGTTCTGAAAAGAGAAAAGGAAATGCCAATTAAAGAAAGCATCACTGGCTTTAAGGGGGAATGAAAAGCTTCAAACTTCAAGAAACAATGGTTAAATTTAATAATTTAATTTAGAAACAACAAATTTTTCAAGTGAACTAAGGAAAGACCTTGAAATACAAAGAAAAGGTAATTCAAATAACAATATTATTCTAAAAATATAAAAGGGAACAGAATAATGCATTTCAGAGAGCACTGGAACTCAGGGTGCATGTAGTCCAGAGTGAATTACCCTGCAAATGTGAAGTTAACCATAAATGAAAAAAGATAGATATTCAGTAGTAAAGAGAAGTTCTAAACAGTCTTAGGAGAAAACTAGGCCTGAGGAGAATATTTGCTTATCAAACACTCCAGACAATAAAAGTGCAAGAGGGATGAACAAATTCAGTAGTTATGGACAGCAATAGCAACAGAGTGATCACAGAGAAATTAGTAAGAGAGTTCTTTCTAAATGTACACATGGAGAAGGGTGATGGTGGAAGTCAGTTGGAGAGGCAAGGCTCAGGGATTATAAATGGGAAATAATGAAGCCCAGCTATAAGTGAATAATGTCTTTTATAGAAGTACATTGTAAAATGTGAGGGTGAATTGAAGGACTAAGAAGAAAAGGAATGTAAAGGGCAATATGAGATATACCTAAGAGAAATCAAGGGCTAACAATGAGGGGAAGATGGTCTTTATGGATAATAGGAACAAGAAAGTCTGTGGAGAAGTGTGTGAAGAAGGAGCAATAATTTAAAAGAGGAAAAATAAGGAAGCCTTATTTTGGTGATGGCAGAGACTTCCATGCTCTGTGAAAAGAAATGGGGACCATGGTGCTAGGTGTTGTCTGTGGGCATCTGATGCTTGAGAAGACCCCTTGTCCTCCCTCAGGAGAAGGATTAAGATTTGGAACTCCTGGGGGACAACTGGTCCCTGGGTGTGTGAGAGGGCATGAACAGAAAAATGAAATTTTGAGGCAAAAGGGAAGGGGAGGCGACAAAGGGAAGCCTATAGGTCAGTGATTGACTGCATAATCAGGGATGTTGGGAACTGGTGGCTTTTGCCATGGGACAATGTCCTTTATGTTACTTGGTAGGAATTGGCATTGTGTGGGGGTGAGGGTCAATGGAAAAATGAAATCTGAGGAATAAACTGTACAAGGCAGTAGTAGAAACTGCTTAGAGGTGAGATAGCCCAGAACAGCTGTTTCAGAAAATTTGACCCCATGGGGAATAGTGAGAATAAATAATTGGAGGGGTCACAAAACAAAAGAGAGTCTGAAGTAGACAGAAATAAAAGATAGATAATAAAAAGAATGAGAGTGAAAATTCTTTCTGGAAAGTATAACCAAAATGTTGAATTAAAAAAATGATTAATTTGAGTAGGTGAAAGGGAGAAGAAGGCATAATTTACTTGATTAACAGAGGGATATAAAAGAGGAGAAGAATGAAATAATCAGATAAAAACAGGGAAGAAAAAGAAACCAATAAACTCAATTTGAAAGGGAAAGAAATAACATGTAAAAGAGTGGAAATCAGGATGAGAGGAAGAGAGCCATTGAGAAAAGGGCTACTATAAAAATGATTAAGCTAAAGTAACAGAATAGCCATACTATGGCAGAAGTAGTGGAAGAAGGAAAAAAACACATGATTTGAAAAATAAAATAATATTACAAACAAATAGAAGAAAATATAAAGCAAATTTTCACAATGCAGTCTTTTGCATGTTACTACATTAACAATCTAAAAAAGTGAAAAAGAATGATTGGGCAAGAAAACATGACACTACAATCCATTACTTAGGAGGAAAAAAACACATTTTTAAGACAATAAAACTGAGAGGGTGGGAAAAATTTTACTGTGCATCAAGTGACTCCCTCCCCCCCAAATATAAGTTGCCATCATACTATCAGAGAAAAAATGAATAGTCAAAAAATAAAAGGGATAAGAAAGGAAACTGTATTTTGCTGAATGAAACAACAAACAATAAAGCAATATAAATAATAAACTTATGTGTTCCAAATTTCCAAGCATTCAAATTCATAAAGGAAACATAACCTGAATTACAATTTTTTAAAAAAGAAAATAATACATTACTGACAGGAAACTTCAACCTACCTCTCAGTTTCAGATAAGTTTAATAGAAACCTTCAATAGAAGGGAAAATGTGAAATTGAATGAACTGAAATAAACTAGAGCCAAAAGGCAGAGTGTCTTTTAAATGGGACTGCAAAAGATTTTGAATATTTTCCAGTACCACATGTCAGTTTTACAAAAATGCCTATGAGTACAGCGATATTGCAGACAAATATAAAAAGGCAAAAATTGCAACATATTCTTGACAGATCATGATGTACTAAAATAAGTCACTGGTTTAGAGACCACAAACAAAAGACAGATCTAAATAAAACTTTAAAATGAAATCTTAAATGACCAAATCAAAGAGCACATCATAAAAACAATAATTATATAAGAAAAATGATAATGATGAAAAAGCATAACAGAGTTTCTGGGATGTAGCTAAAGCAACATGCAGGGAGAAAATTGTATCTCTTCATATATATATATTTTTTTCTATTTTATATATATATATATATAATAGAAAAGGAGAGGATTAATTGATTGAATATGCATTTTAAAAAATTAGCCAAGGAATAAAAAACTAAAATAGTCACAAAAGAGGGGTATTAAAACTGGATGGGAAATAGATTAATTGGAAAGAAGAAAAGAGTTTAAAGGATTAAAGTAAAATCTGAAAAAACTAATAAAATTGATATATCTTTAGCTGATCTGATTAAAAATAAGAGGGTAGAAAATCAATAAAATATCATGTGCAAAGTAAAATCATAAAAAAGAAGAAACAAAAATAACAACCAGGGCATATTAAGCACAGTAATAGACAAACCCCTAAACTCTCAGAAGAGCAGATAGAGATTTTTAAATAGTCATGTCACAAAAAATGAAACTGAAGTATCTGTAAAGGACTTATCAAAGAGAAAACAATGACACTCTTCCTAAATCAGAAGAGAATTCCATCAAACTTTAGAGAACAATTAATGGACAAGTAATGGCAAGCAGAGTAGTACTTTGCTGCTTGTTTCAGCTATTGAAGTGCCTTTGAACAGCTATTCAAGTGCCTTTGAACTTCACCTTTGATTGTGTCAAGTCTTTGTTGGAAACAGTATACATTGTGTTGTCCTTAATAGGCTGAAGGGAGTTTGGAGACCTTCCCTGCCCTTAACAGGCCTAATATCATCACATGGTGCCTATGGTGGGAGGAGATTGCCAAAGAATGGAACATGAAGGGTGGAACAGGAAGGAGCAGAGCAGATAAAAGCTCAAGCATGAGGCTGGGACTAAGCAGAACTGAGAGGGAGAATGCTTGTGATGTCAGCACTCTGGCCATTTGTTCTGTCTGTGTTGATATTACTTTGTCAGACAGAAGCATTCTGCCTGTGGATTTGTGTTAGTATTACTTTGTCAGACAGAAGCAGGGTGTTGATTTGTGTTGATTTCTCAGACAGAAAGTGAATTGAGATGGTAGTGCCAGCAATGTGTGTAAATCTGTTAAGCTTTGTTTCCCTGAAACAGAAACTGTGAAAGGCTTGAAGTCAAATGGTCTCTGTGGGCTGTGATATAGAACCAGAGCAGAAAGACACTTGCCTATGAATCCAGGCAAGGACTGGGAGCAGCCAGTCACTGAAGGAGGAACTATGGGGTTTGGAAGCCAGCCTTGAGTCAAGATGAAAGAGAACTTTACTTGGTTATTCTGCATTAATTGATGAGATTGCTACTTACTGTGACATGGCGGATGTCCTTTGTACTTTCCACTACCCCTTAAGGATGATTGACTTAAGGATGATTATCCCTTAAGGATGATTGGAAGTCAGCCTGGAGTCAAGATGAATGAAGACTTGACTTGGTTACTCTATATTGATTGAAGAGATTGTGACTTACTGAATGATATGTTTTGTTTAAGACTATGTGGCCACTTTAGTAATAAGTTCTTATATTATGTTGTTGTGAATGTTGTGCTTTAGTTTCTTGAATGTTTTGCTTTAGTTTATTGCTGAATAAATAGAGAGTTCACTATACTATGCAATTAGATTCTTAAAGTTATTCACAGCAGTAGTCCTCAGGAGAGTTAGTTGTGATTGGCTTATTCTCAAAAATAGAGCCCTTTAATGAAAAACAAATGCCCTTAATTTCCAAACTAAGGGAAGATAAAAGGGAAACTATAGGCCAATGTAATTAATGAATATTGATTCATGTGTTTTTTTTTTTGAGGGTAGATCTGAGGCAATTGGGGTTAAGTGATTTGTCCAAGGTCACACAGCTAGTAAGTGTTAAGTGTCTGAGGCTGGATTTGAACTCAGGACCTCCTGACTCCAGATTAATGTATTTTAAACAAAATCCATTCAAACTGACTACAGCACTTGATCCAAAAAACCATTCATTGTGACAATTTGGATTTATTCCTAAAATGCAAAGATGGTTCAATATTAGGAAAATAACACAATTAATCACAATAAAAACCAAAATTTTCAGAACCACATGATTATTTTAGTAGGCGAACGAAAAAGCATTTGACAAAATAAAAGACTATTTATCGTTTAAAATATTACGCAGTAGAGGCATAGAGGGACTTTTTAAAATATAAAAAAATTTATCTGTCATCAAAATCATAGTGCTTACCTCCTCAATGGTTGGGGTTGGGACTGTAGTAAGGGAGACAATTTGGAACCCAAAATTCAAAAATAATTTAAAAAATCAAATTAAAATATGATTTAAAATAACAATTATAAAAATTAGAATAAAAAAAATCTAAAACTAAAAGCAAGTATCATGAATTGTGGCTATGTCAAAACCATTTTTTTAAAATAAATTCAAGACTAAAGGAAGGATGCCCTCTTTCCCAAATATAATTTGATGTAATTCTGGAATTGATAGGAATAGTAATAAGAGAAAAAACAAAATCATAAAGATAAAGAAGAGATGAAATTGTCCCTGTTTGCTGATGACACGATGGCATACTTGGTAAATCCTAGGTAATCAGCAAAGTTACTAATAAAGAAAATAACTGCAGCAAAGTTATAGGCAACAAAAGAAACTTCAAAAAATTGAGAGAATTTCTATATAATAAAAGCAAAGTCCAAGAAACAAAAGAAGAGAAATCTCATCCAAATTAACTACAAATGCACATTGATCTGCCAAAGCATGCAAAAGACATATGCATTCAGTTATATAGTGGTCCTTAAATGAAGAAGCACGAATAGCTGGAGCTTTATTTGGTCCTCATGGCTAGACTGTGCCAACACAACAAAAATTACAATACTACAAAATCAAGTTTACACTTTTAATGTTATACCAATCAAATTACCAAGAATATACTTACAAAAAAAAAAAAAAACTAGAATATCAAGGGAAATGCTGCAAAAAAATAAAAAAGGCCAGAACATTTCCAGACCTCAAACTATTTCATAAAATAACAGTTATCGTAACTATCTGGTATTGGTTTAAAAAAAAGATTAATGGGGAAAACTAGACAAAGGATATACAAGGAAAAAAATGGAACTTAATATCCCGGTGTTTGATAAAAGGGAAAGCAAAGTATCTAAGAAAATACTCTTATTTTATTAAAAAATTCTGGGAAGGGGCGGCTAGGTGGCACAGTAAGAGCGCTGGCCTCGGAGTTTGGATGACCTGAGATCGAATCCGGCCTCAGAAAATGAGCACCCACACACAAATAATGACTGGCCATGTAACCTTGAGCAAGTTACTTAACCCCAATTGATTTAAAAAAAAAAAATTCTGGGAAAACTGAAAAGCAGGCTGGCACACATTAGTCTTAGACCAACAATTTACACCATGTTCCTCAATACATTCTCAAAAATACCTGAACTTAATATTAAAAATCATAGTATGAAAAATTAGAAAAGGTCATATACCACTCATAGCCAAGGAAAGGAAGTGGATTCTTTTTTTGTTTGTTTGTTTGTTTTTGCTTTTAATTGTTTTGGAGGGCAGTTGGGGTTAAGTGACTTGCCCAAGGTCACATGGCTAGTTTCTGTGTTAAGCATCTGAGGCTGAATTTGAACTCATGTCCTCCTAACTCCAGGGCTGGTGCTCTACTTACTATTCTAGCTAGCCATCCCAGGAAGTGTATTCTTAAACAAGAGATAGAGGAAGTTCCAAAAGCTAAGGCAGATAATCCCATGTACATGAAACTGAAAAGCCTTTGCATAGACAACATTAACACATGTATGATAAGTAGGGAAAAGAGGAATTTTCCCCATTTTTTGAATAAGAAAAAAACATCATATCAGATTTTACAGAAAAGTCTACTATCCAAAAAAGATTTATATAATGTTTAAATAAATTATATATGTAAATGTATATAATGTGTATAATTTCTGCATATACAAATATGTGTATACATATTATGTTTTTGATAGTTAACTGGTCAAAGAATATGAACAAATAGTTCTTTATTTAAAAATTTATTTTTTATTTTAAATTTTCAACATTCACTTGAATAAGTTTCAAATTTTCTCTGCCTCCTTCCCCCTTCTTTCCCCAAGATGACATTCAATCTGATATAGGCTCTACATATACATTGTTATTAAAGATATTTTCATATTGGTCGTGTCATATAGAAGAATTAGAACACGTGGGAGGAACCATGAGAAAGAAAAAATAAATAAAATAACAACAACAAAAAAAAGAAAGCAAATAGTATGCTTTGGTCTGCATCTGACTCCAAATTTTTGTGTATCAATGTGGATAGCATTTTCCATCATGAGTCTTTCAGAGTTGTTTTAGGTTCTTGTATTGCTGTGAAGAGCTAAGTCTATCAAAATCAGTCATTGCACAATGTGGCTGTTACTGTGTACAATATTCTCCTGGTTCTGCTCATTTCACTCAGCATCAGTTCATATGTCTTTCCAGGTTTTTCTGAAGTCCACCTGCTCATCATTTCTTATAGCATAATAGTATTCCATCACATTCATATACCACAACTTGCTCAGTCATTGCCTAGTTGATAGGCATCTTATCAATTTTCAGTTCTTTGCCACCACTAAAAGAGCTGCTATAAATATTTTTGTACATGTGAGTACTTTCCACACATTTATAAACTCTAGGATACAGTCCCAGAAGTGACATTGCTGAGTCAAAGGGTAGGCACATTTTTATTGCTCTCCAGAATGGTTGGTTCAGTTCACAACTCCACCAACAATGCATTAATGTTCCAATTTTCCCATCTCCAGCATTTATAATTTTCCTGTCTCCTTATTTAGCCAATCTGACAGGTATGATGGGGTACTGTAATAGTAATGGAATTTAAAGAACCCCCTATATTGGCTTGGTTTTTGGTTTGAGTGTTAAAACCCAGAGGTTGTGAATCCCACTTGTGGGATGAACTTGTGAAAAGAGAGAGTTGAAGTGGGAGGAGCTGGTGCTATGGTTTAGAGAGAAGGCTCAAGCAAAGAGAGACAGAAGAACTTTTGGAAGCAGTATAGTGGAGGCAGAGAGGGAGAAAGAGGATTGCTGAGGGCCAGTTGGAGTTGCCCAGGACTTTTGAGAGCTGCCACCCAGAGCTGCTAAGTACTGAGGAGACATGGCTGTGATGCTGGTGTTTTGTCTGTCTGTTTTGATGTTGTTTTGCCAGATTCATCCACTGATGAAGGATAGTGCTGCTGTTGCAAAGGTCCTGGAACCTTGCTGTTGGTTCAGAAGCCCTGAAGAAGGATTTTCTTGTTGTATATTTACAGAAATCCTGTAAGAGGGTCTTGCTGATGTTTTCAGGGGTCCTTAGACTGTTCTGCAGGCAGAGAATGAATTGATGAGGACACTAGCAATGTATCTTGTGGCTTTGTTAAGCTTTGTCTCCCCAGGAACAGAGATTGCTGAGAACTTGCCTTGTGTCAAGATGAAGAAAAGACCTCTCTTTGGGTATTAAATGCTGTGATGATATCTTAACCTTTTTGTAGCTCAGGGGTAGATAGTCTTTGTGCTCTCTACTGCCCCTTTTGAGAAGGTGTTTGATGTTAATTGATGATAATTGTAATTCAGTTGTGATCCAGGAGTGGGAAACTTTTGGCTTTTTTGTGCTCTGTGTCTGACCAACTGAATGTACTTTGTTTATTGGAAACTAATTTCCATTTGAGAAGAGGGACTTTGTGATTGACTAAATGAATGTACTGCCCAGGGGTGGAGTAGTACTTGGAAATTATTGAATTACACTTGGTGAATGCTGTATTTTGATTTTCTCTGTTCTGTGAATGTTTTGCCTTAATTTGTCACTGAATAAAATGGAGAGTTGCTATGCTGATATTCTGAACCAAGGAAGTTGCCTTTGCTTGGCATTACAGGTACCTAAGAATTGTTTCGATTTTCATTTCTCTAATCAGTATTGATTTAGGGCATTTTTTCATATGACTATAGATGGCTTTAACTCCTTTGTCTGAAAACTGCTTATTTTATTCATATGCTTTGACCATTTATCAATTGGGGAATGACTTGTATTCTTACAAATTTGACTCAGTTCTCTGTATATTTTAGAAATAAGGCCTTTAGGGGCAGCTAGGTGGCACAGTGAATAGAGCACCAGCCTTGGAGTCAGGAGAACCTGAGTTAAAATCCGGCCTCAGACACTTAACATTCACTAGCTGTGCAACCTTGGGCAAGTGACTTAACCCCAATTGCCCTGCCCTTACCCTCCAAAAAAAAAAAAAAAAGAAATGAGGCCCTTTATCAGAGACACCAGTTGTAAAACTTCTTTCCCAATTTTCTGCTTCCTTCTTAATCTTGGTTGCATTGACTTTGTGCAAAACCTTATCAATTTAATGTAATTAAAATTATCCATTTTGCATTTCATAATGTTCTCTAATTCTTGTTTAGTCATAAATTCCTTCATGCTCCATAAATCTGACAGGTAAACTATTCCTTGCTCTCCTAATTTGCCTATATTATCAGGCTTTATATCTAAATTGTGTACCCATTTGGACTTTATTTGGGCATATGGTGCAAGATGTTGGTCCATACCCAGTTTCTGCCATATTATTTTCCATTTTTCCTAGACATTTTTGTCAAATAGTGAGTTCTTATCCCAGAAGCTGCAGTCTTTGGGTTTATCAAACAGTAGATTACTATAGTTATTAAATACTGTCATATGTAATAACCTGTTCCCCTGATCTATGACTATTTCTTAGCCAGTGCCAAGTAGTTTTGATGATTGCTGCTTTATCATACAATTTAAGACCTGGTATGGATAAAATGTCCCTGACATTTTGTTTAATTAATTTCCTTTTAAACTGATCCTGTGCCCTCTGTCTACGTATACATATACACACATAAACAAAAACTCTCATATGTATTTATATACACATACACCATCCTATATATACATATATATGTAGGTATACATACACACACACACACACACACACACACACATATATATATATATATTCCCTTCAACTATCCTCGTACTGAGAAAAGTCTCATGAGTTACAATTATCATTTTTTCCATGTAGAAATGTAAATAGTTCAACTTTAATAAGTTCCTTATGATTGCTTTTTCCTGTTTACCTTCTCATGCTTCTCTTGCTTCTTGTATTGGGAAGTCAGATTTTCTGTTCAGCTCTGGCTTTTTCAGCAAGAATACTTGAAAGTCCTCTATATCATTGAATGACCATATTTTCCCCTGAAGCATTATACTCAGCTTTGTTGGGTAGGTGATTCTTGGTTTTAATCCTAACTCTTTTGACCTACAGAATATCATATTCCAAGCCCTTTGATCCCTTAGTGTAGAAGCTGCTAGATCTTGTGTTATCGTAATTGTATTTCCATAATACTCAAATTGTTTCTTCCTAACTGATTATAATATTTTCTCTTTGACTTGGGAACTCTGGAATTTGGCTATAATATTCCTAGGAGTTTTCTTTTTGGGATCTTTTACAAGAGGTGATTGGTGAATTATTTCAATTTCTGTTTTGCCCTCTGGTCCTAGAATATCAGGGCAATTTCCTTGAGAATTTCTTGAAGGATGATTTCTAGGCTTTTTTATCTTGGCTTTCAGTTAGTCCAATAATTTTTAAGTTATCTCTCCTGGATCTATTTTCCAGTTCAGATTTTTTCCAGTAAGATAGTTCACCTTGCCTTCTATTTTTTTTCCTCTGGATCTATTTTAAGTCATTAACTTTCTCATTACATCATTAATTTCCATTTGCTCCAATCTAATTTTGAAGGAATTATTCTCTTCAATGAGTTTTTGAAATTCCTTTTCTAATTTGGCTTTTTAAGGCATTCTTCTCTTCATTAGCTTTTTGGACCATTTTATTTAGTCTATTTTTAAGGTGTTATTTTCTTCAGTCAGGCTGTTGACTCACTTTCTATGATTTTCTTGCATCATTCTCATTTCTCTTTCCAATTTTTCATCTACTTCTCTTACTTGATTTTCAAAATCCTTCTTGAGCTCCTCCATGGCCTGTAACCAATTCATATTTTTCTTGGAAGCTTTTGACTTTGTTGTCTTCTTCTGGTTCTATGTTTTGATCCCCTCTGTCCCCAAAGAAGGATTCTGTAGTCTGATTGCGTTTCCTCTGTTTGCTCATCTTGCCTCCCAATTACTTGATTTTTGAGCTCTTTTCCATGGTAGAACTCTGTTTCCAGAGTGGAAAGAGTGGTGTCCCAAAATGCTGGGGGTTTTGCAAATGTTGTCAGAGCTGTTGTAACAGCTATGAGGAGGGTGCCCTCTATACAGCCACCATAAGCTCTGGCACACAGGTGTTCCTTGCCCCAGGAACACCACCCAAGACTGCAGCCCAGATCTAAGCAGGTCAAAGCAAGAGCAATTACCCTCTGACTGTTCATTTGGTCCCCCTACAATCTGCAGTCCAGGAACTCTGGAGGCAGCCACATAGCAGCAGCTGCAGCCACCACAAGGCCACACACCTCTTGCCCCAGGGGCAGGGGCCAGAGCATGTTCTTCTCCCACCTGGATCAACAGGGTTCCCCACAGACCTTTTGCTTTCTCTTTGGTATTTATGGGTTGAGAAGTCTGGAAACTGCCACAGTTGCTGGTGATTCACTCTTCTGAAGTCTGCTCTGGCCAGTCTGTGCTTCTGGTCTGGGCTGCCCTGGGTATGGTCTGGCACAGCTCATGTGGGACTGCTCTTGGCTCCCAGCTCAGTATGATAAATCTTTCCTATAGACCTGTCAGGCTACTTTAGTGGGAGATTTGTTACTTTCTGTCACTTTGTGGGTTCTATAGCTCCAAAATTTGTCTAGAGTCATTTTTTTTACTGGTATTGGAGGTGGTTGGAGCAGAGTCTTAAGCAGGTTCCAGCTTTTACTCTGCCACCTTGGCTCTACCCCCCAGGACCTTTCCTTTCAATCCCCCTAGTCTCATGAGCTAAAAAACTGATCCACCCCATCTTTCTGTTGGTTTCACTATTCCAGCATTCTTCCTGAGACTGTACTTTCTGGGCTTTTCAAGGTGAGTAAAGGAGAGTGAGAGTGACTTACTGTTTACTCTGTCATCTTGGCTTCCTGAAGTCAAACAGCTCTTAAAAGGAGAAATGCCAAGTATTCTCAATTACCTGATAGAATGCTCCAAATCACTAGTAATAAAAGAAATATAAAGTTTCACCTCACACCATGTAAATTGACAAAGTCACCTCCTCAAAATGACAATGTTCAGTTTTTTAGGGGTTGTGGAATAATTGGTATGCTAATGTATTGTTGGTGGAATTGCAAAATAACTTAGCAATTTTCTATTATAATTATGTAAATAAAGTGATTAAAATGACCCAGAGACTCCATTGTTGGGTTTATGCACTGTTGAGAAAAATAAAATCTTCATAAAATAGCAGCACTTTTGGTGATGGTAAAGAATTGGAAACAAGTAGATTACCATCAATGGGGGAATGGCCAAAAAACTAGTGGTACATGAAAGTAATAGAATATTACTGAGCTTTAAGAAATAGTGATGAATACAGAGAAATTTGGAGAGATCTACGTTAATTTATCCATAGTGAAAAAAGCAGAGGCAAAAAAATAATATATCAGAATGACTGCAAGGATGTAAAGGGAAGAACACACAACAAATCAATACTGAGCAGTTTAACTGTGGAATTACAAAGGAATAAAACCTAAACTCCTTTAAATAGTTGTGATGCTTCATAATTTATCTTTTTCACTAATAATGAAGTTTTGGAACAGAATGTTCTTTTTGTTCAATATCCTACTTTCAACTGGAATTCCCTGAAATAATGAGTTAGAAAACATCTCCCAAGAAATATTCACAAGAGACTCACAGTCATGCTCAGTGCTGTTTAGGTATTAGTGACCACACTT
This sequence comes from Gymnobelideus leadbeateri, assembly GCA_011680675.1. NCBI lineage: Eukaryota > Metazoa > Chordata > Mammalia > Diprotodontia > Petauridae > Gymnobelideus > Gymnobelideus leadbeateri. Next base: position 117,040 of record WOXC01009333.1, read on the forward strand.
CCATTTAACTATCCAAGAGGTGACATGATGGATAACTTCCCTAAGTATTTGGCTCAAATGATTTTCAGTATTTAATATCTTGCTGATTTAGGTGTCAGCACCATATTTATGTCATAAGAGGAATTTGGTAGGACTTCTTTTTCATATATTTTTCCCAAATAGTTTATATAATATTGGGGTTAGTTATTCTATAAATGTTTAGTAGAATTTGCCTGTGGAACCATCTGGCCTTGGGGATGTTTTCTTAGGGAGTTTATTGATGGCTTGTTCAATTTCTTTTTTTTTTTTCTATTTCCTCTTCTGTTAATTTGGACAATTTACATTTTCATAAGTATATGTGTGTGTGTGTGTGTATATATATCAGTTTTGCTTAGATCATCAGATTTATTGGCCTATAACTAGACAAAATGTTTCCCAATGATTGCTTTAATTTCCTCTTCATTGATGGTGAATTCACTCTTTTCATTTTTGATACTGGTAATTTGGTTTCCTTCTTTCCTTTTTTAAATCCAATTAACCAATAGCTTATCTATTTTATTGCTTTTTAAATAAAACTAGCTCCTAGTTTTATTTATTACTTCATTGACTTCCTTACTTTTGATTGTATTAATCTCTCTTTTAATTTTCAGGATTTCCAATTTAGTATTTAATTATGTATTTTAAATTTGTTCTTTTTCTAGTTTTTTCTTTCTTTTTAGTTGCTTTCTCAATTCAATGATCTGTTCTTTCTCATTTTATTGATGTAGACATTCAGAGATAAATTTTCCCCTAAGTGCTGTGTTGGCTGTATCCCATAAATTTTGTTGTGTTGTCTCATTGTCATTCTTTTTGATGAAACTATTGGTCGTTTCTATGATTTATTCTTTGACCCATTTATTCTTTAGGATTAGATTATTCAATTTGCAATTAATTTTAATTTATCTTTCCACTACCCTTATTGAATGTAATTATTATTTCATTATGATCTGAAAATGATGCATTTAATATTTTGCTTTTCTGCATTTTGTTGTGAGGTTTTTATGTCCTAATATGCAATCAATTTTTTGTAGGTACCATGTACCACTGAGAGAAAAAGTATATTCCTTTCTTTTCCCATTCAGTTTTCTCCAGAGATCTATCATATTTAACTTTCCTAAAATTCTATTCACCTCTTTAATTTCTTTCCTATTTATTTTTTGCTTAGATTTATCTAGTTTAGAAAGGGGAAAGTTAAAGTCCCCCACTTTTATAATTTTATATCTATTTCCTCCTATAAGATAGATATAGATGCTATGCCATTTGGTGCATATATGTTTATTACTGATATTGCTTTATTGTCTATGGTACTTTTTAGCAAGATATGGTTTCCTTTCTTATCTCTTTTAATTAGATATAGGTTTGCTTTTACTTTATATGAGATCATGATGGCTACCCTGTTAGTGTGATTGATGAACCCAGAAGACTGGGTGGTAGGTGAAGTAGAGGTATAGTAGAATCAGCCAGACAGCTAGAAGATTACCGAGTATCTTGCCAGTGAAATGTATTCTATCACAGTGAATTTCCTGAAAGATTCAAACAGAAACTTGGCTACTATGCTAGTGGTGGCTTGGAGGCAAAGGAAATGTCTACCCAGTGAGAGAACATACAGACCATAACTAAGACAAACTTGTATCCATTGGAAGGGGGTAGTTGGATAAAGTTGATTTGCCAGATATGGAAAGGGCTGTCTGGGAGGGTAAACTTCCCCACTAGTGGGGAGAGTTATTTATTGACATTGTGCTTGGGGTAGACAGTGCACTGCAGGTAGGCTGTAAAAGCTGTTTGTCTCAGTCTCCTACACCAGTACTTTTTTGACAGTATGAGAGGTTTATTAGGACCCCAGTGATTGAGCAAGTGTAAGAACTCCATCATTAGGAAATAAATGAAGAACAAACAACAAAAAGAAACTGGGACAAATGGATGGAGGAATCTGCCTGCAAGGAAGCTAAACTAGATGCAGATTCTTATTTACAATTTTCTAGATACCAAAGAAAAACACATACCATTGGGAGTCTTTAAGGTGAATACCACTTAGTATTACATGATCTTAAATGTAAGATTTTATTTTGATTGAAGAAACTCCAGAGGGGTCACTGATATCAGAGATCAAATTTTTGTCATCTGCCATTTTTGTGGATAATAGCAGCTGCTAGGCCCATAATTTTTCACCATATATCCAGTGGCTGTCCAGGAGGGTGCATGGCCCATCCATAAGCCTGGAGAACAAATTACCCACAAGCAAACCCTAGTGACCAGTCACAAAAACCTTCAAATAAATCCTCGGAGAACTCAACCAACGTGGGAGTTCAGGGATAAAAGAGGGTACTTAACAAAGGATAGTTTGGGTCCTGGGCTCTAGATGAATACAGTAGGTCAAAGAATTAACCCAACTCACAGGGCCAAGTCCAGAAGTTGTTCATGGATGTCCTCTTTCACATCCTATTTCTAAGACCAAAAATGTCAATGAACCAAAACACTCAGATCAAGAAAGTGATCAGCAAATAAACTGAGGCATTTATTCAAGGTCAAGGAATTGCAATTTGGGACAATACACTTCCTTACTCAAACAAGCATGCCTGGGGATGAATGGGAGAAGGGGGTTCTTAGAATGCATAGTTGTGGGAGAAAGTACGAAGGGCATATAATCTGGGTACACAGAACAGTAGAGCCTCAGTAAGAGAATATTGGAGGGGGGAGTTAAAAAACAAAGTCATAGAGGTTTCCTTGTGGTTAGCTCTGCCAGCTGGGAACAGGTATAGAAAGTGTTGCCAGCTGGGAACAGGTATAGAAAGTGTTGGGGTACATGTTGGTTATCATGGGGACAATTAGAACCTGCTGGTCAGAACAGGGTAGGAGCCCTAGGGTATCTCTAGAGTTTTATTCATTCAGTCTTTCCCAATATCAGGGTTTTTCCCAGTGATTCCTGTCTTCTCATTATTTGGCCAAAGTATTTAAGCTTCAGCTTTAGTATTTGTCATTCCAAAGAGCATTCTGAAATAATTTTATTGTGTTGACTGATTTGATCTCCTTGCTTTCCAAAGGGACTCTCAAATGTCCTTTCCAGAAACTCAGTTCAGAATTATTGATTCTGTGGTGGTCAGCTTTCCTTGTAGTCCAGTTCTCACAGCCCTACATTACTACTGGAAACAAACAAACAAAAAACATATTCTGGCTACATGGATCTTTGTTAGCAAGGTGATATCTCTGCTTTTTGCTGTCCAGATTTACCATAACTTTCCTTCCAAGGAGCTTTTTTTTCCCTTCCAAGGTGTTTTAATTTCATGGCTGCAAGCAATATCTACAATGATCTTTGAGCCAGTAATATAAATTGCAGCATTTCTTCCCTTTTTAAATGTTATGCTTCAAGTCAGTTTTTGCACACTTTTTTGGGGGGAGGAGTGGTATATTTTATTTTTAAAATTTTTTATTTCTTTATTTTTAGTTTTCAACATTCATTTCTAGAAGATTTTGAGTTCTAAATTTTCCCCACCCCCCTCCACTGCCACCTCTCCAAGATGGTGTACAATCTGATATAGATATGATATGATTAAACATATTTTCACATTAATCATGTTGTAAAGAAGAATTAAAACCAAAGGGAAAGAACACAAGAAAGAAGAAGCAAAAAAAGAGAAAATGGTATGTTTCAATGGGCATTCAGACTTCATAGTTCTTTCTCTGGATGTGGTTAGCATTTTCAGTCATGAGTCTTCTGGAATTGTCTCAGATCCTTGTATTGCTGACAAGAGTTAAGTCTATCAGAGCTGCTGGTCATCACACAATGTTGCTGTTTCTGTATACGGTGTTCTCCTAGTTCTGTTCACTTCATTCAACATAAGTTCATATAAGTCTTTCCAGGTTTTCTGAAGTCCACCTGTTCATCATTTCTTATGGAACAGTGATATCCCATTACATTGATATACCACAACTTATTCAGCCATTCCCTAATTTATGGACAACCCCTCAATATCCAATTCTTGGCCACCAAAAAAAAATAGTTGCCATAAATAGTTTGGTACATGTGGGTCCTTTCCCCATTTTTATTATCTCTTTGGGATACAGAACTAGAAATGGTATTGTTGGGTCAAAAGATAGGTACATTTTTATAGTCCTGTGGACATAGTTCCAAATTGCTCTGCAGAATGGTTGGATCAGTTCACAACTCCACCAAAAATGCATGAATGTTCCAGTTTACTGACATCTTCTCCAACATTTTTCATTTTCCTGTTTTGTCATTGTTTTGTTACGGAGGTTCAGAATTCGCATAAATGGAATGCTCAGCACTCCAAGAAAGTCCCAAGGCAATTTCTTTAGAATATTTATTAAACATATATATAGGCAAGTGAGAAAGAAACTGGAGATAACAGAATAAGAGGCTCAAAGATAACAGAATAAGAACAACTATGATTAATAATGGATATATATTTACAAACATCACCATTTCAGGGAAGCACCAACACCTGACCACACAAGCTGGGGAATCCCATGTACAGCCATCAGGGTCGCGCAAGGGAGGGTCCTAGGCAGAGCATCATCTCCATAGGTGAGATTCCAAAGAGTGCTCTGGAGCTCGGGATTTATATGCTGAGAGAACAAAGAAGGCTGCATACCAAAAAGCTTTGGCAGGATTCTCAGATGCTCTGAATACAAGCCAGTAAATCAGTAACTTGTGTCACTTGTGAGGAGATAAGTCCAGATGCTTATAGTTCAAACAAAGGAGACATTCCCATAATGGACTGAGCGAACTCACTATTTTATAGGAGAACTAGGTTCTTCTTTCAATCATGTTAGCCAATCTGATATGTGTGATGTGGTACCTCAGAGTCATGTGCATTTCTCTAATCAATATTGATTTTGATTATTTTTATATTTTGATTATTTTTAATTTCTTCATCTGAAAACTGCATGTTCATATCCTTTGATCATTTATCAGTTGGGGAATGACTTGTAATCTTATAAATTTGACTCAGTTCTCTATGTATTTTAGAAATGAGGCCTTTATCAGAGACTACACTCTTGTCTTTCACCCTCAAGAGACTTCTTAATTCTTTTTCACTATCAGCCATCAGAGTAGTATCATCTGCATATCTGATACTGTTGATATTTCTCCAAGCAACCTTAATTCTAGCTTTTGATTCATATAGCCTGGCATTTTGCATGACATCCTCTGCATATAATTTAAATGAATAAGGTGACAGTATACGGCCTTGTCATATTCCTTTCCTAATCTTAAACCAATCATTTGTCTCACATTTTACTTTAACTGTTGCTTCCTGATCCATATTCAGGTTCCTCAGGGGACAAGCAGGTTGATCTGGTACTCCCATCTATTTGAGGACTTGCTATATTCTGTTGTGATCCACATAGTCAAAGGCTTTAGTGTAGTCAGTAAAGCAGAAGTAGTTCGGGTTTGTTTGTTTTCTGGAACTCCATTGAATTCTCCATAATCAATCTTGTAAATGTTGACAATTTGGTCTCCAGTTTTTCTGCTTCTTCAAAAACCAGCCTACAATTCTGGTAATTTTGGGTTCACATATTGCCAAAGCCTAGCTTGCAGAATTTTAAGCATAACCTTACTGGTATGTGAAATGAGAATAATTGTTTATTATTTGAATATTTTTTGTCACTGCAGTTCCTTAGTTTTAGGGTATATATTGATCTTTTCCAGTCCAATGGCCACTGTTGAGTTTTCTAAATTTGCTGGCATATTGAGTGCAGCACTTTAAAAGTATCATCTTGTAGGATTTTAAATAACTTAGTTGAAATTCTGCATAGCCTTATTGTTAGCAATGCTACCTAAGACCCACTTGCATACATTCTCCAGTATGTATTGCTCTAGAGCAGTAACCACATCATATTAAGTATTATCTTTCTTGCATAGTTCTTCTGTATATTTTTGTCATTGCTTCATTTTGTTATTTGTCATTGTTATTAAGTCCCTAATATTTTTTCTTTTATCCTGTTATTTTTGCATGAAACATTTCCTTCATAGCTCTAATTTTCCTGCAGAGCTTTCTTGTATTTCCCATTTTCTTGTATTTCTTTGCATTCTTCATTTAAGAAAATCTTTTGTAACACCCTAATAAATAGACTAACTCAAATTGCAAAGGAGGGCCAAAAGGGCAATGTGGAGAAGAATGCCTTTAAAAGCCAAATTTGCCAGATGGAAAAAGAATCTCAAAAGCTCACTGAGGAGATTCATTCCTTCAGAGTTAGACTGGAGCAAATGGAAGCTAGTGACTTTATGAGAAATCAAGATGCTGTTAAACAGATCCAAACAAATGAAAGAATAGAAGGCAATGTAAAATATCTCATGGGAAAAACCACTGACCTGGAAAATAGATCCAGGAGATATAATTTAAAAATAATTGCGGGGCGGCTAGGTAGCTCAGTGAATAGAGCGCCGGCCCTGGAGTCAGAAGGACCTGAGTTCGGATTTGGCCTCAGACACTTAACCCACACAAACAAAAACCTAGCCGTGTAACCTTGGGCAAGTTACTTAACCCCAATTGCCCTAAAGGGGCGGCTAGGTGGTGCAGTGAGTAAGAGCGCTGGCCTCAGAGTTGGGATGACCCGAGATCAGATCCAGCCTCAGAAAATGAGCACCCACGCATAAATAATGACTAGCCGTGTAACCTTGAGCAAGTTACTTAACCCCAATTGCTTAAAAAAAAATAATTGGACTACCTGAAAGCCATGATCAAAGAATGAACCTAGAAATCACCCTTCAAGAAATTCTCAAAGAAAATGGCCCTGATATTTTAGACCCAGAGGGCAAAATAGAGGTTGAAAGAATCCACAGATCACCTCCTGAAAAAGATCCCAGAAAGAAAACTCCCAGGAATATTATAGCCAGGTTCCAGAACTCCCAGATCAAGGAGAAAATAATATAAGCAACCAGGAAGAAACAATTTCAGTATTGTGGAAACACAATCAGAATAGCACAGGACCTGGCAGCTTCTCCACTGAGGGATCTAAGGGCATGGAATATGATATTCCAGAGGGCAAAAGAGCTGGAATTGAAGCCAAGGGTCACCTACCCAGCAAAACTGAGTATTTTGTTTCAGGGTAAAATATGGTCATTCAGTGGAATAGAGGACTTTCAAGCATTCTTGAGGAAAAAACCAGGGTTCAATAGAAAATTTGACATTCAGACACAAGAAGCAAGAGATGCCTGAGAAGGTAAACAGGGAAAAAAATCAAAAGGAACTTATCAAAGTTGAACTATTTACATTCCTACATGGAAAAACAATAATTGTGACTGATGAAACCTTTCTCTGTATGAAATTAATGGAAGAAAGGTATATGGGCATATGAATACATATGTGAATGTGTGTATATATATTTACAGTAATACATGGATAGAGGGCACAGGTTGAATTTGCTGGGAAGGGATGATACTTAAGGGGTGAAATTATGAAGTGAGAGAGGAAAGTGGCAAGAGGAGCTGGGGAGAGACAGGGTAGGGTAAACTATCTCATGTAGAAGAGCAAAGGGAAATTGCTGCAGGGGAGGGGAAGAACAGGAAGGCAAAAAGGCAAAACCATATTCTCATTGAATCTGGCTCAGGGAGAGAATGACATACATACTGAATGGGATATCTCACCCTGCTGGAGAGTAGGGGGAAAGGGGATGAGAGGGGGGATGATGGAGGGGAGGGCATTCTGGGGGGAGGGAAGGTTGGAAGTACCCACTTTCGAAGAGGGACAGGATCAAAGTAGGGAATGGACCAGTTTGGGGGTGGGATGGGTGGGAGGGAAATATAAGCAGCCTTTTATAATATATCTACTATGGTAATGTTTTGCATAGCTATCCATGTACAACACATACTGAATTGCTTATCTTCCCAGAGGGAATGGATGACAAGGGAGGAAGGGAATGGATCTGAAATTCGAAGTTTTAAAATTAAATGTTTCAAATATATATAAATACCATTATTAATACTATTTTGCATGTAATTGGGAGATAAGATGTTCAGGCATTGGGTCACAGAGATTCACCTTGCCCTAATGGCAAAGTCAAAGGGGGTATGGGAGAAGATATGGGAGAGAGCAGATTGGATGAAGGGATATCTAGTGGGACTGCTATTCTAGGGTGGTGGGTAGGGGAAAAATGGGGAAAAATTGTAACTAAAGATCTGGAGGAAATGAATGGTGTAAACAAGAAATCAATAAAGCATTTGTTAAAAAAAAAAGAAAATCTTTGTATCTCTCTTTGATAGCCCGTGGAATTCTGCATTCAGTTAGGTATATTTTTCTCCTTCTTCTTTCCCCTTCTGTTTTCTTCTTTCCTCAATTGTATATAAAGTCTCTCCAGCTAGCCATTTTGCTTTTTTGTTCTTTTTATTCTTTCAGAGGTTGATTGTTGTTGTTGTTGCCTCCTGTACAATTTTGAAAATCTCTGTCTATGTATCTCTCTATGTATCAAATCTAATCCCTTAAATCTATTCATCATATACACTTCACATTCATAAGGGATGCTTGCTATTCAGGTCATATCTTATGTTTTGTCGTTTTGACCTTAATTCTTTTGTTTTGTTTTGTTTGTATGAACTCTCCACCATGATCTGTCTTTGGAAACTCTGTATGGCATAGCTCATAGTTTCATAGATCTCTGCCAGCCCCTCCATGACAAGGCAGTGATCCAGGACGGGACTTCAAAAGTGAGTAAGGCTAAAAGGGAGTCACTAACGTAGTGATTTAAAAGTGAAAATTTCAGGGACACATCCTGACTATCTTGGTATAGCAGTAGAGGAACAATGAAATGCACCTCTGTAAAAACCTGTTCCACTAAAATTTTGACATCTACCACTAGGGTCTATCCAGGTAAAAGCAAAAATGATATTGGTTACCCTTATTGACAGAGAATGAGATAAATGTGCTACATAGATCTAGAATAGTATAATACCTGGAAGTGTAAGGGATAAAGGCAAAAATAGTGGCTGGACTGGAGACAAGTAAAACAAAATAATGTATCAATTAATAACCATTAAAATCTTGCACAAAATGATGGACTGGTTCTCTATGCAGACCAAGTTTACTCTTCTTTATAGAAAGTGCAGTTGTATTACAAGGAGACAGACAGGGTATCACTATCCATAGTTTTATGTATAAATAAATAATGGGTTGTGATCTTAGCACTGCCTCTCAGGAAGGTGGGTATCATCAAAAGAATAGGAGAAACAAATTTGGCTTTACTGTAATTTTGAAAGTCTCCAGATTTAAACAACTCCAATTTTCCTTCTGTAGTGCTCCGGGTATCAGAGCTGACTGGCTGTAATTCAAGAGGTACAGCCAAAATACAGGGCTCAGGAGTATCCTCCAAAGCTTGTTGTAAGACACATAGAGGAGACAGAAGCAATTGCACTGGAATTCCCTTGGAGACACAATATAAAATAGTATTTGATTTACATAATAAATCTTTCCTCAACAGGTTAACAAGGCTATCAAGTAACTGTAGAAAACTGTTCATCATTGAGAGGGCCAATTTGTAGTTAGGTATTGGGCCCTATTTTAGTATGCTCTTTAATAGCCAGTTCTGTGACTACATCTTTTGATGCAGGCAAATTGAAGGAATCTAATACTAAATGAGAGGCACCTATATCAACAATAAAATCATATATTTTACCTCCAAACTGAATGGGAAGGTTAGATTCAAAATAAGGTGGGTCAGAAAAGAGGCTGTTAAAGATCTCCCACAAAGAGTATCCCACAATTTCTTGGGGATCAGTTCTCTCTGATCACTTCAGTGCTGTAGGGATAAGGGGCAGTCATAGTTCCAATGTCCTTTCTGCCTAAAATTCCTACATGTATCATTTCAATTTTGTACATTGATTATGGAAGTTTGAGGCACTTCTGCTTTCCTTGGGTGTTTAAAATTATGATTGCAGCAATTGTTTTTCCAAACCCTGACCAGTGGCTAAAACCCTGGCAAGTGCTGATGCAAGCATCCTTGTTTGTCCAGATTCTTGCTCAATCCATTCATTCTAACTCCTCCCCTTTCTATAACTGTAGACATACTTTCATAATGAACACAATTTCATCAAGGGTTTTAGCATGCCATTTGAGGGTTTATTTATAAAAGTAGTCGTGGATATCCTCTACAATGTGACCACTATCTTAATTACAGTACATCTGTGGGATGCTCCACATGTAGACATTCTCAAGACTTTTTCTAGTCTTCCCCTACATTCTGTAGTTTGTTCATTTATATCTTAAGTAAGCATCTTAACCTTGCTCCAATTTATCTTTCTCTCATCGCTTTTCTTCATATTTTCTAAGATTGTATTATAATATCTAGGGAGCAATTGGATTCTTCCTTCATTATTTGACAATCCTATTAACTCAAGATCCAGGTTATGAGCATTATCCATTAAATGCACATTTCCATGATCTAAACAGAATTTCAGGATCAACTTGTAATCAGTTGTCAATGTAATCATAAACAGTTTTGTTTCTGTTTCAGGTCTACTACATTTGCATTGTCCACAAATGTTAACATATTCCATGTGTTAATGGTAAGTGGAATCATTTTTGCAATTGTTTTTACAAATTTGGTAGAAGATCAAACCAGATACCACTACACCAACAATTTACTGATGAGACCAGAACATTTGAAGTGGTCATATCAGAAACTAGAGCACTGATAACCAGACCTGGATCCTACCACAGCAAAGTACATGGGACTCAGAGACAATGTACAAAATAATACAGGGACAACAAAGAACAATTAGAAAAGTCTTGTTTTATATGCCTATGGAAAATGAGGCAGAAGGTCACAGGGTTTAGAAAACATCTCTCCCCTTATATTTAAAACCCAGAGTTTTTAAGTCCAATCCTTGAAGCTATCAGAGTGTTTCTGAATTTAACAGTTACTGATTATTCTGGTGAAAGAGATAGATAATATGGGGCAATACACAGAAATACACAGACTTATCTCCTTTCTGTGATTTTTTTTCCAACAGGAGACCAACTTTATGGTTTGCCTGGGTTTTCCTCCTCTAAAATATCCAAGAGTAAATATTACTTTATGTGCATGGGAAAGCTGAGGTGAAAATCCCAATCTTTCCAACCTATTGCTGTCCCAGCACAGTTACCTGAATTATTATAGGAAAAATACCCCCTTGGAGTTCTTTGATGAATACTGCTTCTGAATGACACTATGAAAAGGTAAAACCTAAGCTTCTATTATGTATAAGCACAGAGCAGGGTTTCTAATAAAAACACAAAAACTCTGAATACAGATCAGAATGTTAATGAAGGATATATAGTTTAGCAAAAACATTTTCATTCTTTTGTCCTTTTTCCTTGGGATGATTAGGTAAAAAAAAAAGTCTTTTGGATTTGTCAAGATACCCAATACAGACAATGCTAACATACTCAGCATTACACAAATAAAGCACTTCTTTCTTTAAGCTACCAAATATTCTTTTTCTCTGTTAAGTCATGCTTAAAATGAAGCACTTCCTTAAATTCTTACAATAGATTAACTTGTCAGGATTAAAACTCCCATCATTTGGCCATTGCTGACCAGAGTCTTTATAGGTATAGTATATCCATTTCATACATCACATAAAAATATCAAGTGCTTAATAGTCAGACCTTTTGATAGCTTCCCAGGTTAAAAATAAATCCTAGCCCTAGTTGCTAATGGGATGCTTGAGGTAGGGATACTTTATGTACTTCCCATCCTTCTAAGAGTAAGATGACTCTCAGATCTGGAGAGACTGCCCTAAAACTGCCTCCTGGCAATCCATTGAATGGTAGCTATCAACAAAATAATGGAAATCTAGTGCCATTAGACTAACAAAATATTTCCATACAGATATATACGCACAGAAACATTCACAATTTCTTCCCTCATCCCCAGACTTGTATTCTGATACTGAACTCTCCCTTTCCACCCGCCCCCCTACTTTTAGAGATTCTAGATTTTTTCCAGGAGATTCCTATTATATCCAAGACTAATTGGTTCATTCAAAATCTCTTTTGAAACTTCAGCCACCAGGCCTTCATTGGGTCAGAGTGGGAACTGAAGGTAAAATCAGTAGCAAAAAAGGTGATATGAAAAGAGGAATGGCCTTTGGGTAGGGGATGTAACAAGTAGTTCTCTCTGAAAAAGTGAGTAGAAAGCATTGACAGGCCTGTATCCACCAGATTACAAGAAACAAGATCACTAGATATTTAAATGAAGTATTTTATTAAGTGGTGACTTAGTTTAAAAAATTATTCAGATTGGTTTTCCTCTATTGTACAATGATATGCCCTTTCAGCTTAGCTAAGATATATTTTAGTCAAACTTGAGTAGTCTTCAATTGAAATTATGGTATACCTGTTATAAGTGCCTGCAAGTGTTTGTATGATCCAGAAGAACATCATAAAAACACATTTAGAATTTAATCTAGTCTGTAAATTTGTTTATTGTTGTTCAGTCATTTCAATCATGTCCAATTGCCAATGTCCCATTTTCTTGGCAAGATACAGGAGTAATTTGCCATTTTTTTCTCCAGCTCATTTACATATGAGGGAACTGAGGTATTCAAAGTAAATGACTTGCTCAGGGTCCTCAGTACAAGTCTGAGGCTGGTTTTGAACCCAGATTTTCCTGACTCCAGACCCAGCTGAACCATCTGGCAGCCTATAATTTTACAGAGAACAAAAGACAAAGATTTACACATCAGGAAAAACAGGAAGTTATTAACTCCAGTTAAACTAGAGCTGTGGTTAGTGTCTCAAATTTGATTTTGCAAACTTCAGTAGGGTACATGAATTAACTCTCTTCAATCCTACGGTGTCAGGAAGTTCCAGATGGAAACTAAACCAGAGTTTTTCTTATCATAGTGTGCTCTTTTGTTCTAGACCACATTCATATATCTCAGACCACATTTTATACGTTCTACTGATGTCCTTTCTAGATGCCTTCACTTAAGTTTTCTGGGAGGCATTTCTACAAGCAGATACATAGAAACACTGGAAAAAATATTGAGTACAAGGACAAAGCTATTCTGATCAATACAATGACCCCAGACTTCTGAAGGATTCATGGTGAAAAATGTTGTCCATATCCAAAGTGAGAAATGATGAAGTCTGAGAGCAGATTGAAGCATAATTTTTCTTACTTTATTTTTCTTGCTTTCCTCTTTGCAACATGGATAATATGGAAATGTGTTTTACATTATTTAACAGGTGTAATTGATATCACATTGCTCACCTTAATGGGTGGAGGAGATGTGGGAGGCAGAGAGAGAATTTGGAATTCAATTTTTAAAAATGAATATTAAAAATTAATGTTTATTTTCTAAAAAGTAAGTTTTGAACCTTTTTAACCAGATGGTTAGGACTAATGACTGTTTGGAGGCAGCCCACTGTGCTTTTCTCCACAGGGTAGATCCAGAGCAACACAGGACTCCTGAAGCCATACCTTTATATTCATGAATAAAAAGTATCAAATCTTATCTCCCAATTACATGCAAAATAGTATTAATAATAGTATTTATATATACTTGAAACATTTAATTTTAAAACTTTGAATTTCAGATCCATTCCCTTCCTCCCTTGTCACCCACTCCCTCTGGGAAGATAAGCAGTTCAGTACGTATTGTACATGTATAACTATGCAAAACATTACCATAGTAGATATATTGTAAAAGACTGCTTATATTTCCCTCCCACCCATCCCACCTCCCACCTGGTTCATTCTCTGCTTTGATCCTGTCCCTCATCGAAAGTGGGTACTTCCAACCTTCCCTCCCCCCAGAATGCCCTCCCCTCCATCATCCCCCCTCTCATCCCCCTTCCCCCTACTCTCCTGCAGGTTGAGATATCTTGTGGGACTAGTATTCTGGGGTGGTGGGTAGGGGAAAAATGGGGAAAAAATTGTAACTCAAAATCTGGCAGAAATGAATGATGTAAACCAGAAGTTAATAAAGCATTTGTTTAAAAAAAAAGTATTAAATCTTTCCAGTAATCTAATAGATGAAAAGCAAAGATGGAGGTAAGGAGGTAAGGCAGCAAAATAATTTTTCTCAGTCTTTAGTCTATTTACCCATTTCAGATGAGTCTATAGGAATAAGGGCTACACAGGGAGAAGCAGTCTCCCTACATGTTGGTAACCACGGCCAATAGAAGCCAGAATCACTGAGAAGTGAACTAACCTGTCACTTCATGACGTTTGCAGGCATGTCCAAGAGAGCTTGAATATCTTTAGGGAAGAACAAGCGGCGTCCTCTTAAAAGGATGCCTTGGTTTTCCTTAGAATTGGAAACAAAACTTGACTTTTATCATTTTTTTTGCCAGACAATGACTGCTTGTGTGGGCGATGGGAATAACCAGCTAACTGAATTAAACATAAGCTTTATTGAGTTTGCCAGAGAAGGCAACTTTTCAATTAGGATGAAGCCACGCCATTTTGGGAGGGAGTAGCATTTATGTGAGGCTTGTAGCAATGAAGAGAAGTAGCAATGGGGTGTTTGACACCAATTACCTAGCCTTAAGAAAGCATTAATAATGCAGATTAAACTTAAAAGTGTTTTGAGGAATTGTACACATATATATACACATACATACATATATATACATGCATATGTATATCCATACAGATGTGTATATGTAAGTATATATACACATATACATGAACATACATAAGTATATGTGTATATATGCTGGTACTTAAACATTTACCAGCATACTTCTAGATAGAAATTTGGAAAATTTGGTAAGTTCTAAAAGTTCTCAAAATGGAAAATTTTGTAAATTATCAAATACTATTTTGTGTTTCCAGAGCGAGGTGGACTTCTAGAGCAAATAAAAATAGATGATGGGAGATTGAGAAGCAAGAATAGTATAACAATATTAATATATGAGAAATGGTGAGTTATATTCATAGTTCTTTAATTCATTTAATCATAGCCTCATCCCTAGCCTTTCTGTTTACAAACATAGATACCGTCCCTCATTCTCTCATCCCAACCCAAATTATGTGTTTAGTTGGTCTTTTTATCATTATCAATTAATGCTTCAGTTTTAGAATTTATTTTCAAAGTTTAATTGTGAAGATAAGATCAGGGATTTTCAATAGAGCTCTCATGTTATTCAGAAATAAGTTGTTTACTCAAACTTTTAAAGTCTTCCTGAGGAGACAAATGCAGGGGAAAAAAGGATATTTTGGAGTGGTTGTAACAATTTGGATTGAGAATGACTCAAATTAATCTTAAATTTTATTTACTTTTGAGAAATCATGAGTTGCCCTTGTGATAATAAAAACTCTGGCTCAGCCACCATCTTGAACTTCCTACTACTATTTCATGGAAGGGAATGTATCACATATTCTTCTGAAGTTTACAAAATCAAGCTCAGGGTATTGTTTTGACAGTTTAGGAAGTCAGAAGTGGAGAAGGGAATATGCTGTAAGCAAAGTCACCTCTGCATTCTGTGGGATGAGCCTGAAATGAGTCATTGTTGCTTCTATAATTGCTTAGGAAAACAACACCTTAAAAAATAGACTAAGGGGCGGCTAGGTGGCACAGTGAGTAGAGCGTTGGCCCTGGAGTCAGAAGGACCTGAGTTTGGATCTGGCCTCAGACACTTAACCCACACAAACAAAAACCTAGCCGTGTGACCTTGGGCAAGTTACTTAACCCCAATTGCCCTAAAGGGGCGGCCAGGTGGCGCAGTGAGTAAGAGCTCTGGCCTAGGAGTTGGGATGACACGAGATCAAATCCGGCCTCAGAAAATGAGCACCCACACATAAATAATGACTAGCCGTGTAACCTTGAGCAAGTTACTTAACCCCAATTGCTTTAAAAAAAAAATAGACTAACCCAAATGGCAAAAGGGGTCCAAAAAGGCAATGAGAAGAATGCTTTAAAAAGTGTAAGTGGCCAAATGGAAAAAAATATCGGAAAAGCTCACTGAAGAAAATAATTCCTTAAAAATTGGAATGGAGGGGCGGCTAGGTGGCGCAGTAAGTAGAGCATCTGCCCCAGAGTCTGAAGTACTTAACCCCAATTGCCCTCCAAAAAGCAAAAAAAAAAAAAAAATTGCAATGGAGCAAATGAATACATATGTAGGTATGGGGTATCTGACTGATACTACAATAGTGAAAATGAGGGAGGGGTATAATTAAGAGTAGATAAAGCAATTGAGGATATAATGGAATACTTTATAAAACAATCCTGGATAGAATAGTAAGAGCCCCTCCAGGATTTGGTCCATCATAATCTTTGTTTGAAATGTGTTGTTGAAATGTGCAAAAAAGAAAAAAAGGAAAAGAAGACCTACAAGGAGACCTACAAGACCTACATCAAACCAAGATGTTTGCTGCTATGCTTGCCCTAGTTTTAAGCATGTGACCAGGGATAGGGACAGTTACACTTGTAAGGGAAGGGAAACAATATTTGTTAGTGTTGATGTTCATTATTGTACACCTTTGGCTTTTATTTTCTTTAAGTTGTTTTGATTATCTTGATGTGGTTTGCTTTTCAACTTTAGATTAGTCCCTGATTTTGGATATTCTAACTATGACATGTACTGTGCTTAGTTAATGGTTCTTTGTAGTTGGGACTATCCCAGGTAGTATCCACAGCAATGTTTTACACAGTACACCCTCTATAGGGTCATCTTTGACCAATGTGGGGTGATACAGGATTAATGGAATATGAAGATCTTCCTCATCCATTAATAGTCCTATGTGACCACATGTGTTCCTTTTTTCCTTGGAACAGGGGTGGTGTTCCCAGGTCTAAAGGTACACGTGTATTTCAATCACAAATGTCCTTCTTCTTTGAACTCTGGCCCAGTTCACAGCTATGACACAGCCTGAGTCACATGGAGCCCATATATTTCCTTGGGGGAAGAGCTGGCTTAGGGGGAAGGTTGCTTGCAGGAAGGCTTTCACACCTTTTGGTAATGAGCCAATTAGGCACTGAGTCACATGGGTTATGATGCATTCTTGCTCTGAGACTCGTAGTAAAAAAAATACATACATACGTACATACATACATACACATACATATATACATATACATACATATATAAATATACATATATATGTTTTGGGAGGTTGATATTTTGCTTTGGGGGTTCAGTCATGGAAAGAATTTTCACCTGAGGTCTTTGTGATTTGACTAGACAAGACTCTGGGTAGCCATTGTTAAGTGCCCCCCCCCAGCTTTGTGAACCCAGATGTTGGTATTACCTGGTCTGGTGATTTATGTATCTATTGCTTTGTTTAGACAGTTGGAGCCCTGTCTACTGGAATCGTTCTTGGATACTCATTTCTTTCTACTTATCTGTCTGCATTGTTTAATTAAAGTAAGATTGTTGAACCCTTTGAAGTTGTCTTTCCTTTAGAAAAGCAGATAAAAGAACCTGTGCTAGAAGCCCTTCTGTGTGCTGATGTTATTGATCTTACAACTCCACAGCAGGTGCAAGTATCATTAATGATACAAGAAGAGGTTAAGAAATGTTATGAGGTTCCCTAAACTTGTCTTTTTGAGTTGTCATATTTTTCCAGAAACACTGGACCTGGAGCATGCAGGAGTCCCTGAACATGTCAAGAATGCAACCCTTGGGGTGGCTAAGTGGCACAGTGAATAGAGCACTGGCTCTGGAGTCATGAGGACCTGAGTTCAAATCTGGCTTCAGACACTTAACACAAAACTAGCCATGTGACCTTGGGCAAGTCACTTAACTCCAATCGCCCTCTCCAAAAAGCAAAAAAAAAAAAGAAAAAGAAAAGAAAAGAAAAGAAAAAAGAATGAAATCCCACCCTGAGTTGACATAATTTGGTTTTTTGCACCCCAAACTGGACTCCCTGTGGATCCTAGGAAATCAAGACAGGCTCCAGTCAGTTTGTACTAGGCTGAGAAATTGCTTATGCAACTGACCCCTGGTTAGACAAACCAGACTGTCTTCGTGGTCTAGCAGTTCTGAAGAAAAAAGAATGCCACTTTTGCCATCTTTTTGTTTCTCTCTTTCAGGAGGAGTTTTGTCCTTTTCCCACCTTTTACTGTACCTTTCCCCCTTCCCAGGCCACTCCCCTTTATGGGGAGATTTCAGGTTTCTCTTCCTTCCTTTGTTGTGCTGTCATAAATATGCAAATTTCTATATGAAGTGTGAACTTTATACAATTGCTTAGGGTTCCACATCCTTTCACTTGTAATAAGCCTAATTTTCACATGAGTTTCACTGAGGTGTGATCACCAGTTGATGATTCTCATAATGAACACTGAACAATTTCAATTCTTAGAGATGCTATGAGCTGGCTCCCATGCAGCCTTCCTCTATCAGTGTTTTGCACATTATCTGGAATATAGAAGGTGCTTTAAAAATGTTGATTAACCATTATCCATTCATATGAGGGTCAGCAGTGTGCCATGTTAGAATCACCCGGGATCTACCCTTACAACTTTTATAATTCAAAATAGACTCTAATTAAAATTAATAGTGTGAATAAAACTGGTGACTGTAAATGGGCAACTCATGCCAAAACATTTCTTTTAACAGACTTTGAACATATTTGGAAGAAAATCCCTACAAGTTGGCTATCTATGGAGCTTGAAAAATGGTTTCTCTATTTGCCATCCTTAACATGTAAATATTAATTGTTAGTTTGCTTTCATGTACAATAATTAATTAGCTCTCTGGAAGATTTGGTAAAAAGAATGCATAGCTAATATGGAGACAAGATAGCACTTATTCTACAAATTCACGGTATAGTTAAGTTATAAATTTGATACATTATGCTAGACTGTGATGAACTAAGACAAAGTTTAGTCAAGTTCTACAAAGAAAATTAATGTGGGGGCGGAGCCAAGCATTTCCAATGTGCTCTGACCCACACAAATTTCCAACAATGTGAAAGGGGACTCTGAACAACTTCTGGAGCCACAGAACCCACAGAACTCACAGAGAAGCTAACAGCTCTCTGGGAACCGACAGCGCAGCGCACAGAGCCAAGCCCAGGTCCATGGTTTTAGCCCCAGGGTGACTGGGCCTTCAGCCGGCTGGAGGGACCCCAGAACACCAGCAATTGTGGCGATTCCAGAATTATCAGCACAGATATGCCTAGGACAAAGTAAGAGGTTAGTGCCCTATGGACTTTGGGACCAGTATTTGGGGAACATGTGGCTTCCTCCCCTGGGGGCAAAAAGCTGCTGAAGAAACAGCTGCACAGAAGCCATTTTGCAGAGTCAGTAGTGGCTCTAGCTCCTGGTCTGCAAACTGTAGGGAGATCCAGCAATCAGTCTGTGGGTTAATCACTCTTGCTTTAAACTGCCTGGATCTGGATTGTGGTCTGGGGGAGAAGTTTGGGGTAGGTATCCAATTTGCCAGAGTAGGTGGAGGATTTACAGATGACACCCACAACACCCACTCACAACTGAAGTTGTGAAGACCCCACATTTGGGTGGAAGCTCCCCTGTCTGGTGGCAGAGTCCTACTGTGGCAACAAGCCCAAAAATCAAGTAATTAAGTGGCAACATGCCTAGGCAAATGAAACAAAATAAACAGAAAAGTTCAACATTGGACTCCTATTTTAGGGGCAAAGAGGCTCAAAGCATGGAGGAGGACTGTGAGGTCAGAACTCCTGCACCAAAAGCCCCAAATGAAAATACAAGCTGGCTACAGGCCATAGAGGACCTTAAGAAGCAGATAAGAGAAGTGGGGGAAAATTGGGAAGAGAAATGATAAAGATGCAAGAAAAGTATGAAATGACAGTCAACAGCCTGACTGAGGAAAATAACACCTTAAAAAATAGACTAACTCAAATGGCAAAAGAGGCTCAGAAAGGCAATGAGGAGAAGAATGCCTTAAAAAGTCAAATTTTCCAGATGGAAAAAGAATCTCAAAAGCTCACTGAGGAGATTCATTCCTTCAGAGTTAGACTGGAGCAAATGGAAGCTAGTGACTTTATGAGAAATCAAGATACTATTAAACAGATACAAACAAATGAAAGAATAGAAGGCAATGTGAAATATCTCATGGGAAAAACCACTGACCTGGAAAATAGATCCAGGAGAGATAATTTAAAAATTATTGGAATACCTGAAAGCCATGATCAAAGAAAGAACCTAGATATCATCCTTCAAGAAATTCTCAAGGAAAATTGCCCTGATGTTTTAGACCCAGAGGGCAAAATAGAGGTTGAAAGAATCCACAGATCACCTCCTGAAAAAGATCCCAAAAAGAAAACTCCTAGGAATATTATAGCCAGGTTCCAGAATTCCCAGATCAAGGAGAAAATACTACAAGCAGCCAGGAAGAAACAATTTCAATATTGTGGAAACACAATCAGAATAGCCCAGGACCTGGCAGCTTCTACACTGAGTGATTGAAAAGCATGGAATATGATATTCCAGAGGGCAAAAGAGCTGGGATTGAAGCCAAGGGTCACCTACCCAGCAAAACTGAGTATCTTGTTTCAGGGGAAAATATGGTCATTCAGTGGAATAGAGGACTTTCAAGCATTCTTGATGAAAAAACCAGAGTTGAATAGAAAATTTGACATTCAGACACAAGAAGCAAGAGATGCTTGAGAAGGTAATCAAGGAAAAGAAATCAAAAGGAACTTATCAAAGTTGGACTATTTACATCCTACACGGAAAAACAATAACTGTGTTTGATGAAACCTTTCTCATGAAAATAATTGAAGAAGGGTACATGGCTTATGTTCACAGGTATACATGGATAGAGGGCACAGGTTGAATTTGATGGGAAGGGATGATTCTTTTTTTTTGGATGACAATTGGGGTTGGGTGACTTGCCCGGGGTTACATGGCTGGGTTTTTGTTTGTGTGTTGGGTGTCTGGGGCCGGATCCAAGCTTGGGTCCTTCTGGCTCCGGGGCCAGTGCTCTGCTCGATGTGCCACCTAGCCGCCCCAAGGAAGGGATGATTCTTAAGGGGTGAAGTCAAGAGGTGAGAGAGCAAAGTGGCAAGAGGAGATGGAGAGAGACAGGGTAGGGTAAACTATCTCATGTAGAAGAGGCAAGGGGAATTAGTTGCAAGGGAGGGGAAGAACAGGAAGGCAAAAAGGCAAAAGCATATTCTCATTGAAGTTGGCTCAAGGAGAGAATCACATACACACTAAATGGAATATCTTACCCTCACTCACTCTCCTGAGTAGGGGAAAGGGGGATGAGAGGGGGGATGGTGGAGGGGAGGGTATTCTGGGGGGAGGGGATGTTGGAAGTACCCACTATCAAAGAGGGACAGGATCAAAGTAGGGAATGGACCAGGTGGGAGGTGAGATGGGTGGGAGGGAAATATAAGCAGTCTTTTACGATATATCTACTATGGTAATGTTTTACATAGCTATACATGTACAACACATACTTAATTGTTTATCTTCTCAGAGGGAGTGGGTGACAAGGGAGGAAGGGAATGGATCTGAAATTCAAAGTTTTAAAATTAAATGTTTCATAAGATGTCCAGGCATTGGGGCTCAGACATTCACCTTGCCCTAATGGCAAAGTTGAAGAGGGTATGGGAGAAGATATGGGAGAGAGCAGATTGGATGAGGGGATATCTAGTGGGACTGCTATTCTGGGGTGGTGGGTAGGGAAAAAATGGGGGAAAATGTAACTCATAATCTGGTGGAAATGAATGATGTAAACCAGAAGTTAATAAAGCATTTGTTTAATTAAAAATAAATTAAAAAAAAAAAGAAATATCCCCACTCTGAGAATAATCAATCCAGAAAAGGAGAAGGAGAAGAATCCAGAGAGCAGTGCCAAAGAAACCAAGGGAATTAAGATCATCAAGGAAAAGGGATTAGTGAACATTGCCAAATCCAGCAGAAAGATCAAAGAAAATGCAAAGACTGGGGTGCTGAGTGACATTGCATTTGCTAATGACAAATTTCATCACAACTTCTGTCACCTTCAGTTTCTTCTTCTATAAAATGGGGATAAGACCCGATGGTATTTAGAGAAAAGTGTTACATAAACATAAGCTGTTAATATTTTGGTTGCAATTTTCTGATCTGCTTTTTGTGACAAGACTAGATAGTTATAACAACAATGAAAAAAAAGAAAATTAATGTAATTGGAACTATTATTTAACCTAGAGGACAGCTTTCTGAAAAGCAGTTTAATAGTAATAAAGGTATTCTTATCCCTATTTCGAAGATAAGGAAACTGAAACTTAGAGAGTCCAAAGTTGAGGAAGAATCCAATATAGAAAACTCTACAAGTTCTGTGTTGCTGAAGTAAGAAAGTTTAAGTGACTTGCCTCAAGTCAAACAAATATTAAATATCAGAGGGAAGATTTGAACCCAAAATGTCTTGACTTTTCATGATCAGTACTTGATGCATTACTTTATGCTGTATCTCTGAGAATACAATTAAAAAATAAATGAAGTTTTGTCTTTGTTATTCAAAAGCTTAGGATAAGAAAAAAATAGGTAAGGATAATAAAACTAGATAGAATTATATACAGTACCTAAATCATTTGAATAAAACCTATGCCCAAATTTGAATTCCACCTGCTTTGAATCCATCAAAGTAGTTATTGGCTAAATTTAACTTTCTCTCAGAAAGCAAAATTAGGAACCATATAAAATGCATAAGTCAAGTCTGAAATGCTTTTTCTCTCTATTAATTGTGGATGGCCCTTGATTAGAATACTAACTAAAATATATGTGCTGATAATAGCAACTATGTTTTATTTTACAATAAAGGAAACAGAGCAAGTAAACAATTAGAACAGAAATTTAATATCTCATGAAAAATGATCATTTATTCTTCTGAATAGATGTATTTTTTAAAAAAGAACTTGGGAATTAGATACCAAATCTGACTATGTCTGCAAAAAGAAATTTTATGGTTTCATGAACACCTCACTCTCTTCAGTTTCCTTGATCAGTCCTTTCTTCTATGACAGTCATTTCCCAAATAAAAGAAAATCGATACCTAATATTCTTCCTTTTTTATTTTTATTTCTGAATTTCTATTGTAGTCTTCTGAGCCTTGGTATAGAAAAATTCCACTGGAAAAGGCTCTGTATTTTCGGTGGTTTAGTTTTCCAGAATTGTTCTCTTTACGCAGTAATCACATTGGCCTAAATAAATATCAAAACATAAATATCGGGTCAGAGCCAAGATGGTGGAGCAGAAACAGCACTTCTATGGCACTCCAGCCCACACCAGTGTAAAATTATGTAAAAGGGGGACTCTGAACAACCTCTGGAGCTGCAGCACCCACAGAACGACACAGAGAAGCTAACTTCCCACTGAGGACAGCTAGGCAGCCTGGCAGAGAGCGGCAGCACAGTGCTCTGGGAGCCAACAGCTCAGTACTCTGGGAGCTGAGCCCAGGACCCTGTGAGTCAGAGGTTTTAGCCCCAGGGCAGCCAGACAAGCAGTGGGCTGGAGGGACCCCACAATACCAACAGCTGTGGCATTTTCCAGAATTACCAACACATATATGCCTAGGACAAAGTGAGAGGTTAGGGTCCTATGGACTTTGGGACGAGTATTTGGGAACACTTCAGCTGCTTCCCTGGGGGTGAGAAGCCACTGAGAAGCTGCAGCACAGCCGACATTTTGCAGCTTTAGTTTCAGCTTCAGCTCCTGGCCTGTGAACTTTAGGGAGATCTGGCAATCAGTCTGAGGGGTAAGCACATTTGCTTTAACCTCCCTGGATCTGGATTGCTGTCTTGGGTGGAGGTCTTGGGGTGTCTGTCCAGCTTGCCAAAGTATGGGGGCTTCAGGAAGGGCACCCAACTAATACCTCCAGAAGTTGAGAAGACCCCAACATTTGGGACAGAAGCTCCCCTGTCTGGTGGCAGATTGCTACTGTGGCAACAAGCACAAAAGTCAAGTAATTAAGTGGCAACATGCCTAGGCAAAAGAAACAAAATAAACAGAAAAATTCAACATTAGACTCCTATTTTAAGGGCAAAGAGGATCAAAGCATGGAACAGGAGGAGGACTGTGAGGTCAGAAATCCTGCACCAAAAGCCCCAAATGAAAATGTGAGTGGGTTACAGGCCATAGAGGACCTTAAGAAGCATTCTGAAAACGAAATAAGAGAAGTGGAGGAAAAATTGGGAAGAGAAATGAGAAGGATTCAGGAAAAGTATGAAATGAGTCAACAGCCTGACAGAGGAAAATAACACCTTAAAAAATAGACCAACTCAAGTGGCAAAAGAAGCTTAAAAAGACAATGAGGAGAAGAATGCCTTAAAAAGCTGAATTTTACAGATGGAAAAAGAATCTCAAAAGCTCACTGAGGAGATTCATTCCTTCAGAATTACACTAGAGCAAATGGAAGCTAGTGACTTTATGAGAAATCAAGATGCTGTTAAACAGATCCATGCATTTGAAAGAATAGAAGGCAATGTGGAATATCTCATGGGAAAAACCACTGACCTGGAAATAGATCCAGGAGAGACAATTTAAAAATTATTGGAATACCTGAAAGCCATGATCAAAAAAAGAACCTAGAAATCATCCTTAAAGAAATTCTCAAGGAAAATTGCCCTGATGTTTTAGACCCAGAGGGTGAAATAGAGGTTGAAAGAATCTACAGATCACCTCCTGAAAAAGATCCCAAAAAGAAAATTCCTAGGAATATTATAGCCACATTCCAGAATTCCCAGATCAAGGAGAAAATACTATAAGCAGACAGGAAGAAACAATTTCAATATTGTGGAAACACAATCAGAATAGCACAGGACCTGGCAGCTTCTACATTGAGCGATAGAAGGGCATGGAATATGATATTCCACAGGGCAAAGGTCCTGGGATTAAAACCAAGAATCACCTTCCCAGCAAAACTGAGTATCTTGTTTCAGGGGAAAATATGGTCATTCGGTGGAATAGAAGACTTTTAAGCACTCTTGAGGAAAAAACCAGAGTTGAATAGAAAATTTGACATTCAGACACAAGAACCAAGAGATACTTGAGAAGGTAAACAGGGAAAAGAAATCAAAAGGAACTTATCAAAGTTGAACTATTTACATTCCTACATGGAAAAACAATAACTCTGACTGATGAAACCTTTCTCAGTATGAGAATAATTGAAGAAGGTTATATGGGCATATATATACATATATGAATTGTGTATATATGTTTACAGGTATACATGGATAGAGGGCACAGGTCAAATTTGATGGGAAGGGCTGATACTTAAGGGGTGAAATTAAGAGGTTAGTGAGGAATGTGGCAAGAGGAGATGGGGAGAGGTAGGGGGGAAACTATCTCATGTAGAAGAGGCAAGGGAAAGTAGTTGCAGGGGAGGGGAAAAACAGGAAGGCAAAAAGGCAAAACCATATTCTCATTGAATTTGGCTGAGGGAGAGAATGACATACATACTAAATGGGATATCTCACCCTTCAGGAGAATAGGGGATAGGGGGATGAGAAGGGGGATGATGAAGGGGAGGGCATGCTGGGGAGAGGGGATGTTGGAGGCACCCACTTTTGAAGAGGGACAGGACCAAAGTAGGGAATGGACCAGGTGTGGGGTGGGATGGGTGGGAGGGAAATATAAGCAGCCTTTTACAATATATCTACAATGGTAAGGTTTTGCATGGCTATTCAAGTACAACATATACTGAATTGCTTATCTTCCCAGCAGGAGTGGATGACAAGGGACAAAGGGAATGGTTCTGGGAATCGAAGTTTTAAAATTAAATGTTTCAAATATTAAAAAATGTAATTGAAAAATATTGAACAAAATAAATAAAAATAGGAGAAAAATAAAAACAACACAAATATCAAGAGCACTGCTTAATAGACTATTAAATAACAAAAATACTTTAGATTTCTGGAAATATTGAACTATCTTTTCAAGCAACAGTGAACTGAATCAATTGAATTTTTAAATTTTTAGTCATTTCCAATTCTTCCATAACCTTAAAGATTATAGACAAGAACAAAACAAAACTTTAATTACAACACTAAACAAGGTTACATGCGTTTCTCCCCACCCCAATCCCCTGTGGAAAAAGCTAAATATTACTTTAACTGAAGATTCCATTTTGGCTAAAAATATTGTAAAAGGAGATTGTGAAACTGGGTTTAATGAGTTTAGTGGTGCAAAATTTTATAGATTTTAATATAAAAGCATTTTTAAATATGACTCTTTACATGGTCATCCTTTCATATTTCACTTTATGGAAAATTATCCAAGGAACTTAAGATAGTTCCTGCCCTTAATGAGCTTACAATCAAATGGGGGAAGACAATACACACTAATAAGCTATAAATGGGGAGGGGGCATGATGATGATGTAGTCAAAAGCAAGCAAAGTACCCAGTGAAAATGAAAAGTTGACTAGGAATTCTGCATCCTCTATAAAGAGAGTCTTGGGGCAGCTAGGTGGTGCAGTGAGTAGAGTGTTGGCCCTGAAGTCAGAAGGACCTGAGTTCGGATCCTGCCTCAGACACCTGACGCACACACAAACAAAAAAAAACCTAGCCGTGTGACCTTGGGCAAGTTACTTAACCCCATTGCCCTCCAAAAAGCAAAAAAAAAAAAAGAATGCACTTTATAAAGAGAGTCTTTGGGTATTTGTTTTTCTCTCTGTCATCCAGCCTTTCAATCAGAAGGATATAGGCAGTTATGAGTACTGAAGAGGTGGGTATATAAAAGGTGATGAGTTTATCATCTGAAGAATGAAGATGGTGGAGTCAAAACCATGCAGAACAGCTGATGGGAAATGAAGAAGCACTTGGGAACCAAAAAATGAATAATAACAATTTAGCCTATAGTGTTTGCCTGATTCACCAGAGCTATCAGGAGTTTTCTTTCCTAGAAGTAATCTTGTTTAGAGAGAGGAAGGAAAGAAGGAAAGAAGGAGGGGACTGGTTCTTAGAAATTTTACCTTTTGTTGTTTAGTTACTAATACTACAAAAGCATCATTTTCTACATTTCCCTACAAAAGGATAGTATTAATCTATCTCATGGATTAAATAAATGTTTATGCTTACAAAATATTGTTTCTTGTAAAAAATGCATTATTAATTCTAGTTAACTTGTAGTAACTTGGTAATTTAATGTAGTAAAACTCTGAATGAATTTTGTTTGCTGTGTTTATGTTGTATTTCCCTTCCTAATCTATGTCCCCTTTTCATTTTTTTTCTCTTTGGCTTAGAAGAAAATTAAAACAATAAAAATAAAATTAAAATTCAATTCAATTAAAAATAAAACAGATGGCTCATCTAATATATAAAAAATATATATGCAGGATAAGAACTTGCTCCACCAATACATATTGAAATATCTCTAAACCTGAGTAGATCACTTCACAAGTTTCTGAGTCCACAAAAATAATTTTGCACCCAATTATATGGTTAAGAAATAGTGAGGTTCATCCTTGAACATATCCATGAATAAATGAAAAACTATTTTTAAGTGCTTACTATGCACCAAACATTGCACTAATGGGCACTGGAAATACAAATAGAAAAGCAAGCTGTACCCTCCTTTCGAAGCTCACATTTTAATTGAAGACAACACATAAAAGAGGTTTAAACTACAAATCAGAGGGAAAGGGTCCTGGCCATTAAGGTACAACAGCAAAGCAGATAGTAATTCATTTTCTTTAGTGTCGTTTCCACTGATAAAAGCACATATATTTCTCATTTTAACCATTTAACAGTGTCAAGGACTTTAGTGATGAAAACTTTCTTTTCAAGATCATCAAAAATTGTGGCTTTTAAGGAGGCAGGAGATACAACATCTGCAGAGAAATTTTCCAGGTCTAATTTCTATAATGGCTGTGGGGTCAGGCTCATTTCAGGGTTCTACCCTTTAATAGAAGTTTGGTCAGTGATCAGTATTGGTGATGCCAAGGAAGCCATGTCCCTTCTCCACTAGAGTTACTCTTTTTGATATTGGGGTTAGGCCAGTTGCAGGAGAGGTGGTCTTGGAAGGCAATGTAATTCGCAGGATTTATAGCTCTGGCTCCTAGGCGAAAAACTAAAGATGCTAAAGTCTTGTGAAGAGCCTATCATTGACATAGCCTTGAATGTCCCAGGACCATCTTCTCAAAATAATGATCCATAAGAGAAGGACTTACATAGAGAAAATGCTAAGGGAAACATATTAAACCTCATAAAGACTTAGCTAGAAGGTGTAAATAAGAAATAAAAATGCATATCCTGTTCTCTCGTTTTACAGATTATAAATTGGAAGTAAAGCATTTTGCCAAAGATTTTATAGAGCAAGTGAGTAGCAGAGCCATTATTTGAAAATAAGTATTCTGACTCCTAATCCAAAATTTCACTTTTACACCAGGAATGTCAAACTCATATACAAACCTGACCACAAGATTGTACATATGGATCCCTGTGGATACATATTGACTTAGAAAACATGGTTTTCTGTGTTCTGTTGCATGTTTAATTATTTTATTAAAAAAATCCTGATTACATTTTAATCTGATGCTGGCTACACTCAAGAGTATTTTCTTTTTTTTTTCCCAAATGCTTTATTAACTTCTGGTTTACTTCATTCATTTCTGCCAGTTTTTGTGTTACAAATTTTCTTCCTGTTTTTCCCCCTACCCACCTCCCCAAAATAACAGTCCCCCAGAATGTCCCCTCCCCTTATTACCCAATTACATATAAAATACTATTAATAATATATATGTGTGTATATATCGATATATACATATACATATATGTACACACACACACATATATAGATATATATTAAAACATTTGGTTTTAAAACTTTGAATTCCAAATTCATTCCCTTCCTCCCTTTTCACCCACCCTTACTGGGAAGATAAGCAATTCAATATAGGTTGTACATGTTTAACTAATGCAAATCATTACCACAGTAGATATATTGTAGAAGACTGATCATATTTCCTTCCCTCCTATCCCACCTCTCCCATGTTCTATTCTCTATTTTGGTCCTGTCCCTTTTCAAAACTGTGTGCTTCCAACTTCCCTCCCCCTAGTCTACCCTCCCTTCCATCATCCCCCGTCTTATCCCCTTCCCCACTACTCTCCTGTACAGTGAGATATCCTATTTAGTGTGTATGTCATTCCCTCCCTGAGCCAAATTCAATGATTATAAGGTTGACTCATTCCATTATGCCTTTCTGTTCTTCCCCTCCATTGTACCCATTTTCCCTTGCCTGTTCTACATGAGATAGTTTGCCTCATTCTGTCTTTCCCCATCTCCTCCCATTATATTCCACTCTCACCTCTTGATTTCACCTTTTAAGTATCATTCCTTCTTATTCAATTTGTCCTGTGCCTTCTATCTATGTATACCTGTAAACACACACACACACACACACACACACACACATGTTTACAATATATATTTATATTCTTTTCAACTATTTTCATACTGAGAAAAGATTCATCAGTTACAGTTATAATTTTTCCATGTAGGAATGTAAATAGTTCAAGTTCCTTATGATTTCTTTTCCTTGTTTACCTTCTCATGCTTCTCTTGCTTCTTGTATCTGAATGTCAAATTTTCTATTCAACTCTGGTTTTTTCTTCAAGAATACTTGAAAATACTCTATTCCAGTAAATAACCATATTTTCCCCTGAAACATGATACTCAGTTTTGCTGGGTAGGTGATTCTTGGTTATAATCCCAGCTCCTTTAACCTCTGGAATATCATATTCCAGGCCCATAGATTCCTCAGTGTAGAAGCTGCCAGATCCTGTATTATCCTGATTGTGTTTCCACAATATTAAAATTGTTTCTTCCTGGCTGCTTGTAATATTCTCTCCTTGATCTGGGAATTCCTGAACCTGGCTATAATATTCTTAGGAGTTTTCTTTTTGGGATCTTTTTCAGGAGGTAATCAGTAGATTCTTTCAATCTCTATTTTGCCTTCTGGTTCTAAAAACATCAGGGCAGTTTTCCTTGAGAACTTCTTGGAAGATGATTTCTAGGTTCTTTCTTTGATCATGGCTTTCAGGTAGTCCAAGAATTTTTAAATTCTCTCTCCTGGATCTATTTTCTAGGTCAGTGGTTTTCCCATGAGATATTTCACATTACCTTCTATTCTTTCATTTGTTTGGATGTGTTTAACAGCCTCTTGATTTCTCATAAAGTCACTAGCTTCCCTTTGCTCCATTCTAAATCCAAAGGAAAGATTCTCCTCAGTGAGCTTTTGAGATCCTTTTTCCATTTGGCAAATTCGGCTTTTTAAGGCATTCTCCTCATTGGCTTTTTAAGCCTCTTTTGCCATTTATTTTATTTTTTTTTGGAGGGCAAGTGGGGTTAAGTAACTTGCCCAAGGTCACAAGGCTAGGTTTTTGTTTGTGAGTGCGTTAAGTGTCTGAGGTCGGATCTGAACTCAGGTCCTTTTGACTCCAGGGCCGACGCTCTATTCACTGCGCCTCCTACCCTCCCCGTCTTTTGCCATTTGAGTTAGTCTATTTTTAAGGTGTTATTTTCCTCAGTCAAGCTGTTGACTCTCCTTTCATAATTTTCTTGCATCATTTTCATTTCTCTTCCCAATTTTTCCTCTATTCCTCTTATCTGCTTCTCAAGGTCCTTTATGGCTTGTAACCAGCTTGTATTTTCTTTTAAAGCTTTTGGTACAAGAGTTCTGACTTTACTGTTTTCCTCCTGTTCCATGCTTCGCTCCTTTTTGTCCCCATAATAGGAGTCTAATGTTGTAGTCTTCTGTTTATTTTGTTTCCTTTGCCTGGTAATGTTGACACTCAATTATTTGACTTTTGGGCTTTTTGCCACAGTAGGACTCTGCCACCAGACAGGAGACCTTCTGTCACAAACGCTAGGGTTTTCTCAGCTGCTGAAAGTATTAGTTGGGTGCCCTCTCTGAAGCCTCCACACATTCTGGTAAGCTGGTCACACACCCCAGGACCTCCATCCCAGTCCACAATCCAGATATAAGAAGGTTAAAGCAAGAGCAATCCCTCAGACTGGTTGTCTGGTCCCCCTACAGTCTGCAGGCCAGGAGCTGAAGCTGCAACAGGGTAGCGGCTGCACCATGGCTCCTCAGTGGCTTTTTGCCCTGGGGAAAAAATCCGAAGCTCTCCCCACTACTGGTCCCAGAGTCCCCAGTGCACTGTCCTCTCACTTTGCCCTTGTGATCTATGTGTTGATAATTCTGGAAATGACCATAGCTGCTGGTGTTTTGGAGTCCCTCCAGCCAGTGTTAGGTCAGGCCAGCCCTGGGGCTAAAACCTCATTTCCAGCCAGGAAGGGCTCAGCTCCCTGAATACTGTGCTTGTCGCTCCCTGATGGGCTACCAGGCTGTCCTCAGTGGGAGGTTAGCTTCTTTGTATCATTTTATGGGTTCCATAGCTCCAAAGTTTGTTCAAAGTCCCCTTTTACATGGATTGGTGAAGGTGGAAGCTGGAGCCGTCCTGTTTCTACTCCACCATCTTGACTCTGCCCCTCCTCAAGAGTATTTTCATAACTATAAGCTGCATGTTTGACATATTTGTTTTACACTACAGTTTCAAAATAGAAAAAGATTAAAAACTGAAATTCTTTCAAGAATACTTCCCAAGGCACACTGTCATTGTCTTTTGGAGACCATGGCAGCTAAGCAAGAAGATTTAGCTTATACTCTGCCCTTGTAAAAGGCTGCTTGCTATTTCAGGTG
This sequence comes from Gymnobelideus leadbeateri, assembly GCA_011680675.1. NCBI lineage: Eukaryota > Metazoa > Chordata > Mammalia > Diprotodontia > Petauridae > Gymnobelideus > Gymnobelideus leadbeateri. Next base: position 148,613 of record WOXC01009333.1, read on the forward strand.
GAAACTTAGAAGAGACAATAATTTCAGTGACATTCCACTTTAGAGAACATTCTTCTTGACTCTGAGCTCAGTTCTCTACCTTTGAATCATGGTTTCATACTTTTTCTCCACCTACCTTCTTTACTTTTCTTATCCACACACTTAGGTTGTATTGAAATAGCTTCCAGATACTCCTTCACTTGTGACTTAGAAGAACAGTTTTTTCCCTCTTTGTTCTGTTATTCTCTCTCTTATCACTCCTGTGTAGTTGATGGGAATTTAATTATCTCCAAATGATAGCAAATCAAAAGATATTTTTTTCTAGATATATCCTCCTAACATTCCAGAAGCAATCATTTTGAGCCAAACAAGAAAGATAAATAAAATGGTAATAGGATGTTGAAGGAGGAATGACTTCCTAAACTTCTGTGGACCAACTCATTTCTGGATAGAATGCTTACTTGCCTCCTATAGACCCATATTCTTAGTATTATTGACCTAGAAGATACCTTAAAATGTTAATTAGCCCATCATTTATCTTCTTGTTTTTTTTTTAATCAATTTTCTGCATGGTTAGGAATAGTCTCTATCCTTAATTCAAGGTTTTTATTCTCCATCTTGTTATAAGCAGAAACTATCTTTGATATTTTTCAAGCAAGCTGTTTGATTTGTGATATGCTAGATATGGAATGTCAGGAATCAAAAAAAAATCTGGGGCAAGTAATTTGGTACTCAAATAGCTATGGCAGAAAAGAAAAAAAGAGAGAGAGAAAATGAGAGGGAAAGGTTCACCAAAGAAAAACCTAGGATAAAAGGAGATGAAACCAGAAAGGATTCGATTAGTCAAATTTAAGTAAGGCTTGACATTTAGGAAAGACACTAATGAGGAAAAAACATCTATATCTGAGAATCTTGAAGAAAAACCAAACTAGCTCAGCTGTTAAGATGCATATGACTCTATCACACATGCACATATATTAACAATAGAACAAGAAAGGTGAATTTTATTGCTAACTTTGCTACTCATTAACATTTTAAATGAGTTATTAATTTTTATACATCAGTTTCTTCAGCTGTAAAATGAATATGACAATGCTATATTTAAATCAACAAGTGATTTATTTGTTACATATATGCTTGAATATACAATCATCTTCAGGTGAAACAATACCTAAACATCACTTCAGCCCTCCATGGTATTCCTCATTTTCTTTGACTCATTGCCTCAGGAACCATGCCTAATGGAAGATAGTTTCCCAGAATCTAACACTTTTGTTCTGCACTATATGCTATAGGCACCTTTTTTAATTTGGAAATAGCAGCATTTCATTAAATTTGTATGCCTATTGTTGTTTTCAGCCTCTAGCATTCATGGTCTCTTGGACAATTAAATGAATGATCAGAGGAAGTAATTAAACAATACTAATAGCATACCTCAATTACCCTTGTTAGTAAATCTAACCATAAAATAAATAAGAAAGGAGCTAAGGAGAGGAACAGAATTTTAGAGAAATCATATATATTTCCCAGACCTCTGGGAAATACTGAATGGAAATTAAAAGGAAAATGCCTATTCTCAGTAATACATGACACCTTCACAAAAACTGACCATGTATTATGACAAAAAAAAAAAAACAATTTCACAAATGCAGAAAATCAGAAATATTAAATGCATCATTTTATGTCTATAATGCAATAAAAATTTTATTTAATAGAAAGCCTTAAAAGCATAAAGTTATTTGGAAACTAAAAATTCTAATCCTAAAGAATGAATGAGTCAAAGAACAAATCAAAGAATAAATTTATTAAAGATAAGGACAACAATGACACAATATAACAAATATTATGGGATGCAGCCAAAATAATACTTAGGGGGAAATTTATATCTCTTAACACTTACTAATAAAAGAGAGAAAGAGAAGATTGACAAAATGAGCATGCAGTATCTTTTTTTAAATCTAGGAAAACAACAAATTAAAAGTTCCCAAGTCTCTCTGATAAATCCCTCTGATAAAGGTACCATGTCTTGAATAAACAGGGAATTAAGTCAAATTTATATGAATAAGAGCCATTCCCCAATTGACAAATGGTCAAGGCAAACGAATAGGCAATTTTTGGAGGGAAAAGTCAAACCTATCAATAAAGCATATGAAAAACATGCTCTAAAATCACTACTAATTATTGAAATGAAAATGAAAACAAACTAAGGTAACATTTGACACATATCAGATTTTCTAATATTTTTCTATAGAAAAACAAAATTTAAAATGCTGGAAAGGATATGGAAAATAAGTACACTAATGTACACCTGGTGAATTTGTGACCTAGTCTAACCATTCTGGAGAGCAATTTGCAACTTTGCCCAAAAAGCTATTAAAATGTCCATAACCTTTAATTAGGTAATACCACTACTGTATATTGGGTCCCTTTCTTCCTTTTCCCTTTCCCCTCTCCCTCACTAGTTTCCAGGAAAGCATTGAGTTGAATTGATTCTCACTGTTAAGCATACTATGGTCAGCACCTGAACTTATTAAGGGCTTGTTTTCCCAGAAATCTCTGACTGACCCACAGGTTTTCCTTTAGACACAAACCATATACCCTAACAAGGACTCAACCTTTTGGTAGCAGCATCTATCTAGAGGATCATGGTTCTGTAAGCCCAGCTGTAGAAATAAGGCTCAACAGGGATTCATTAACATATTACACTCAGAGTATAACTAATGTTAGGGCAGTGCTGCACTGGAGAACACAGAGATATAGGTTCATTCATCTGGAGAGAAATGCTCCAAGCACTCTTAAAACTGGGATACTTATACCCTGATTTGGTGGCCACCTGAAGTTGGCCAATTCCCATGACAGGATTCAGGGCACACAAGGCATTTGGGGAGTATGTAGGTGCAGGGAGAAAAAATATGCTGACTCTTGGCAAAGTATTATTCTTAGGCATAAAGCTGTACCAATATTTAAAAATATTTTTGTTAGTATTTTTCCATGTTACAGCCTCCCTTAAGGGGAGACTGTCATGGAAGTCTCAAGATCATCAGCTATAATAATACCAATCTATTATTCTCTCGCTTGTTTCTTTGGTGAGAATTGTCATTGTAGAGTTTAGTTTTTCTATTCTTCCCCATTATTTTTTCTATGAAGAACATACATTCTACTTTGTTAAACCTCACTTCTCTTTTAAACTGCTCAGGATCAGTGTGCTGTGGTTCCACCATTTCTTTCAATTCTACAGCCTTAAGTCTCATTAAGAATTGGATCCTTTTCCTTTGTTTTACAGTATTTATTCATAGATGCTGGAATTTGTTTACCAGATCTGGAGGCCATATGTATTTCTTCTATCCATGTTGTCATTGTTGATTTATGTTTATATTGAAGATCTTTTAGTCTGCTTCTTCCAAAGAACTTTGGTAATTTCAGTCTTTTCCTAATGTTCACTTTCTGATTCTGATCTCTCATGGAAGTTTCCTTAGGGGCCAAACTTCAAAGGGTCTCAGCTTCCTCCCACACTGGGCAAATGATACTGCAACAACCTCAGTCTCTGTCCCAAGTAACTTATGAGTGGACAGAACAGGTCCCCCCTGGATGCTGAATACTTTTCCTCAGACTCTGGCGGAGTGCTGCACAGTCCTCCCACACATTGGGCTTTGTCCCATTCCATCTGTTTGTGAGTTCTCTGACCCAGGACTGGCAGTTCAGAGAGCATGGTGCCATGCTGGGCTTTAGGGTTAATTCCTCTAGTTTGATAGTCTTGTTGCCTTTGCATGCACAATCAAACCAACTCTCCCAGCCCCTTTATTATCTCTTCAGGAAGGACCTGTGATCTAGCCTTTTGTTAAGATGAAACTTTTTGCCACTGTCTTTTACAGTCAGTCTTTTGGTTTCATTTAGGGAATGTGAAGATGAATACAATTCATTTTTTATTATACCCATTTACTCATAAATGATCATTGTACAAGGATCTCATATTTAGGGTAACAACAGCTAAGGTAATGTTGATTAATGGTTAGAAAATTGGGATCTTTATCACCCCTGTGCCTCCTTTCAGTCACTTACATTGTCGATGCAAAATGGGGCCTTCCAGGACTGAGAGCTATTGTCTTTTGCCTTTGTTTCATGAATTTCTGTAGCCAAATAATTCATGACCAAGTAGTCAGCCTATGGGGGCTGTGTCTCTCTGTATAGCCTCTTAATTTCTAGCATATATAAAAGGACTTGAATTTTTTTCTGAGTCTAATGACTAAATACTCAAATTAAGTTAGGTTCATTGCTATTCTTCGATGAAAAGTAACAGGTATTTAAAAGATGCTGATGATGATGATGATGATGCTGATGGAGTTTTTGATCACATAAATAATATTCATATGTGGTGGTTCATGAAAGGATGACTGAAGAATATTTTTAAATTTAGTTTTTATATTGCTACAAAATGGAAAACAATAAAACTTGAGTAGTATGTTTAGTTATAGGTAACTATGAAAAAGGAAAAATTGACAGTAACTTCATTTTCCTCTAGGGTGCTAAGATTTTCTTAAGACTAAAGGAAAGTGATAATTGATCCTTCTGGCTAGTACACAAAAAGGCAATGACATGACACTCAAATAAATTAAATTTAAGACCACAGGCTGAGGTGATAAATGGTCCATGAGTTATTTCTTTGGAACTTTTACCCCTTGATTAGTCATCATCCATACCTCCTGAAATTCTATCTAATCCCAACAACCTACCTCCTATGGAAAAGGAAGAAATCAATCTTTCTTATTTTCTCAAAAACATCTGTTGCTTTCTTTAGCCTACACATATAGAGAATATTGTGTACTTGAACAAAGCTTTCTGAGTGAATTTCTTCTCTCATTTTGAATGTGAAGACCACCTTTTTTGCATCCAGAAATTTTGACACCAATATGCATCGAGTCTGCATACAGAGAAAATACCCAATTATAAAAATGTACTATACTCAATAACGTTTCTAACTTATTTTTTATTAATCACAGCAACATTCACACATATTTGAAAAAGAATTATACATATGTGTGCCAGACATTTTTCACTCTACAGAAGTATTGGAATAGATTACATATCTAGAGATAATGCATATAATGTATATAATATTTATAATTATATGCATATATATACCCAATGTATTTGCTTTATTATACTGAGTCACATATATTTTATTGAAATCAAGATAACAAAACTTGATATGCATATAGATTTATAGATCGAGTGTTCTTTTAGCTCTATCATTTTATGATTTTATTTCCCTAACCTCACTTGACTATGCAGCTCCCAATTTCCACAAGCTAAGTAGAGGGCTGCTTCAGAACCATTATGAAAGGATGAAACTTATAGAAAGGTCCTTAGATGTAACTTTTATGGTGCCTCATCTGATAATAAACCCAAACTCAAACCAGCTTGCTCCCTATCACTCTGAAGAAGATCAGAAACTTGATTAGAAACTAGGCTGCAAATAAATTTGGTTTATTTTTTTAGAGAAACAGTTCTGTTCTATTTTTTTTGGGAGGGCAATTGGGGTTAAGTAACTTGCCCAAGGTCACACGGCTAGGTTTTTGTTTGTGTGTGCGTTAAGTGTCTGAGGTCAGATCCGAACTTAGGTCCTTCTGACTCCAGGGCCGACGCTCTACCCACTGCGCCACCTAGCAGCCCCTGTTCTGTTCTATTTTAAAGGCTCATGAGCAATGATGCCAGTATTCCATCATTGCCAGAACCATGAAAAAACATAAAAGAATCTCTTTGAACACAGCAGTCATGGGGCACATTACACATAACCCTTGCTATCTTAAAGCTCACTGTGAGTGATTATAAATGACAGTGAAAAATACATACATAATTTATATACATAGAGTAAAATTCAAACAATAGTTCAATACATGAAATAGATTTTAAGCCAATGTATAACTACATGGAAGATTTAAGAAGGCTATGACACATTACCAGGATGACATACATATAAGAAGTGATATTAAAGACTTCTTCAAGGACATGTATTAGGACTAAAAGAGATATGCTGCAAATATAGCAATAGGAAAGGATGTTGGGTAGACAGAAAGTTCTCTGTGGAGAATCCATATAATGCACTTGAGGCTCTTTAAATAGCACAGGGACTGAGAGACTTGGACAAGAATTATAGGGGATAAAAAAGGATGGAATGGCTATGATCTACATCAATGAAGGTGTACCCACATGTATTCACAGAAATAAATTCAGTATGTGAATTGGACCCTCATGTCAAAAACATGCAAGGTATATAATTACAATGTGGGATGAAGTAAAAGAGAGGTTGGAGGAGCATAGTGGAATGTTCAAAGCCAGACAAATCTTACATCTCATATTGTAGACTTGAAACATAGTAAATTAAATCCATTGTTTTGTTTATATTAATTTACTCACAGGTGTTTTGTTAACTTAAATATAGCTCCTGTTTTTTTCCTGGAATAAATCTGGCTTGCTTGAAACCTGAGGTGTGATGTATAATTTCAATAATTTTTCACTATATATTAAACATGTGTTGTACACACAAACACACACACTCACACACATAACTTTAAAATACTTTAAATAGAACTCATTTTAAGGGTATAATTTTTATTAAGAAATAGATAATAAATCCAGTCCCCATCTGTAAGCACTTTGGAATTAATCAGAATGAATGATGCTGTAAAAAAAATGCCAAATAGTGTGGCCCTTTTGTCTTTAAATAAAATTCAAAAAACATATTAGTTAATCATTTTCTCTTGGAGATGGATGGAAATTTCTAAATATGATAGTGATAGGACAAGTGTAACCTGTAGACTGCAAGCATTTGCAGAGTGAAGATTCGGTTCAGAGAGATGATTAGGCTTGGTACTGGAGTTGAGATGAACATTTTCTATTTTCTAATTCTAGTTTTCCTAGAACTCCCAAGATACTATATAGTGGTTCCTAAGGAAAAGGCAAATAAGCAGAATAAAACAGCCTCCCCTATGATTGAGCAACATATCCAGTCTTTATATTCCCTTGTGGTAAACACTATGTTTTTCTTTTCTCTTTTCAACACTTCTGTTCTTGTTGGGCTCCTTTTAACACCTTGATCAGGATCATTCATTGATGGTGAATTAGAGTAAATATTTGAGTAAAAAATACCAATTTGGCAATGGTAATCATTCTGAATCATATTTTTCTAAATTTTCATTTAAAACAGTTATAGTAATATCTTGTGTTTCTGTAGAAAGCTTGCCTTGTCTGAGCTGTAGAATTACAAAATGAGATGATACAAGAGGTGGCCTTATAAAATGAAACACACAGAGTCATCATGTTATAGAAGATGACATAAATAAACCAGAGTTTCCCAGATGCTTTTATTGTGCTGTATAATAAATTACCTAGACAACTTGGAATGTAAATAAGGTGGAACAAATTCTACCCTTGGCTATGTGCTCTCCATTCCCATTACCTTTCCATTAACTATTTATTTCTCTCAGGAAATTAAAGTTGATTTGAACTTGTATTGGAGCTGAAGGTTCCTAGAACAGAACTAGGGCATGGACTTCACTATGTAACTTGAGCTTAGTATTGTAAAAAGAAAAACAAATTATTCCTTCCTAAATTGTTTCCTTCCTACTTTTCTTATCTTTTTGCACTTCATTTCTCTCTACATACTTGATAATCCAGTGACACTGGCCTCCTTGCTGTTCCTCAGAGATGTGGAAACTGAGACACAGGGAGGTTATATGACTTCCTCAAAGTCAGGTAGCATTTTAAGTGACAAAGCCAGGATGCAAACCCAGATCTACTCTAATTTTAGTATTTTTTTATTAAACCAGATGATTTCTCCTTGGACTGAGATCTCATGCTACAGATTTGGTATATGGCTTTTGAAAAATAAAAGGATTTTTTTAAAATCACTCATAATACTTGTAAATAGCCAACTCACATTTCAAATAAATTTAAAGTATGTTTTATGGACATATCTTTAAAAACATGCAAAACATGGGGTGGAGTCAAGATGGCAGAGCAGAAACAGCTACAGAACCCACAAAATAACACAGAGAAGCTAACAACCTACTGAAGACAGCCTGGCAGGCCAGCATAAAGTAACCAGTGTAGCATTCTGAGACCCCACCCCACCCCACATGAGCCCTAGGTTTTAGCCTGAGGGCGGGCCTGACCAGCAGCTGGCTGGAGGGACTTCAGATCACCAGCAGCTCTGGCAGTTTATAGAATTATCAACACATAGATGCTAAGGACAAAGTAAGAGGTCAGTGCAGTGTGGACTTTAGAATCCAGTAGTTCAGGAGTGCTGTCGACCTTTGCCCCCGGGAAAGAAGTCACTGAGGTTCCAGGGCTGTGCAGCTGCAGGCACATGGCTGCTTCAGCTGCTGGCCTGAAGATTGTAGGGGGACCAAGCAACCAGTCTGAGGGGTAATTTTTCTTGCTTTAACCTGCTTGGATCTGGATTGTGGTCTAGGGTGGAGGTCTTGGGGTATGCGACCAGCTTGCCAGAGTGTGTGGAAGCTACAGAGAGGGCACCCAAGTAATACCTTGAGCAGCTAAGAAAACTGCAGTGATTGGGATGAAGCTTCCCTGTCTGGTAGCAGAGTCCTACTGTGGCAAAAAGACCAAAAGTCAAGTAATTGAGTGGCAACATGAGCAAGCAAAGGAAGCAAAGAAAACAGAAGAATCTGACATTAGACTCCTATTTTGGGGACAAAAAGGATCAAAGCATGGAACAGCAGGAAGACAGTGAAGTCAGAACTCCTGCACCAAAAGCTTCCAAGAAAAATACGAGCTAGTTATTACCATAGAGGACCTTAAGAAGGATTCTGAAAACCAAATAAGAGAAGTGGAGGAAAAATTGGGAAGAGAAATGAGAACAACACAAGAAAATTATGAAATGAGAGTCAACAATCTGACTAAAGAAAATAACACCTCAAACAATAAACTAACTCAAATGGCAAAAGAGGCTCAAAAAAGCCAATGAGGAGAAAAATGCCTTAAAAAGCCAAATTTGCCGTATGGAAAAAGAATCTCAAAAGCTCACTGAAGAAAATCATTCCTTCAGAATTCGAGTGGAGCAAATGGAAGCTAGTGACTTTATAAGAAATCAAGATACTATTAAACAGATCCAAACAAATGAAAAAACAGAAGGCAATGTGAAATATCTCATGGGAAAACCACTGACTTGGAAAATAAACCCAGGAGAGATAACTTAAAAATTATTGGACTAACTGAAAGCCATGATCAAAAAAGAACCAAGAAATGATCCTTCAAGAAATTCTCAAGGAAAATTGCCCTGATATTTTAGAACAAGAAGGCAAAATAGAAGTTGAAAGAATCCATCAATCACCTCCTGAAAAAGATCCCAAACAGGAAATTCCTAGGAATATTATAGCCAGGTTCCAAAATTCCCAGATCAAGGAGAAAATACTACAAGCAGCCAGGAAGAAACAATTTCAATATTGTGGAAACACAATCAGGATAACACAGTATCTGGCAGCTTCTACACTGAGGGATCAAAGGGCTTTGAATATGATATTCTGAAAGTCAAAGGAGCTGGGATTAAAACCAAGAATCACCTACCCAGCAAAACTGAGTATCATGTTTCAGGGGAAAATATGGTCATTCACTGGAATAGAAGACTTTAAAGCACTCTTGATGAAAAAACCAGAGTTGAATAGAAAATTTGACATTTCTGATACAAGAGGCAAGAGAAGTATGAGAAGGTAAACATGGAAAAGAAATCCTAAGGAACTTATAAAAGTTGGACTTTTTACATTCCTACATGGAAAAATGATAATTGTAACTTATGAAATTTTCTCAGTATGAGAATTAAGGGAATAGAAACGTGTGTACACACACACACACACACATATATATGTACACACATATGTCTATATAGGAAGGTATATAGGCATATGAATACATATGTGGATGTGTGTATATATGCGTACAGGTATACATAGATAGAAGGCACAAGACCAATTTAATAGGAAGGGAAGATACTTAAAATGTGAAATTAAGAGGTGAGAGAAGAATATAATAAGAGGAGATGGGGAGAGACAGAATGTAGTGAACTATCTCATACAGAAGAACAGGCAAAGGAAAATGGTTACAATGGAGCGGAAGGACAGGAAGGCAAAAGGGAATGGGTCAACCTTATTCTCATTGAATTTGGCTTAGGGAGGGAATGACATACATACTAAATAGGGTATCTCACCCTACAGGAGAGTAGGGGGAAGGGGATGAGAGGGGGGGATGATGAAAGGGAGAGCAGGCTAGGGAGAGGAGTTGGAAGCACCCACTTTTCAAAAGGGAAGGATCAGGGCAGCTAGGTGGAACAGTGAATAGAGAACCGGCCCTGGAATCAGGAGGACCTGAGTTCAAATCTGGCCTCAGACACTTAACACAAAAACTAGCCATGTGACCTTGGGCAAGTCACTTAACCCCAGTTGCCCTGCAAGAGAGAGAGAGAGAGAGAGAGAGAGAGAGAGAGAGAGAGAGAGAGAGAAAGAAAGAAAGAAAGAGAAAGAAAAGGGACAGGATCAAAGTAAAGAATAGAACAAGTGGGAAGTGGGATAGAAAGGAGGGAAATATAGTCAGTCTTTTACAATATATCCACTATGGAAATGTTTTGCATAGCTACACACGTACAACCTATACTGAATTGCTTATTTTCCAAGTAAGTGTGGGTGACAAGGGAGGAAGGGAATGAATATGCAATTCAAAGTTTTAACATCAAATGTTTAATATATACTATTATTAATATTATTTTACATGTAACTGAGAAATAAGATATACAGGCCACTGGGACATAGAGATCCACTGTGCCCTACTGGAAAGTCAGAGGGGATATGGGATAAGATATGGGAGAGAGCAGATTGGAGGAGGGAATATCCAGTGGGATCGCTATTTTGTGGTGGTGTGTAGTAGAAAAACAGGGAGAAAATTTGTAACTCAAAATCTTGCGGAAATGAATGATGTAAACTAGAAGCTAATAAAGCATTTGATTAAAAAAACCACAAAAACATGCAAAAAATTTCTTCAGAATAATTAATTAATACAAATATACATAACACAGGTCTTGTGCTCTTCCTTCAAATTTATGTTTTTCCTAAATGTTCCTATTTTACTTTTACTTGTAGACATTTTTATTGTTTATATTGGTGCCAAAGATATGTTAAATGCATATTGAGACATTGAGTCCTTTCTTTCTAGAGGTACTCCTTGATGTTCCTAAAGACTTCTCTCCAACAAAACATAAAGGAAAACATACTATAGTGAAAATACAGTTCTTTAACAAAAATATTCATTTATATTTATTATTTCATTATACAGATACCTCTTGAGTGCCTAGTATGTGCCTAAGTTGTATACTTTCAACTGGCTTCCCTAATTTAGCCTGGCATTTAATATATTCCACAATTAGGCACCTGTAAGAAATGAATTGAACTTTTTCTTTCCACAGAAAACATGTAATATATGTAATACCAGTAAGTCTTTTATTTGCTGCCCAATACAGGAAAACAAATTGATTAGAGGGAAAGTCTTGGGAATGTTGATTAAAACTTTAGTCAACAGGATGTGGCTGCCTACTTATCAGCATATCTAAAGATGAACAGCTCCTTCCCTTGTACTTTGAGTAAAATCCAGGAATTGTCTCTTTTGTGTCCACAACCCCAAAGGCCAGAGGATTCATTCCACAATTCATTCCACAATACTGTCTTGAATTTTGGGACTTTATGTTAATGATGAAGGAAACTTCAACATCCTGGGTTCAGCCTCTTACCAACTGAGAAAATTCCTTATAAAGTATAAAGAATGGAAATGGAAAAGCAGGGGGGAATTGAAATGTGGGAATGATAGATGTGAGCAGGGATGGAGACCCACCTGGGAGTAGGGTTTAGGTGTTTTCAGATGTGCTATGAATCCTGACCTGGCCAATGGGATGCAGGGTGGGAAATTCGAATCAAGATGAGTTCTAAAAAGCTTTGTAATTGTCTGAAAGGGCATGTCTCCTTATGAGTCACTTAGACTCCTGCCATCTGTGGCAGGAGAATGATTAATAAAAGCTTTCCTTAATTCCCTGAGGGCCATGTGGATTTTTTGGTAAGATGATTATTTCTCACAATTGGGGGAGCTCACTTTAGGGCCCATACCCACCCTACAGGACAGATTAAAGTTACTTCTGCTTCACTCATCCTGCATCTGTCTTATTTACGTCCTCTATTTGGGCTCGAAGGGCTATTTCTCACCTAGCCATCAATCTTTACAGATTTCTTTTATGCTTCTCAACTTCACAAACTACATTTTAGACATACTGGACTTAATCATTGACCTAATTGAGCCTCAGCTTCTGCCTCTGCATATGACCAAACTGTCCCCTGTGCTTAGAATGAGCTTCTTTCTCTTCTCTTCCTCTCAAAAGCCTTGTCTTACTACAAGCTGCAACCCAAGCCCCCTTCTGTAAAACTTAAACCTGATCTCCACTATATTTCTTTCTTACTCGAATTTTCCTTGTACAATATTATATTTACATAGCACATTCCCACAGTCAAACTCCCTGAGACTGGAGACTACTCAATTATTTGTGTCTTTATATTCATGTACACATGAATATAATACACACAATGTAGGTTTTTGATAACTGTTTGTTGAATTAATGTTGAGCCAAGCATTATGGGTATATGATGATGATGGTGATGATGATGGTGACAATGATGGTGACAATGATGATGATACGAGCTAGCATTGCTATAGCACTTTAAGGTTTGCTAAGTGTTTTACAGATATTATTTAATTTTATCCCCATAATAGCCCTGAGAGGAAGATGATGTTATTATCTCCACTTTACAGATGAGAAAACTGAAGCAAATAAAGATCATATGCCTTGATCAGAGTCCCACAGCCAGTTAAGTTTCTGAAGTAGGATTTGAACTCAGGTCTTTCTAACTCTAAATCCAAAGCACTATCCACTGTGCCACCTTGCTGCCATTATGTAATTAGGAGTAGTACATGATCTTTGCTCACATAGAAGTATATGATCTAGTCTTCTCACAACAGAAAACCTGAGGAATATAATGACAACTATCCTGATTATTTCTTGTGGTTTTACAGAGCTATGCATGTATATAAAGAGATAGGTGTTCAAATACTTTAAATTAAAACTGAATTTAGAAAAAATAAAATTGAGCCTTGATTATATAAACTTCCATGGAAAAGATCAAAGTACCATAGTTCTTTGAGATGTAATGAGAGCCATTCCTCTGGAAAAAGAAGTAATTTTAATTCAGCCAAATTTTACTTGATAAATGATTCTCTTTACTGGTCAGTATTAGTAGCTATTTCAGAGTTCTGATGAGAATTACTAAGATTCTTTCATTGATGTATCACATCAAAAATATTTTATTCACATTGAGAGTATCATCTAGTTTGACTTACCATATAGAATCAGCATATTCTTACCAAAATGTATATTCCTTGAATTTCATCTTAATTCTATGTTACATTCATTCATTCATATAAATAAAGAGTAATAAACATATCACTTATTCTTCTTTCTGGGCCTATGAACAATGCCTTCTTTTTTCTATTCTTATTAGGGGAAGGGAAGGGAAGAGGACAGAATAAGTGTTTATATAGTGCTTACTAAGTGCCAAGCACTGTGCGAAGCCCTTTAAAAAGATTATCTCATTCTATCCTCCAACAGCCCTTCGAGGTAGGTGTTCTTATCACCCACATTTTACAATCAAGGAAATTGAAGCAAACAGAATATTCTGTTACGATCCAACTATGGGGGAAGGGTGTGGAATCTGCCCAAGAAGAGGCACAGGGTTCCTTTGTATACCCTTGCTTTTTCCCAAATGGATCGATGACTCCCTGCTCATCCACTCTGAGACAATTACAACTCTGGAACAAAATAAGTCTCAACCCTGGTACCAGTTCATGAGCTAAAGGAGAGGGACTACCAAAGGATCCTTAATGGGTCAAGGCAAATCCACCCAGTTCTTTGGATAGTCTTTAGGAAAGACCATGCTGGCAGCAAGTGGGGCATTGATGTAATGCATTGATCATACTTTATTAATTTACAGTGAGTACAGAGGTGTAAAGCATAGGGAATGGGGTGGTAGAGAGAGGCAAGCAGCATGAAGAAGAGACTGTTGGGAAAGGAACATAGAGAGTGACATATAACTGCAGGTTGGATTTGGGAACACTAGAGCAGCACAGACTTAGGGCAACTGGAAGAGTGTTCAAGGGGCAACATTTTGAAGTCTTGTGTTTATAGGGTTTTGGAGGAGGGGATAGACTAAGTCTTATCCAGGCCACCTTAACATATTAACATCATCAGTGCCACTTTAGGGTTCCTTAGTTTACCTAACATTTCTGGTTTTACTGCATAGTTCTGGAAATTCTCTGTAGCTTATAGACTGAGGACAATTAATGGGACTGAGGGGACATTACATTGGGGCTTGCATGGTTTCATTAATGCAAATCACTTCATACCTCTGGATAAGATTATGCAAAAATATATAGAACAGTTCATCCGCCCACAGATATGTCAGAAAACATCTACAAAAACACAAAAAAGAATGATCTGGGATCTGGAAGTAGAAGTAAGCACTTTTATCCAATTCAGAATGGCATTAAAAGATGATCTGAAATCATCAGTGACTGCCAGAGACAAATTAGAGAAAGAAAACTATAGATCAATCTCTGTAATGACAGTTGAAGCAAAAATCTTGAGTAAAATATTGGGAAAAATGTTTAAATACATAAAATATATTTGGAAGGTTAAATACTATGAATAGGTCAGGTTTGTAATAGAAAATGCAAGGTTGATTTAGTATCAGGAAAACGATAAAGTAGATCTTATCAATAACTAAAAATTAAAATCATAACATTATATCAATGGACACATTGTGTTAAAAAAAAAAGCAAAATTATATAGCATGGGAATAAATGGGCCATTCTTTAAAATAGTAGATAATATCTATCTAACACCAAGAATGATTATTATCTTTAATGGACAAATAATACAGGCCCTTCTGATAACATTAAAGGGGAAGTAAGGATGTCCATAATCACCACTATTAGTTACTATAGTTCTAGAAATACTTGCTATAGCAATAAGAAAAGATGGGATAAAATGAAATAAACCCAGGCAAAGAGGAAGCAAATTAATTCTTCTCTCCAAAGTTGAGAGAGATTATCTGAAGTGGGATGGGCATTACTAATACCCATCTCCTAAATCTAATTATTAGATTTATTATTTATCTCCTAAATTATATCCTAAATCTAATAAAATTTTGTAAAAATTTAATTGCTTTTTTATGAACTCCCATAATACTTGACCTCTCTGCAACATTTAATACTGTTGACCAACTTCTCCTCATGGATATTCTCTCCTTTCTGAGTTTCTGTTACTTAGCTCTCTCTTGGTTCTCTTCCTGCCTAGCTAAAACTTTCTTCTCTCTCTTTTGCTGGATCTTCACCTATGGCACAACAACTAATGGTAGACATTGCCCATGAATCTGTTATAAGTATTCTCTTCTCTCTCTTTATGTACTCACTTGGTGATCTCATTAGTTTCCATGGGATCAATCATCATTTCTATGTAGATGAATGCTTATATCTATTAATCTAGCTCTAAGCTCCAACTACCTATTAGATATTTCAAAGTTTAAGTCTTGTATTGATCTCAAAATCAGCATGTTCATAATTGAATGCACCCTTCCCATCCCCATTCCACTAATAAACTTTCATATTACTCTCAAAACTACTACCATCATTCCTGTCATCCAACTGCATAGTTTCAGTGTCATTCTCTCCTCACTCTCCATCATCCTTCCTGTCTAATCAGTTGCCAAACCTTGTAATTTCTTTCAATATAACCTGTAATACTTTTCTTTCCATGCACACAGCTACCACTCTAAGTTAGGCGCTCATGACCTTTTGCTCGCTGATTAGACTTCTCACCTCAAATGTGTCCCCTGCTTCAGTGGTCATCTTCCACACAGCTGCCAAAGTAATTGTATGTAGATGTCTATGACATTTGCACACATATTTTTGCTATTTAAAGTGCTTCACAACCTGACCACTTCCTACTTTTATAACCTTTTAAGACCTTATGCCCTTCTAAGAGCTCTAACATTCAGCTATACTGACTTATTTGTAATTCCTCAAACAGGATCCTCCATATTTTGACTTTATCTCTATCTCCCATGCCTAAAATATTGTTCCTTCTAAACTCTATTATCATCCCTGGTTTCCTTGAGGACTCAATTCACTAGTCGCCTTTTGCAAAAGGACTTCCACCTCAGCCCTCCATACACCAGTACTGTCCTCATGTTCTGTGTTATGTTATTTTCCCCCATTAGAATAGGAGCTCCTTGACAGCAGGGTTTGGCTTTGCTTTTTCTTTCTCCTCAGGAAGTTAGCCTAATGACTGGCACATAGTAAGCACTTATTAAATATTTACTGATTGTCTGAATTTTGCAAGTGATATTCTAGACTAGTTAAAGAATCCTAAAGATTAAATTTAAGTGAATATTTGGAATCTTGTAGACAGCAATCCTTTCTCCTCACCTCCCTCTCGAGCAATCGCTTAGCCTCTGCCTGAATATCTATTTCCTTTAATGGATCCTTTGCTCTCTCCTAGGGAAGACCATTCCATTTAGGAGCTAGTTCTTATTGCTAGGAAGTTCTTCCTGATACTGAGTAGAAAATTAATTGTTTCACTAGGTGAAAGTGAGTTCTTAGTATGTGTATGTCCCCAACCTGTAATAATAGCAGCAAAACTGACATTTCAACAGCACTGGAAAGTTTGCAAAGTTTTGTACACTTATCATCTCATCTGAGGCTCACAACAACCTTTTAAGATGGGCATTGAAAGTAGTAAGTATTCCCGTTTCATGGATTAATAAATAGGATCAGAGAAGTTAATTAAATTGCCGGTGGTTAAAGAGCTAGTGTTAAAGACGATTCAAATCCAGGTATTTTTGTTTTCAAGTCTGACATTTTTTCTACTATAATATGCAGTTTTTGTTAGGATAGCCAATAATATTGTTAACATCTAAAATAAAAAGATTTCTAGTAGGCAGAAATATCTACATTGCTTTCTTATAAGACACACACACACACACACACACACACACACACACACACACACACACACAACAACCTTTTGGGAGGTTTTCACTGTGTTTCCACAAAGACAAATTGTACTATTCTAAAAACTACAGCAAAATTTTTAAGTAAAGCAACAAATAGTGAAGACAGCTCAGAAAAGAATCAGAAATAAGAGAGAATTTCTTTCACAGCTCTGTGGGGTGATTGAAAAACCCCAAGTCCCAGGCACATTATTCAAGCAGCTAGCCAATCTGAGGGAGGCTTATGTGATTAGGGATAATGAATATGCTGTACTTGGCACTGAGTGTTACTTGTGGAAAATTAAAAGTCTTGCATATATATTAGGAAAAAGAAATAGATTCAGAAAAAAAAATGAGAAGAAATAAAAAAGGAATAAAAATAATAAAACTTTAGGCCTTAATGTATTACCTGTAGACTAATTTTAAAAGAAATTCAAGAGCTTTTAAATCTCTGCTCACTCAATGCACATAATGAGGTATATTAACATACTACATTAAAACAACTCTCAGCAAAATAGGAAGTGTTTATTCATGAGACAAAAATAAATTTGAACATGATATAATTATAGAAGAACTTATTAAATATTTTGAATAAAATATGAAGAGAAATGGGGGCTACAAATTTAAAAACTAAAATTTATGAAATGCTTGGCCAAGACACATAAGCTCCGTGTGTGTGTGTGTGTGTGTGAGAGAGAGAGAGAGAGAGAGAGAGAGAGAGAGAGAGAGAGAGAGAGAGATTAAGCCTCACAAGAAGTAAGTTGGGTTTCATTTGATGCCATGGGCAAGACATATATTTTCTGCATTTAAAAGGAATAAACTTCATTCTTTTATATATTTTTAAATACTCTAGGGGTTATCTCAAGATTAAGTTTCTGAAGATTTGGAAGTGTTCTGTTTGGTTTTGTTTTTTGTTTTTTATTTTTACTGTGTGTGTGTTTGTGTATGTGCATGTTTATGTATGCATGCAGTTTACCAATTAGCATAGAAACTTGTCTCCAATGAGAGAATGAAGAATGCTGATAAATATGTTGCTATACTGAGAGAAGCTGAATTGTTTCAAGATTCTCTAATGAAGATAGAATATTGTACCGTGACCTTGCATTATGCCACATGTCTTGAAAAGTTAAGAAATTTATCCAAGAGATGGAGATAAATGTGCTTCAATGGCCTGGAAACTTGCCTGATTTAAAATTCTCTTAAAGCCTCTGAGTAATAATCAAGGCTAGAATTGGGAAAATGTACTATTCATTAAAGGTATGCTTTCTATCAAATGTGATAAAAGCATGGTTTCATGATCAAGGATTAAAGAGTGTGTCAAAATCTTGTGAACTCTGTGTCAAATTATTTAAAACAAGTGATACAAGTGATAGTAGTAAAAAAAGAATATGTTGCATATTAAATAGTTTTTAATGTAAAAAATGTTTTGAGATTTTTATATCATTAAATGTAAATGTTTCACTTTAAAACAAATAATTCTAACATACACATATCCATACCCACATGCAGTTATACACATATCTAAATATACATAAGGCATCATGGAGAAAATGAGTTCTAGGCTGATCTTTGAAGGAAGCTTGGGTTTGCTGTCTAAAATGGTCAGGCTGCGAGGGTGATAGGAATAGGGAAACTTTACCTGACTACAGTTGAAGATTGACTTGATAGAGTAAGATGAGGTTAGAGAGTCATCAATGATCAACTGAAAAGTACAATGGTACCTTGCACATAGCGAAAACTCAAGAAATAAATGTTGTAATAGTTGATTGAATGAATGAATTTGGAAAATCAGGCTGTACCGTGAAGCATGAAAGTGATGTTTCATTATAGATTAAACCACAAACAAAAGAAATTGCAGCTAAATGGGAGGATGATTTGTAGGTTTAACTTTGAGAGATAAAAAAGGAACCGAAAGAATCCATTTCTTTGTCCACCCAAAGAAAACAAAAAACATCATTTAATGGGTCACATTTCACCTCCCTTCACAATGCTTGTGGAGAGCATTCCTTAAGTAAAGGAACCTATGTAAAGATAATTTTAGTCTCTGTAGCAATTTCTGTTAACAAAGATAAAGAGGAAGAAAAATTTGATGAAGAGTTTCAGGCCCTCAAAACTGTCAGCATAATACTTCTAACTTTAGCAGCAAGGTGGTCATAAAGGAAGATGGCAGAAAATTTGGAAAGTATTGTTCAGGTTTCAGAAATTAAAGATGTCAAAGACTTATAGACTCTTTAGAATTCTCCCATCCCTAGATTATAAATACTTTCCTCAGGCAGAGAGGTAAAAGGTGCTAGACATAGGAAGGACCAATAATGTCACAAAATAACCTGCTGAAATCCTAACACAGAGGAAAAGACTGGTTAATAATATTGGAGTCATTTCTAAATCAACTATCTATGGGTGGTTGGATCAACTTGGTAAAGGTTAAAAATAACACCAGATTAGAATAATTCACAACAGCTCCAAACTGACTTATTCTAACAAGCTTTTTCCTAACTAAAAAATGAAAAAAAAGATCAAAGAAAAGTAATCAGCACCTGCTTTTCCTCATTTCCTACAGAAGTTTATCTGATATCTTCTAAGTGCCATAACAAGGAGGTGAAAAGAGCCCAAAAATCACTTCAGCCAAGGAACATTTAATCTTGTCAAGCAGAGACACATAGCAGGTAAAGACCATACTGGTTTAAAATTTAATTTAACTCCCTAAGTCTTATGGATGATGAAGAACATTGAATGTTGGTGCCACTGTGAGTAGGTAGATGCATTCTGAACAACAATTTGGAATTATGTGGGGGAAACTTCTAAACTATTCATGTACTCTTTGATCTCATGACTGAATATTTACTTCAAGGAGGTCAAAACAAGAGAAAGTTCTCGTATACAATGAAATATTTCTAGGAGTATATTGTGTGCAACAGTAAATGCTAGCTGACGTAGGTACACATTATTTGGGAACTAGCTAAAAATTGTGATACATGAATGTATTGAAATATTGTGCCATAAGAATTGAAGAATTCAGAAGAACATGGTCTTCAAAGACTTAATTGAATATTTATGTACTATGTATGTAAAAGCAGAATAAAAATGACTATAGCAATATAAATTAAAATAACATAAAAATCACCTGAACTAAGTTCTTTCTCCCTTCCTTCTCCAGAAAACATAAAGAAATGCATTATTCTCTTCTTAGTGAAGTAAGGGACTACAAGTGAAAAGTGTTGCATACCATCATATATAGTGATTGCATTTGTTAGTTCTGCCCAGTTATTTTGTTTCAGGTTGTGTGGGTGTTATTGCTGTTGTTGTTATAAGGGAGGGCAGATTCTTTGGGGAATGGCATATTGGGAAATTGACATGGTATAAAAAACAAAAGTATCAACAAACTTAAAAAAAAAAACTCTACATACTTCAGTAGAAGGTTATGAGCAGAATCACCTCATGAAACAGCAAAACAACAAGAATAAGTCTAAAGAAAGCTTGATGTGTGACTCACCTAACTCACATCATCCCAGTTTAATTTATTGATGATATAGAGAAGACCTTAAATTTGCAAAATGTAAGTCAGACATCTCAGCTAAGACATCTCCTCGTGTCTCACCTGGCCTTGCTACTTTGGGACTTCTCTGACTGACTTTTCTACCATAACTCCCTGTAGGGTACTGTAACAGCAATGCTACTTGTAGCTGCTATGGGGCGGGGCGGGGCAGGGGGTGGGGGGAACCAATAACACCAGCACCCCTAACACAAATAAACAGACAGGGTATCTGTCTGACCAAAACTATGTATACAGTTACCAGAGAGAAAAGCACCAAAATCTGGGTTTTCAAAGCCCTAGGGCAGGGGATGGGGGAGAGCAGTACCCAGAGTCTCATCTGGCCAAATCACAGGAATACTCTTCCAACTAGTGAGCCCCAAAACAAAGTGCTAATTTCAGAGAGAGAGAGAGAGAGAGAGAGAGAGAGAGAGGGAGGGAGGGAGAGAGGGAGAGGGAGAGGGAGAGGGAGAGGGAGAGGGAGAGGGAGAGGGAGAGGGAGAGAGGGGGAGAGGGGGAGAGAGAGAGAGAGAGAGAGAGAGAGAGAGAGAGAGAGAGAGTGTGTGTGTGTGTGTGTGTGTGTGTGTGTGTGTGTGTGTGTGTGTGTGTGTGCGCGCGTGCGAGCGCACGTGCATGTGCGCTCTTCTTCAGGGTCAGAGGGCATCACAACCCTCCTGACCCAATGCCTAATTACAAAGTAACAAAAGGTGTGGGCCTTCTTGAAAAATAAGCCTTCCTTAATCAAGCTTCTCTTGTTGGACTCCATGTGAGGCCTATTAATGAGTAGGGGAAGATCTTCAACTCCCATTAACATCACAGGTACTTTCCCTTCTCCCAATTCCGCCCCCTCAGTTTTCAGTTTCCTTCAATTAGGTTGTAAGTTCCTTGAGGTCTTTCTTTTTGTTTTTGCATCCCTATGCTTAGCATAGTGCCTGGCACATAGCATATGCTTGATAAATGTTTATTGACTGATTCATTGAATTAATCTGTGGGAGTGGAACCAATGCATTTGGACTCAACATTTCAGTCCCTAAAGTGCTATATAAAAAGAAGAAAGAGCATTAACAAAATGAGACAAGAAGAAGATGCAGATGAAACACACACACACACACACACACACACACACACACACACACACAATCCATGTTGTAAGGAGATGAAGTGATTTTGAAAGCAATGAAGGATCAACTATTAAGCTATCTAAAGAGGCCATTTGTCATTATGAAAAGAAATATCAGCATTCAGATTTTGGAGTAGTATGCAATAGAAAGAACTCTATGTTTGAATTCAGAAGAATTTAGTTCAGATCCTAATTCTAACATTTCTTAGCTTTGTGACTTACACGAGTTATTTCACTTTGTCATTCTCTTTGTATCTATTTCTGTCTCTGCCTATCCCTTTCTCGCCTGTACATACTCCCTGTCCTCCTCCCACTTCATCATGCACATTCAAAAGTAAAGAGAAAACAACCTCCATAACTCCATAAAAATAAACATTCATCTAGGAAGCCATGGCATGAGAGAACGCCTCAAAATGAAAACCACGGAGCCACAGCATAAAGTTATTCACGGTCTTATCCCTTCATATTCCATTAAAACGATGCAGCTGAATAAATGATTAATACATTCCAAGTGATAGGAAAATATAATCATTCTAATGCTCTGTAGCACACAGTAGATAGATAGAGCTCTAGAAATTAGAACTGGTAAAGAAGGAAAGCTAGGATGTTTTCTCAAATTTTTCCCCTGAACTAATGATTTTTGAATGATCTTTTCAAGGTTTTATATCATTAATAAGGAAGTAAATAGCTGCAAAATAACAGCTACGGTCTTAACTGAAGCATAAAAATCTTTAAACCTAGAAGAATATCAATACTTAGTGATGTGTTCAGAGAATTTCTTACTGGTTTATTTATGTATTCAAATGAATTTACTGATTTATATTCTACTCTGTCCCATTTGTACATAGGAACATGCCAGTGATTTAATATCTATTCTTAATATTTTCCACTGTTGTTAAAATTTCAATTTTAATACACATACATTTATTGTGGGAATTAAGTTTAGCAACAGCCTTCTCTGCATAGAGTCATCATTATTTTTAAAAGGTCACACAATCATTTCCCAAGAGTTGCACTGCTTGTTTTCAACCTCATCATTATCACAGAGATTTCATCAGCTTTTTAGTCTCTCCCCCCTTATTGGAGGTCTGGAGGCTGGAGCAGTAAATTCTTACCAAAGTCTTCCTTTATAGAAGGTTTTATCTATCTCTCCATTTAAAATTAGAAGCTCTGCTTGTTTTTGACTCCATGGAACATCATTCCCCAACTCACCCCCTGATCCCTACACACACACACACACACACACACACACACACACACACACACACCCCTTTTCAACTTCCTTTTGCATGGTGTCTTTCCCAATTAGATTATAAATTCCTTGAGAGTAGAAACTTTCTTTTTTCTTATTTGTATCCCCAACATTTAGTATAGGGCCTGGCACACAGTAGACATTTAACAAATGATTATTGTATTGATCAGAAAGATGATTGAAGAGTTATTTCTGCAAAGCTCTCCAATGAAAAATCATAGAAAAAATAAACACTAAATTTATTTTAACTGAAGTTGAATCCACAAGGTAAAAAGACCAACTACACAAGATGAAAATCTCATTAAATGACATCAGATGAATGTACTATTTAGAATTTTGAGAATTTTAGAATTTTCACTTAGTGTCTCAGACTGTACGGTGCCAGGTGTAGCCAGTCTGGTCAGTCTTACAAATTCATCTTTTGGGACCCAGCTGTAGGGGCCCTTTCCTCTCCCCTGTGGTAATAACTGAACCCCTTTTCATAACCCTCAAAAGGTAGTAGAAAGGAATTCACTCTAGTTACTTGGAAAAAAGGGAGAAAAACTAAAGAGGACAGGTGAAGATGTGAGCAGTGAAGAATGGGCTGGAGTGTCTAGACTGCAGAGCCTCTATCTAAGGGTAAAGAGAGGGACTGGAAACCTGACTGATTCTTGTCCTTTCACCCTGGATTTACTCTGGAGGGGACCCTAGGTAAGGAGGCTAAGGGCTACCAACTTCTTGGAATCCAAATAGCATTGGAAAGAAGAGGAACCAAATAAATAATAAAGAAGAAAACCTGAGATGTGATAGGGAGTAAAATAGAAAAGCCTAAAAACAAATAAAAATATCAAGTTAACAAGTAGATAAACCAACATAAAAGTTCATAAAGACAGAAGGAAAAATGAGTAAAAATTTGAAGACCAGTGAAAAGATATTTCATGTGAAAGAAAAGTTCTCAAAAATCCTAATGGAAAATAAAATCCTATAGATTTCCAAAAGGTCATGACAGAGCATTGAGAAATTCCAGTATGAGAAAGAGAATTAACTTTTAAAAAATAACAATTTTATTTGGGGACAAAATTGAACATCTTGATGTAGAATAAAGGCAGGCAAAAAAGATAATATATATAGAAGATATAAGAGAAAATCCCTGCACAGTTGAGGCTCTGAAAAATAAAATTACAGATATGGAAAGCAAAAACCTAGAAGTGGTTGCCAATTTTACAGATGAGAATCAAAAGAAAAGAGAATATATGAATTCTATACAGGCTAAGGGGAGTGAAGATAAAATGTTCATAGGTATTCAAGGATCATAAGCCTCCCTGAAGAATACAATAAATCCCAAATACATTCAGGAAACATAAGGAAATTCCACAAAATTTCAGAATACAGACAATAAGTATCAGTTGATGGACTAATGGCCATGTAATAGAAAAAGCATTTTTTTCAAATGCTTTATTAACTTCTGATTTACATCATTCATTTCCATCAGATTTTGAGTTACAGTTTTTTTCCTCGTTTTTTCCTACACGCCACCCCAGAATAGCAGTCCCACAGGATATGCCCTCACCCTATCTGCTGTCTCCCATATCTTCTCCCATACCTCCTTCGACTTTTTCAGTAGGGCAAGGTGAATCTCTGTGCCCTAATGACTGTATAACTTATTTCCCAATTACATGTAAAGTAGTATTAATGATAGTATTTACATATTTTTAAACATTTTATTTTAAAACTTTGAATTCCAGATTCATTCCCTTCCTCCCTTGTCACCCATCCACCCTTACTGGGAAGATAAGCAATTCAGTATATGTTGTACATGTGTAGCTATGAAAAACATTACCAGAGTAGATATATTGTAAAAGACTGACTATATTTCCCTCCCTCCTATCCCACCTCCCACTTGGTCTATTCCTGACTTTGATCCTGTCCCTTTACAAAAGTGGGTGCTTCCAACTTCTCTCCCCCCCTTCCCTCCCTCCTTCTTTTCCCTCATCCCCCCCTCTCATCCCCTTCTGCCCTACTCTCCTGTAGGGTGAGATATCCTATTTATATGTATGTCATTCTCTCCCTGATCTAAATTCAATGAGAATAAGGTTTTGCCTTCCTGTTCTTCCCCTCCCTTGTAACCATTTCCCCTTGCCTCTTCTATATGAGATAGTTTACCCCATTCTGTCTCTCCCCATCTCCTCTCGTTATATTCCTCTCCCACCTCTTAATTTCACCTTTTAAGTATCATCCCTTTCTATGAAATTTGACCTGTGACCTCTATCTATGTATACCTGTAAAGATATATATATATATACACATTCACGTATGTATTCATATGCCCATATACTGTTCTTCAACTATTTTCATACTGAGAAAAGTTTCATCAGTTACAGTTATCGTTTTTCCATGTAGGAATGTAAATAGTTCAACTTGGATAAGTTCATTATGATTTCTTTTCCCTGTTTACCTTCTCAAGAATCTCTTGCTTTTGTATCTGAACGTCAAATTTTCTATTCAACTCTGGTTTTTTCCCTAAGAATGCTTGAAAGTCTTCTATTCCACTGAATGACCATATTTTCTCCTGAAACAGGATACTCAGTTTTGCTGGGAAGGTGATTCTTGATTTTAATCCTAGCTCCTTTGCCCTCTGGAATATCATATTCCAAGCCCTTTGATCCCTCAGTATAGAAGCTGCCAGATACTGTGTTATCCTGACTGTGTTTCCACAATATTGAAATTGTTTCTTCCTGGCTGCTTGTAATATTTTCTCCTTGATCTGGGAATTCTGGAACCTGGCTATAAGATTCCTAGGAGTTTTCTTTTTGGGATCTTTTTCAGGAGGTGATGGGTGGATTCTTTCACCCTTTATTTTGCCCTCTGGTTCTAAAACATCAGGGCAATTTTCCTTGAGAATTTCTTGAAGGATGATTTCTAAGTTCTTTCTTTGATCATGGTTTTCAGGTAGTCCAATAATTTTTAAATTGTCTCTCCTGGATCTATTTTCCAGGTCAGTGGTTCTTCCCATGAGATATTTCACACTGCCTTCTATTCTTCTATTTGTTTGCATCTGCTTAATAGCATCTTGATTTCTCATAAAGTAACTAGCTTCCATTTGCTCCAGTATAATTCCGAAGGAATGATTCTCCTCAGTGAGCTTTTGAGATTCTTTTTCCATATGGCAAATTTGGCTTTTTAAGGCATTCTTCTCCTCATTGGCTTTTTGAGCCTCTTTTGCCATTTTAGTTAGTCTGTTTTTTAAGGTGTTATTTCCTCAGTCAGGCTGTTGACTCTCATTTCATACTTTTCTTGCATTGTTCTCATTTCTCTTCCCAAATTTTCCTCCACTTCTCTTATCCGCTTCTTAAGGTCCTTTATGGCCTGTAACCCGCTCGTATTTTCACTTGGGGCTTTTGATGCAGGAGTTCGGACCTCCCAGTCTTCCTCCTGTTCCATGCTTTGATCCTCTTTGCCCTCAAAATAAGAGTCTAATGTTGAATTTTTATGTTTATTTTGTTTCCTTTGCCTAGGCATGTTGCCATTCAATTACTTGACTTTTGGGCTTGTTGTCGCAGTACGACTCTGCCACCAGCCAGGGGAGTTTCTGTCCCAAACGCTGGGTTTTTCTCAGCTGCTGGAGGTATTAGTTGGGTGTCCTCTCTGAAGCCTCCACACATTCTGGCAAGCTGGTCACACACCCCAAGACCTCTGCCCCAGACTGCAATCCAGATCCAAGGAGCTTAAAGCAAAAGCGCTTACCCCCTAGACTTATCGCTGTATCCCCCTACAGTTCTCAGGCCAGGAGCTGAAGCTGCAGCATGGCAGCTGCATTGTGGATATTCAGTGGCTTCTTGCCGCCAGGGGAAAGAGGCTGACATGCTCTCCTAAACAGTCCCAAAATCCATAGGGCACTGACCTCTCACTTTGTCCGAGGCATCTATGTGTTGATAATTCTGGAAATGGCTACAGTTGCTGGTGTTCTGGGGTTCCTCCAGCCAGCTGCTGGTCTGGCTGCCCTGGGGCTAAAACCTCTGACTCATGTGAGCCTGGGCATGGCTTCCAGAATGCTATGCTGGCCGCTCCCTGCCAGGTTGCCAGGCTGTCCATAGTGGGAGGTTTGCTTCTCTGTGTCATTTTATGGGTTCTGTAGCTCCAGAGGTTGTTCAGAGTCCCCTTTTACATAAATTTGGAAGTGGTGGGACCAGAGCTGCATGGAAATGTTGTTACTACTCCACCATCTTGACTCCACCCCCTGCCTGAAAAAGCACGTTTTGGAAGTAAGACAGTCTGGGTTCAAAATCCTGTTCTGCAACCTATTACCTATGTGACCTCAGACAATTTACCTAAGTTTTCTCAGTCTCAGTTTCTTCAGCCAAGAGAGTTAGACTAGATGACTTTCAAGATGTTTTCAGATCTTAAATTTATGATTCCATAATCAACAAATTGTCATTACAGAAACTAAGAAACATTAAAACTAAGACAATCTATATTCAAATTTTATTATTACAGTGACAAACAACAAATTTAACAGTTATACTGGAGAAAGATCATCCATTATGAAGGGAAAACAATTTGAATAAAACAGTATTAACACAAAGTCAAGAGAAATTTAAGAGAATACACGAGTCTTTTCCAAAACACAAAGGAACTCAAGCTGCAACTGAAGATAATGTATCCTACCATAGCTTAATCATCAATGAAAAAAAGTTGGACCTTCAACAAAAGAGATGTTTGAATCATCTTGAAGAGGGAAAAAAAAACACCTACCAGATTTAAAGTACATATGTGACTGACAAACTATCCAGGCCAGAGAAATATGGGGGAGGGGAGGAGGAGTAAATAGGTACAATTATCTAGACAATATTAAGTAAAGGAAATAATGAAAAATTCAGTAATGAAATCCTTGTCATGACTATTTGGTGCAATATGTCTCCCTTGATATTTACAATCAAATAAACAAAACTATTTGTATTATTATATCTGTCAAGAAATTGTGTATAATCTCAAGATATTTACTAGATACAACTTTTGAAGGACAGTTTGTAAAAACCTTTTCTCTTTTGTTTTGCCAAGGAAAGTATTTTTTGATCAAAAAATAAAAAGCATAGAAATAGCATATAGTCTTTATTCATCTCTGTCATTTGTATGACTTTAGAAATGTCAACTGCTTTAGGAAATTATCTGCAAAAACTCATGCTGTAATCAAGTAAGTCCTTTATAAAGTCACATACTGTTCCAATAAATATTTAATTGGCACAAGAAAGTAGATCTATGGGTCAGTTACTCAGTCCTCACACTCCTCCCACCATTTTTTAGTATAATATTATTCATGAGATTTTCTATTCTAATGGAATCTTCTCGTTTAAAATATCTTTAAAAATTAATTCTTGAATCGCTTTAAAATTGTGTTGCTTTCAGCAAAGATTTTATTTGTATGCATTTGATCATGCACACAAACTTCTCATTTTAAGTGGCATTTCACCTTCTTAGCACACAGCATCAGGTAGTGAGATAGTGGAATCTAAATTTACCATGACAGTTTTCTGTCATCATTGATGAGAATAGTCACTATGAAAATACTGGGCAAATCTGACCTATTTGCTGTCCTTCCAGTTTTAAATATAAATTCTCTTGGAATGACCTGGCTTAACTATGTCATCTGTCCTCATGCTAAACTTTTTGTCAGTTCACTTTTCCCTTCACTACTTTTCACTGTTTATGGGTTCATGTTGTTTACAAGCTTTTGCTGTCCTCTATAATATTTTCTAAGTGAGTGGTACTCTAAATCAGTGTTACCCTTGGTTGTCATGACTCTCCACATAGCAAGATCAATTGTTTGCTGATTCATAATGTTTCTAGGTTCTTTTGATTTCATTGTTGCATTAAGTGTTTTATATTAGATAAATTTCTGTAAAAAAATTGCTTAAACTCTTTTTCCCCCTTTTTGGAGGGGGGAGGGCAGGGCAATTGGGGTTAAGTGACTTTTCCAAGGTCATGAGATTAGTTAGTGTTAAATGTCTGAGGTCAAATTTGAACTCAGGTCCTCCTAATTCCAGGGCCCATGCTCTATTCACTGTGCCACCTAGCTGCCCCTTAACTTCAACTCTTTAAAAAGTCAGTTTATTTGTGTTGATAATTTTAAAAAATCCCTTAGTGTTTTTACTTTTATTTTCCATTTTACAGAGTTAATAGCTTGTTTAAATAAGTTTATTGACACATTTGCAGTTATACTTCTTCCCATTCCTTATCATTATAATTTTGTATTGATTTTGCCCTGATCAATTGAAGGTCTAACTGTATACCCTTGATTCTAAAATGAATTCAATGTCTATAATCAGTAATTTCTTATCTATTAAGATATATTCTATTTCATTTCATGAAGGTGTCCAGTGCTTGGAATGTTCAGTGCTTTCCAACTTCCCTGTTAAAGCATTCGTGATATCTTAGCCATAAAATGATGCAATACAATTCTGAGGGACTTAGAATGAAAAATGCTACTTATTCTCAGAAAAAGAACTGATGGTGTCTGAATCCAGATTGAAGCATATTAAAAAAAAAAAAACCCAACCCTTATTTTTCTTGAGGTTTTTTGTCTATGTTTTCTTTCACACCATGACTATTGTGGAAATGTTTTGTATGACTACAGATTTATAATTTATATCAAACTGCTTGCCTTCTTAATGAGGCAGGGTGGGGAGGGAGGAAAGGAGAGAATTTGGAATGCAAAGTTTCAATAATGAAGGTCAAAATTGTTTTTACTTGTAACTGGGGAAAAATAAAAAAATAAAATACTAAAGTATTCATGGTATGTAGTCATGAAGTTCTTGAGTAGTGTATAAGCATTTAAACTTAAATTTCTCAATCCCAAACATATTTTCCAACGTATTTCTTTTTCTGTTCTGCCTTGTGTTCACCTTCACATTGTCTGTAGGCTCTGAAATCACATCAATACCACAAGGAGAAATCAGATTAGGATTTTTTGTAGAAGTTCACTCTCACAGGCCATACATATAATTCATTCTGCATTGTACTTGATTCATCTTGTGAAGACTTTTACCTCTTGAGATGGAGTGGACTGAGAAAGTAATTAATTCCTCAACTAGGAACTAGATTTATTTGCCACTTGTCATTTCAGATGTGTTAGATTTACTCAATCTTATCACTGTTAATAATAATAGTTATAGAATCTTATATCCACAGACCCTAAAAGAAATGGTTGTATTTTTTTCTGATCCTGAGATGGAAAGAATACTCCTATATAATATCAAGAAATAATAGGTATAAAGCTCGAAGGGACCTCAGAGATTATATTATGTAGCCCTTTCATTTTACAGATGAGGAAATCAAGGGAAGCCCAGGGAAGTTAAGTGAAATTTCCTGGAGTGATATTCCCAAATCCTCCAAGGTGGGATTTGAACTGAGGCCTTCTGACTATAAAACCAGTGCTCTTCTCACCCTATCCTTTCTAGTTACTAAATTCCCAGTAACTAAAAGTTCCCTTTGAAATGTAGTAGACTGGATAAACGAATACAAATACAAGATGTCCTAAAAGTCTTAGTACAGTTTTATACTGTAAAGTTATTAAACCTTAAGAGCTGCACTAAGACTTTTGAGACATTATGATTAAGGCCTTTTCACCATTCTCTGGCTTTTACATTATATACTAGAATGAAACTTAACTTTTAGAAAAGAATTCCCTGATGTCCAGGGTTACAGGTCCTCTTTTCCAGCTTTCCAACAATATTAATTTGGTAGTAATAAGAGTAATTAATTGATCTATTTCAGTTGACATTAAAGGACCAACATCTGACCTACCATGTACATATAAGAGGAATTTATTTTTCCTGATCCTGATTCAGTTTCTTGAGAAGACTTTCCTGACACAGATCAGCATACATATCCCACTAATATCCAATCAGATTTCTCAACTAGATACTATCTGTATAGGCTGACATTATAATTTTAAGATATTTGAGTATTAGCTAGCATTTATAGAGTGATTTAAGATTTGCATATGTTAACTCATTTGAATAACAGGATTGGAAATGTTCTACCAAAATTTTCATTCATAGGAAATCTGGAATGGGATAAGTATTCTTCCTTTGTATATATTGCTCCTTCAGTGAAAATTAAGCTCTGCCTTCTGGATTTAATATTCTCTACTATAATAAAAGTGAAAGACTAAAACTTACATTTTAGTCCCTACAAGTTCATGACACCTGTGGTCAAAATTCACCACAGATATACACAGATATAAAATTCATACACAGATATCGGAAAAGGCTGTCTTATGACCCTGGCTTCATCACACGAGCCAAATCAGGTGTTTAAAAAGTAGAAGAAGAAGGCTCTGGAATCCCAATTCCCCTCGACACAATCACTTATATTTGTGAGCACTGGAAAAAGAAATTCTAAAACTTTACCCATGAGGATGAGAAAAAATTGAACCCCACAATGAATTTGAGTTTCCCCAAATCTGTTACTCCAATACAATCCATCTCCCTCTTTGCAGTTCAATTGCCCTAGCTTCCCACCAGAAAAATCTGAGCATGTCTCAAGATCAATACATGAGCCAATGTGTGGATACCATTTTATAAAACTGGTAATTAGGGAAGCCAGAAAAGGATTGAAAGCAGCTGCCCCTGGTGGCTGGCTGAGCCACTGCTGCCCCTGGGCTCTGGCATCCAGCCTCTTGAAGCAATTACATTATGAATGGAGGCATGTCAAGCCTGAATCCTTCACTGGTCTTTGTTGAATGCATTCCCTTGGTCACTGTGCTCACCACAGATGCGTAATTGCCACCTCTGAGTGTATTTAACCTTAACTCCTTTTCTGTTTGTTGGCTGTCACAGCAAATGCAGCTCCCAGAAGATCTGCTATTATTGGCAAGCATGCCTCCTTCTGCCATGATTGATGTTTTGCTATCCCTGCTCCTACCTCTAGGAAGTACTTTTTCTGTCACCATATCACACTTGTAGATCCATAACCCTTCCCTGGTAAGGCTACTCTATCCCTACTTACTGAAGGATAGCTTCCTAAATCAAAGAAGAAAATATCTCATTATATTAATTTATTATTCTAGTCTAATAATGCCAAATAGCAGTTCATGGAATTAGTCAAGAAGGTATTCCATATTCTCTAGTCAAAGTGCTTAAATTATGGAATAATCAGACCTTCTTTACTTATTTCTACCCTTATAATTTAATTATCACCTCTTGCTTGTCTATACTCTTGAGATGGTTATTTTAGATTAAGCTAAAATCTTTCCTTTTTTCCTAAATAAGTGTGATTTAAGTATTACCATCCCCAAGACTAACCTAATAGACTTTACTGAAATGATAAAATGATAGGCAGCTTTCCAATTCTATATCTAACCTTCTGAGTTCTGAAGAAAATCACACTATCTTCTGGAAGAGACTTTCCCTCTATTAACATCATTGTTAACAGACTATGTAATGAGACTGAGACCAGCCTTATCTACCCCATGGCTACATAATCCAGTGACTTGGCAACCTATAACTTAGCTCAGTAAAAACTAGCAGAAAACAGTTGCCAACATGCTTTTTAAAAATACAAAGTTACAGAACTGTGAGCAATGGTAAGATCTAATTAGATCTAGTTAGAATTTATATAGTGCTTTTATGTTTGTAAAACACTTTACATGTGTAATCTCATTTGATTCTCACAGCAACCCTGAGAGGTAGGTGCTATTATTATTATTATCCCCATATCACAAATGAAGAAACTGGGGCACTGGAAGGTTAAGTGACTCATTCAGGGTCACACACACAGTGTCTAGGACAAGATTCAAACTCATTTATCCCCGACTTCAAGTCTAATATCCTCTACACTTAGGTGATTTGACATAATTGTTTAATTCCACAGTTATAATTTTCTCTGGAGAGATTTAAAGTGGCATCTGTTCTATCCTCTGCAAACTATTACACTTGTTTTGCTTGGCCTTTGGGGGGAAGGTGGTAGTGCAGAACTCTGGGTTGAAGGAAAAACTTAGAGGAAACAATAAATACTATCAAAGAACCAGGTTTCAGCTTATATAAGGAAATGCTTCCTAAAATTTAGAGGTATCCAAAGGTGATGTGGAATGCCTCAGAAGATGATGAGTTTCCAGTTATTAGAGATGACCATTTGCTGGGTATTTTAATAGAGAAGGTTCCTATTTAGCTACAGATCACAGCAGAAGACCCCCAAAACTCCTTCCCACTCTGATTCTATAGCACATTTTAAAAGGTCCGTGCAGAGTCCCCTATTCTAAAGATGTGTTTATGGCATAGATGTGTTCTGGATTCTCAAAGGTTATTTCATTAGAGTAGGAGATTGAGTAGGTACAGATTACTGAGATTGCTGAGCCAGAAAGACTGTGAGCATGGACCTAACAACAGAATACCTGTCTTTTGTCTGAAGAATATCCAAGGTATGTATTAAGAAGTTTGTTATCAGAAGGGTGGCTAGAACTTTAGAGGTCTAATCCAACCCCTATGTGTAGAAACATCTTCTCCCATACAATATTCCTGGCAAGAGATCATCCAGCCTTTGAAGACCTCCAGGTAGAGAGAACACAGCACCTCGGAGAGCTCTAAATACAAGAAAGATTTTTGTTAAATCAAACTTCTCCAACTACCACCCATAATTTCTAACTCTGTCTTCTTTGGAACTAGTAGATCAAATAGCTTTTCTACATGAAAGTTCTTCAAATACTTAAGTACAACTATCCTGTGCTGCCTGAGGTTCCCCATTCCCTCTCCCTAAGTATCCCCACTTTATATAGATCTTTCCTACTTCTCTGTACTACTGTTATATCCCTCCATTAGATGACATACTCTTGTAAATTATGTGTCAACCCCCTTCTAAAAAGGTTTTAGTGGTTTCCAGTTGCCTATAAAATAAAATATATGAAATTTATTCTTGAATTCAAGAGTAAATCTGCCTCCACAATCTGGCTCCAACTTCCTTTTCCAGATTTATTTTACAGTACTCCTCTTTCATGTGCTTTATTACCTACCTGTGTTAACAATATATTCGTCTACCTCACATTAAACTCTTCTACCTCCATTTATTCATGGGATTATAGATTTAGAGCAGTAAAGTGTACCAAGAACATCTAGCTTAACTGCCTCATATTATATATGGGGAAATTGAGCCCCAGAGAGTCACAAGTGTAATAAAGTAACAGAGCTAGAATCTGAATCCAGGTCCTCTGACTCCAAATCTAGCATCCTTTGCAATACACCACAGTGCAGATGATCCTCATGCTTGAAACTCACTCCTGCCTATTGAAACAGCTCCTTTCCTTCAAAGTCTAGTTTATGGGATACCTCCTCCACCAAACCTGCTAATTACCTGAAATCTCAAACTTGTTTAAAAACTCATCTGCGTGTCTTATTTGTCCACCACATTCTATGTTATATATGTCACATCCCGTTTTATAGATAATGAGCTCCTCTAATGGGCAGCTAGATGGCACAGTGGATAGACTGCCAGGCCTGGAATTCAACTCTGACTGCAGAAACTAACTAGCTATGTGACCTTGGACAAGTCACTTAACCTTGTTTGCCTTAGTTCTTCATCTGTAAAATGAGCTGGGGAAGGAAATGGTAAACCACTTCAGTATCTTTGTCAAGAAAATCCCAAATGGAGTCAAGAAGAGTCAGACATAACTGAAATGACTCAGTAACAACAACAAATCCTTCAAGGCAAGAGCTATGGAATTACTCATCTTTGTATCTACAATACACAGTAAAATGATATAGTAGCTGTTTAATGGATTTGTTGAATTGAACTGAGTCACATTTTAAACACAAACGTTAACAGCTTATCATTACTATATTGTTTTATCTCACTGAGAAAATGATGGAGCGAAACAAATTTTTCTTTCAACATTTATCAGTCTCCTGGAAGCCATAGATTTCACAGAAAGGGATCATCTATAGGCCAAACAGTACAACTTTAGTATAGATTTAAGGGCTATTCATTCTTTTTCTGATTCTGTAAAATAACATTACAGCCAAAGGCAAAGTAGACAGAAATAATTTTTTGACAGATGAAATTCCAATTCACAATAGGTAGGTCTGCATCCCAGATTCCATTCCTTTTTCATTTATATTAAATAACTTGACACAGCTATTAGAAGAACTTGTTGTATGCCCTGCAACCATTGCAAACAGAAAGACAAGCAGCCTCCTCTATGTTGATGACATTGTTTTATTACTTCAAACTGAGAGTAG
Organism: Gymnobelideus leadbeateri; assembly: GCA_011680675.1. Classification (NCBI taxonomy): domain Eukaryota; kingdom Metazoa; phylum Chordata; class Mammalia; order Diprotodontia; family Petauridae; genus Gymnobelideus; species Gymnobelideus leadbeateri. The sequence continues at coordinate 183,849 of WOXC01009333.1, forward strand.
CCTTAAGCAGCTAGACCTATTAGATAATTATGATCAGAAAGAAAAAGGTAGCAACTAAACTAAAGTGAAAATCACTACATTGGCAGACATTTCCAACCTCTAAATGGACAGTAGTTCCATCCAATAGTTTGTTCATTCATCTTGGTGCACCCATCATCATATAATCCTTCTCAAAATCAGATATTCCATAAGGGCCACATAGAGGCTTTCTGAGAAGCATCTTCATGTGGTTCAGTGGTGAGAATGTTAGAAGTGGAGTCAGAAAGATGGCAGTTCAAGTTCTGACTTCCTAACTCTATGATTCTAGCATCTCCCTTACAGGGCTGTTACAAAGATTAAATGAGATGATACATGAAAATATTTTAAAATGTTAAGCATATATTAGATCTATTATTAAGAGAATTTATGATGAAATAAGAGAAAGAAAGGGTCAAAGGAAACAAACTGGATAATTTTGATTACACAAAATTAAAAAGATCATGCATAAAAAGAAACAATGAAGCTAAGATTAGAAAGAAAGCAGGAAATGGGAAGAAATATTTTATAGCACGTTTCTCTGATAAAGGCCTCATTTTTCAAATACATAGAAAACTCAGTAAAATTATAAAAGAATAAGTCATTCCCCATTGATATATTGTCAAAGGATATGAACAGGCAGTTTTCAAAAGAAGAAATAAAAGCTATAGTCTCTCTCTCTTTCTCTCTCTCTCTCTCTCTCTCTCTCTCTCTCTCTCTCTCTCTCTCTCTCATATATATACTCTAAATTGCTATTAGAGAAATGCAACTTAAAATAACTCTGAAGTACTACCTCACACATATTAGATTAGCTAATATGACAGAAAAGGAAAATGACAACTATTGGAGGGGAGGTAGAAAAATTTGGACTTTAATGCACTATTAGTGGAGTTGTAAACTGATCCAACCACTCTGGAGAACAATTTGGACCTATGCCCAAAGGCTCCTTATTACTTCTTTGAATCAGCAAAACCACTACTACATTAGTATCCCAAAGAGATGAAAGAAAAATGAAAAGAACCTACAAGTAAAAAATATTTATAGTACTCTTTTGGGGGTAATAAATAAACGGAAATTTAAGGGATGCCTTCAGCCAATTGGCGAATGGCTGAACAAGTTGTTTTATATGATTGTGATGGAATACTATTATGCAATAAGAAATGATAAGTAAGATGCTTTCAGGAAAACATTGGAAAACTTATATGAACTGATGCAGAGTGAAATGAGCAGATTCAGGACAACATTGTACACAATAACAATAATATTGTTTGATGATCAGCTTTGAATGAGTTAGCTATTTTTGATCAGTACAATGATCTAAGAAAGTTCTGAAGAATATATGATGAAAAATAATGCCCACCTCACTTTATTTGTCTTTTTGGCAACATGGCTAATATGGAAATATGTTTTGTATAATTTCACACGTATAATTCATTCCATGTGCCTTGCTCTCTCAATGGTAAGGGAGGGATGGGAAAGAATTCAGAACTAAAAAAAATGTTTTTAATGAATGTTAAAAGTAAATAAATAATGATTTTTTTAGAAAATGTTAAATACTTGCCCTATGAACTATAATTACTCATGGACAACTTAGCCAATTAGTAACAGATAACATCAAAATTTTCAGGTCAAAATAATCTCTTTTTTATGTGGCAGAATAGCAGATCACTTTGTATCTCTTGGCTTCCATATCTTCATCTGTATAATGGGAAAATTAATGGCCTGTGCAACTATGAGTCTTACTTCCAAGGTCTTAACTGATTATTTATCTAAGTGTCTGATGCTTCAGGGGGAGAATGGGGTAGATATTCATTTTTACCTTGTATAGAAGTAGGATTGTTCTTTTTTTTTTTTTTTTGCTTTTTTTTTTGGTGGGCAACTGAGGTTAAGTAACTTGCCCAAGGTCACACAGCTAGGCTTTTGTTTGTGTGTGTTAAGTGTCTGAGGCCGGATCCGAACTCAGGTCCTTCTGACTCCAGGGCCGCGCTCTACTCACTTCGCCACCTAGCCACCCTGAGTAGGATTGTTCTTATACAACTTAATTCTCTTTCTGTCTAATCTGTTCTTCACACAGCTACTATTGTGATATTCCTAAAGCACAGGTCCAACTATGTCACTCTCTTGTTCAGAAAATTCGAAAGGCTCCTTATTACTTCTAGGATCAAATAAAAACTCCTGTATTTGACATCTAAAGTCCTTTATAATCTAACACCAATCTACCTTTCCTGCCTAATTAGCCATTACTCTCTTTCCTGTAGTTTGCCATTCAGTCATCCAGCCCTTTTTATTGTTAAGTCATTTTCAGTCATGTCAGACTCTTCATGACCCATTTTGGGTTTTTTTTGCCAAAGATACTGAAGTGGTTTGCCATTTGCTTCTCTAGCTCATTTTGCAGTTGAGAAAAATGAGGCAAACAGGGTTAATTGACTTGCCCAGGGTCACATTAGTAAATGTTTGAGGCCAAATTTGAATTCACAAAGATTAGTCTTCCTGACTCCAGGCCCAAAACACTGTGTCACCTAGCTTTCCCTCCAGGTCTTTACTGTTCCTCATAGACATTCCTCCATCTCCAGTCTCTATACTTTTGCATTTAGTGTTCTATGTTTGTATTAGAAATGCCTCTTATAGGCTCTAGTTTCCTTTAAAACTTAGCTCAAATTTCCACATCTCACATGAAACCTTTCTTGATCCAGGTGCTAATTCCTTTTCCTTCAAAATTAATTTGTATTTAATTGTAATTCATTTTATATAAACACATATGCATGTTTATGTGTTGTTCTGTCATGTCTGACTCTTTGTGATCCCATGTGGGATTTTTTTTTTGCAAAGATACTGTATTAGTTTGCCATTTCCTTCCCTCGTAGATTAAAGCAAAGAGAGGTTAAGTAACTTGCCCAGGGTCACACTGCTGGGAGTGTCTGAGGCTGTATTTGAACCCTGTATTTTACAGGTCTTCCTGTCTTCAGGCCCTATGCTCTATCTACTAAGCCATATACCTCCCTATATATATTATATATGCATCTATATATCTATGTGTATATGTATGTGTGTCTCTGTGTGTGTAAAATGTATGTAAATGTATAGATAGCAAATAGATGAAGGGAAAAAACATGCATGTGTATACCTGTGTGTGTTCTTTCCCCCAGTAGAATGTGATCTTCTTGACAGGAACAGTTTCATCCTTGAATTTGTATCCCTATCACATTATACAGTATCTAGCACATGGTAGGTACTTGTTGAATAATTGATGGATTGCTTTTCCACACACATGCCATCCCATCTCTTATCTCCAGACCTAAAAGAATCGTTCGTTGACTCCACCTCTTACACTTTCTATTTTCCTTGAAATTATGATCAAAGGGCACCTCCTCCATGAGGCCCTTCACAATCCTCAGTAACTGCTCATGCTTCCACCAAAATTACCTTATATTTATTTTGCATAAATTTTATGTAAGAGGCAGCCAATGAACACGGGGGAATGAGCAAGTCTAGGTGTCAGGAAAATGCAGAATCAGGTCCCGTCTCCTATCACACACAGGGGTAACACTTCCCCACAATCTGGGGAAGCCACTAACAGTTTCAGTATCCCAGAAAACTATAAGATTCAAAAGTCACCTAGCAGATGCCAATGTGCATTGGATGAGGGAGTTATTTCATCAGAAATTCTTTACACCAATAAAATCACAAGTTCAATCCAAAAAAGAAAAACAATTTGTTTTTCTTTTGCATTTTGTTCCTCAAAAAAGTAAGATCTTTAAAGGCAGGATTTGTTTCATTTTTGCCTTTGTATTCTATAGAGCCTAGCATGGGTCTAGAACATTGTAGGTGCTTAATAAATTCATGTCAATTGACTTAATCGGTTAATTAGGTCAAGAATACAAAGGAGACTGCTGTGTTGTCATAAGTTCAAAAGTTCAGGTCTGCCTCCTGCATATCTGGTATTGAAAGCTGACATGTCAGTTTTTAATCAATAATGCATAACAGCCATTTCAGATATTCTTCAAAAAAATTCAACCATGAATTAACCTCTATCCATCACTTGCCAAAAGCTTGCTTGAGACAGGGCTCAAGATAACTGAGAGGGGCAAAGGGAAGTGTTGAATGGAAATTCCACTAGGTTCTCTTAAGTTCTTTCCCTGTATTAAATTAGGTCACCAGAAAGCTAAGTCTCTAGATTACATTATTTTCACTTCCCTAGAAATGCTTTTGTTGAATTGATTTACCATTCATGTTCTCAGATTTTATAAAGGGTTGATACAAGAAATGTTTCTATGTCCTTTGCAAATGCTGTGCTACTCAGCTTTCCTTATATAAGGCCCTACACTATTAATCCATTCTTGTTAAGGGAAGAAACCAGTAAGAGAAATTTCTCTTCTGGATCTGTTTCTTTTCTTTTCTCTTTTTTTTCAATATGGTCAGTTTCCTTCATAATTCTACATATTTTATTTTATGCATTTAAAAACATTATTTTCACAAGTGGCCCATGGGCTTCACCAGACTGCCAAAGGGGTCTGTGATAGATGTCATTGACTCTCGTGGTTCCAATTAGCTATAGAATGTCTTCGGGAACAACTCCCAAAACTACTATCTCCAGCTCTGATCCAAATGTCTGTTGGTGGTATCTTGTGTGCTTCCTTAAATACACCACCAAAACTCTAATATGTCCAAAAGCAAACTCATTATCTTGACCTTTTAAACCTATTCTTCCTGATTTCCTTATGCTACTTTGTATTGTGGCTATTGAATAGTTTTTTCAGTTGTGTCTGACTCTTCATGACCCCATTTGGGATTTTCTTGGCAGAGATACTGGAGTGGTTTGCCATTTCCTTCCTTAGCTCATTTTATAGATGAAGACCTAAGGCAAACAGAGTTAAGTCACAGAGCTAGTGAGTCTAATGTTGGATTTGAACTCAGGTCCTCCTGACTCCAGAGGCAGCACTCTATTCACTGTGCCATCTAGCTGCATTGCCTATGCAATATGATTGCATTACCTAGGCTCCAAAGCCCAGATTGATTGCTTTTTAACATTTTCCTCTTCCAACATCAGATCAATCAACATCTTGTTGATTTCCCTCCTAGTCCTTCTAATCCCTGTCTACTCTAGCTCAGACCCTCATTTATTCTCGCTTGTAATAATATAAAAGGTTTCTTGCTTCTAATTAATCTTCCCTCCCACCCAGGAATTCTTGACTGTTTTTAGGTAACAGTGAAGCCTAAGGACGCTTTCTCAGAATAATGGTTTTATTTGTTTTTTTTTGTTGTTGTTTTTTGTTTTTTACAGATGCTTTATTAACTTCTGGTTTACATCATTCATTTCCACCAGATTATGAGTTACATTTTCCCCCAATTTTCCCTACCCACCACCCCAGAATAGCAGTCCCACTAGATATGCCCCCAATCTGCTCTCTCCCATATCTTCTCCCATACCCCCTTCGACTTTGCCATTAGGGCAAGGTGAATCTCTGAGCCCCACTGCCTGGACATCTTATGAAACATTTAATTTTAAAACTTTGATTTTCAGATCCATTCCCTTCCTCCCTTGTCACCCACTCCCTCTGAGAAGATAAACAATTCAGTATGTGTTGTACATGTATATCTATGCAAAACATTACCATAGTAGATATATTGTAAAAGACTGCTTATATTTCCCTCCCACCTGTCTCACCTCCCACCTGGTCCATTCCCTACTTTGATCCTGTCCCTCTTTGATAGTGGGTACTTCTAACTTCCCCTCTCCCCAGAATGCCCTCCCCTCCATCATCCCCTCTCATCCCCCTTTCCCCTACTCAGGAGAGTGAGTGAGGGTAAGATATTCCATTTAGTATGTATGTGATTCTCTCCTTGAGCCAACTTCAATGAGAATATGCTTTTGCCTTTTTGCCTTCCTGTTCTTCCCCTCCCCTGCAACTACTTCCCCTTGCCTCTTCTACATGAGATAGTTTGCCCTACCCTGTCTCTCTCCATCTCCTCTTGCCACTTTGCTCTCTCACCTCTTGACTTCACCCCTTAAGAATCATCCCTTCCTTGGGGCGGCTAGGTGGCGCAGTGAGCAGAGAGCCAGCCCCGGAGCCAGAAGGACCCGAGCTCGGATCCGGCCCCAGACACCCAACACACAAACAAAAACCCAGCCACGTGAACCCGGGCAAGTCACCCAACCCCAACTGCCCTCCCAAAAAAAAAGAATCATCCCTTCCCATCAAATTCAACCTGTGCCCTCTATCCATGTATACCTGTGAACATATGCCATGTACCCTTCTTCAATTATTTTCATAATGAGAAAGGTTTCATCAAACACAGTTATTGTTTTTCCATGTACGATGTAAATAGTCCAACTTTGATAAGTTCCTTTTGATTTCTTTTCCTTGATTACCTTCTCAAGCATCTCTTGCTTCTTGCATCTGAATGTCAAATTTTTTATTCAACTCTGTTTTTTTCATCAAGAATGCTTGAAAGAGGGGGTGGCTAGGTGGCGCAGTGAGTAGAGCGCCGGCCCTGGAGTCAGAAGGACCTGAGTTTGGATCCGGCCTCAGACACTTAACACACACAAACAAAAACCTAACCATGTGACCTTGGGCAAGTTACTTAACCCCCCAATTGCCCTCCAAAAAGCAAAAAAAAAGAATGCTTGAAAGTCCTCTATTCCACTGAATGACCATATTTTCCCCTGAAACAAGATACTCAGTTTTGCTGGGTAGGTGACCCTTGGCCTCAATCCCAGCTCTTTTGCCCTCTGGAATATCATATTCCATGCTTTTCCATCCCTCAATGCAGAAGCTGCCAGGTCCTGGGCTATTCTGATTGTGTTTCCACAATATTGAAATTGTTTCTTCCTGGCTGCTTGTAGTATTTTCTCCTTGATCTGGGAGTTCTGGAGCCTGGCTATAATATTCCTGGTAGTTTTCTTTTTGGGATCTTTTTCAGGAGGTGATCGGTGAATTCTTTCAACTTCTATTTCCCCCACTGGGTCTAAAACATCAGGGCAATTTTCCTTCAGAATTTCTTTAAGGATGATTTCTAGGTTCTTTCTTTGATCATGGCTTTCAGGTAGTCCAATAATTTTTAAATTATCTCTCCTAGATCTATTTTCCAGGTCAATGGTTTTTCTCATGAGATATTTCACATTGCCTTCTATTCTTTCATTTGTTTGGATCTGTTTAATTGTATCTTGATTTCTCATAAAGTCACTAGCTTCCATTTGCTCCAGTCTAACTCTGAAGGAATGAATCTCCTCAGTGAGCTTTTGAGATTCTTTTTCCATCTGGCAAATTCGACTTTTTAAGGCATTCTCCTCCTCATTGCCTTTCTGAGCCTCTTTTGCCATTTGAGTTAGTCTATTTTTTAAGGTGTTATTTTCCTCAGTCAGGCTGTTGACTGTCATTTCATACTTTTCTTGCATCTTTTTCATTTCTCTTCCTAAATTTTCCCCCACTTCTCTTATCTGCTTCTTAAGGTCCTCTGTGGCCTGTAGCCAGCTTGTATTTTCATTTGGGGCTTTTGGTGCAGGAGTTCTGACCTCCCAGTCCTCCTCCATGCTTTGAGCCTCTTTGCCCCTAAAATAGGAGTCCAATATTGAACTTTTCTGTTTATTTTATTTCATTTGCCTAGGCATGTTGCCACTTAATTACTTGATTTTGGGGCTTGTTGCCACAGTAGGACTCTGCCACCAGACAGGGGAGCTTCTGCTCAAACGTGGGGTCTTCACAACTTCCGCCAGTTGGGTGGCCTCTGTAAAGCCTCCACCCACTCTGGCAAATTGGATACCCACCCCAAACTTCCCCCCCAGACCACAATCCAGATCCAGGCAGTTTAAAGCAAGAATGATTAACCCCCAAACTGATTGCTGGATCTCCCTACAGTTTGCAGACCAGGAGCTAGAGCCACTACTGATGCTGCAAAATGGCTTCTGTGTAGCTGTTTCTTCAGCAGCTTTTCGCCCCCAGGGGAGGAAGCCACACGCTCCCCAAATACTGGTCCCAAAGTCCATAGGACACTAACCTCTCACTTTGTCCTAGGCATATCTGTGCTGATAATTCTGGAATTGCCACAATTGCTGGTGTTCTGGGGTCCCTCCAGCTGGCTGAAGTCCCGGCCACCCTGGGGCTAAAACCAGGGACCTGGGCTCGGCTCTGCGCACTGCGCTGTAGGTTCCCAGTGCACTGTGCTGCCTGCTCTCAGAGCGCTGTGCTGGCCACTCCCTGCAGGGCTGCTGGGCTGTCCTCAGCAGGAGGTTAGCTTCTCTGTGCCATTCTGTGGGTGCTGTGGCTCCAGAAGTTGTTTGGAGCCCCCTTTCACATTGTTTGAAATTTGTGTGGGGCAGAGCACATTGGAAATGCTGTTTCTACTCCTCCATCTTGGCTCTGCCCCCTCTGGATCTGTTTCTTAACAAACAGATTTCTGGGATGAAAATGATGAGTACCTTGCAAGGAGGGAGTAGTAAGCAGCACTTTCCCTTCAGGTTTGTGACAGAGGAGAAGAAAGTGGGACCTAGTCTGACATGCACCATAGATTTTAGGAGAACAGATTTCAAAGGGTTCAGAGAAATGATAGATAAGTATTGATGACTTTGAAATGTACAGAAAGAGTTAGACCAGGAGAGATGCTGTCAACCAAGAATCAAATTCTGAAGTCACAAAAAGACTATTCCATTGAAAAAAGGGGTTATCATACCCAACTTTACAATGTGCTAGGTATTTTACAATTATTTTCTCATTCTATCCTAACAACAACCCTGGGAAGTAAATGCTTTTTTTATTCCCCTTCTACAGTAGAGGAAACATAGGCAAACAGAAGTTAAGTGACTTGCATAAGGTCCCATAGCAAGTGAGCACCTAAGGCTGTATCTGAACTCAGATCTTCCTGACTCCAGGCCCACTGCTCTATCAGCTGTACCACCTAGATGCCTAGCTTATTGCCTTAAAGAGACAAGGAATTTAGATTTTTCTTAAAAACTAGACACACTAACTGCATGACTCTGGGTAAGTCACTTAACCCCCATTGCCTAATAAACAAAATAAAAACATATGGAAGATGGAAGCAAGCAAGGGTAGCTAACAATAGATCCATACAAAGGTGAGGCATAGTCCTGTAATAATAATGCTCACAATGAACTGAGACTGAACAGGAAAGCTAAGAACAAACAAACAACAACAAAAAAAGGTTCTGGGTAGGTTTTTTTATGGGGAAAAGTTGAAAGTGATATTGGAGAAAAGAGGAGGATCAGAGAAGGCGTTATTAGCACTGCTATTCATCATGGTAGATGGAAGGATAACAAATTGCAACAGAAACAAAATAGAGTTGTTCAATTCTTCTCTTCAATTCTTGTATCTGCTTTTCATCACCATGAAGAATGACCTTTGAACTGGAAAGAACAGAACAAAAACGTGTTGAGAAAGAATGGAAAACTACAATAAGTAAAAAAGAAAGTAAGACGGAATCACTCAGTGGGCCCAATATTCATGTATCCATGGTTCCTGAACTGTATCCATGGTTCCTGAAATAATTGGTGTTGATGATTGCTGAGCTCCGAATCAATGGGCTCTGAAAATCATGGTGAAAAATCCACTTCAGGGCTGGAGAAGGGCAAATGTCCTGCTTTCCTCCAGGAAAAGAAGAGGAGGAGGAGGAGGAAGAGGAGGAGGAGGAGGAGGAGGAGGAGGAGGAGGAGGAGAACGAGGAGAGAATGGTAGGTTAGGGAAAATGTCTTGTGATGGATTTGAAGAAAACAGATACTGAGTACAGAAATACCGATGACAATACAATGCAAATGGGCAATCTTTCTTTCAGAAGCACATTCATAATGGGTCACAGATTATCCTCCCAGGGCAGCTGCTGTGCTGGGGACTGCAGCTTTCAGAATATGTTGTTTTGGTACTTACATTTATAGGATCACTTATCTGGGTCACCACCTGTCCTAACTAGGGCATAGGTGTGAGTGATTGACCACTGGCTGCAGGTGACTAATTGCTGCCATCTGGTGCTCTCATCAATTGAGTCATAGGACAGCTCCTGGCACCTCAGCAGGCACTATGACCAGCCATGGGTCTCCACAGTCCTTCCCCAGATCCCTAACAAAGCTGATTTTAATTGGAGAGATGAAGGTTGCTAGACACAGAGCCTTATCAACCGATAAGTAAGAGAGTTGCTTAATAAGAACAATAAAAACAGTTACTATTCCTTGGAATAGTCACATGATCCAGGAGAAACGATCCTAATTTTTGTTCAAGGTTCTGTCATCCCAGGTCTAAATATTCTTCACCATAGTGGTGATATTATTAAGGGTCTGGACATATGCTGACTGACCCTGTGGTTTTGATGTAGCAGCAGGAAATGCTTTCTTTCAAGTAGATAGATGGGTTTAGTACAGTTACAAAAGAGGTTATTGTGGCTTCAACAAGACTATAGTCATTACATAATAAAGTAATTCTGCCTACCCTTGTCCTGGGCCTGGTATTATCTTATTTGATCATCACAACCACCATGGGAGGTCATACTATTATTATCCCTATTTTATAGATGATGAAACAGAGGCAAACAGAGGTTGTGGCTTGCTTAGCTAATAAGTGTCTGAGGTCAGATTTGAATTCAGATCTTCCTGACTCCAGACATGGTACTCTGTTCACTGTGTCACTTAGCTGCCTGTTTGGAAGTAGAAGTGTTGAGGGTTGGGGTGAGGGGGGAGATTTTGTGAACTTTAAATTATACTTTGTCATAATATAAACATGCAACATAATATCACCCCTTTCCTTATATGGTTCTTTATCAACCCTGAGAAAGAAAGGAATAAACTTGTGGAGCCATGGTCCTTGAGTAGAGCAGGAACATAAGATGGCTTTAGTGGTCAAGTGGTTCTCAGGACATCTAGCATCTGTCTGCTGATATTCAGATCATAATGGAATTAACACATTATGGTTTATCAAAAATCCATGGGTCAATTGCTATATTTCTCGTGACTGGGAAGTTCTTTCCAGTCAGGCAGGTCTCCCTAATAGAGGCATAAAGGCAGGTATACATGTGTCCCTCAACATACTGGTTCCTTCTCTGTATAAGTGGGTGGCTGGGGGGAAGGGTACATTATAAAACACACTTGAGCCAATACAATGGGAACTGCTATCAGCTTCTCTTCAGTGCCCTGATCTTTAATCATGGCTTCTATCATTGTAAGAAGCAACCAAGTGATTGTACCCTTTACCCTCTTAGGCTCAGTTTCTTGTTCATGGAAAATCCTAAGTTCTTGATAGACTTAGCTCTTCTCAGCAATACAATGATCTAAGACAATTCCAAAAGACTCATGATGGAAAATGCTATCCACATCCAGAGAAAAAACTATGGAGTCCAAATGTAGATTGAAGCATACTCTTTTTTTTTCTTTCTCATGGTTTTTCTCTTTTGTTCTGATTCTTCTTTCACAACATAACTATTGTGGAAATATGTTTAATACAATTCTACATGTATAGCCTATATCATATTGTTTGCCATCTTGGGGAGGGGGGAAAGAAAAAAATTTGGAACTCAAAATCTTATAAAAGTGAATGTTGAAAGCTATATTTACATGTTTTGGGGGGAAATAAAATACTACTAAGTGAAAAAGAAAAATCCAACGTTCAGGAACTTCTGGGTCCAAGAGACAAGAACCTTTGGCCAGCAATCACTTAAGTCCATCAGGTATCTGGCCTCTGCATACCTCAGAATGTCTCCTATTGCAAGGATACCTTAGGTCCTCATCCTGACAGTTTTTCCTCCATAAGGTCATCCTTGTGATGGTACTCTTTATCTCACCCCTGGTATCAATTTATAAGGCAGCACAAGAAGTTATTTGAGTGAAGAATACATTCATGTATAAAGGTTAGCAAGGCATTTTTTCTACTCACATAGAGATGAAGGAATAGATGTCAACAAGGAATAATATGAATGTGCTAACCCCTTGCCCCCCTGCCTCATACTCCCATGGGCAGTACATAGGGAATGGACTCCAGTGGAAGACTCAGAGCCACTCAGGGCTTGAGATTAGATACAAAAAGGGCTGACATGGCATCAGTGGGTGTGATAGCAGGGTGACTTAGACCAATATAATAAGGATACTCTGAATTGCCTCATAAGGAATGAGAAGCAGGGAACCAGGAAGATTATTTTAATGTCACATTCCATGCCACAAGGCATGGAATGAAGAAATAAGAATTAAAGCTGTACCATATCAAACAAAAGGGAATTACATCAGGTCTCACACCAGACCAGTTAGCCTTGGGATACATACATGAGCTGGGTAGGGGCTGTAACCAAACCGATTCAGACCATCTCTCACTGGTCTACATTGTCTTGTATGTAAGGAGAATACTACAAAGTTTATCTACATTTTAGCAAAGCACCTGATAAAGTTTTCTATGCTGTTCTTGTGGATAAAATGTAGATTGGTGGGTTAGACAGCAGTACAAATAGATTGATTTGTAACTAATTGAATGCCCAGACTCAAAGAACAGTCATTATTGATCTGGTATCACCATGGAAGGAGGGCTAAAATGCAATACTCCAGGGATCAATGCTTAGCTGTATGCTATTTAACTTTTTTATTAATTACATAGGTAAAAGCTGGTTGTTATTATCTTCGTCAAATTGTCAGATGACTGAAGCCTTGAACAATTAGCTAATATACTTAATGATAGTGTTAGGATCATTGGGTCAGATTTAATCAAATAAAATTTAATAGGAATAAATTTAAATTCTTGGAGTAGGGTTTAAAAAATCAAATTCACAAGAACAAACTGGGGGAGAATTGGTTAGATAGCTATTTGAGGAAGACTAGCTTATTTGGGGGACTAAAAAGTTAGCATAAATCAACAGCTTTTTTTAAAAGCAAAACTAGTATAATGTTGGGTTTCACTAAGAGAGTAGTTTCCAGCAATAGAGGTGATAATACTACGGTTTTAAGCCTGGTCAGAACAGATCTGTTACTGTGTCTAGGAACTTGGATGACAAAATTTGAGAGGGACATAACAGTTACTTTCATTATTTAAACATGTGGTCTCAGAGGGCAGAATTAGGAGCAATAAGCAGAAATCAACAGCAGGGAAGTTACATCTTTATGTTTCCTTAAGATTAGCACTATTTAAAGAGAATGGGTTACTTAAAGTTCTAGAGTTCTCATTTGCTGTCTTCAAGGAAAGACTGGATCATCACTTGTTGGTATGCAATGAAAAGGCTTCTTTTTCCAGATGTATTGGAAGAAATGGTTGCTGAATGCCCTTTTAACTCTGAAACTGTAATCTGTGGCTTTGTGAGATAAATGTCTCCTAGAATTTGATACAAGGGAAAAGTTTGTGTCTGTCATTCCCCAATAGATAAGTGGTCAAATAATGTGAATAGGCAATTCTTGAAGAAAGAAATCACTACTACCAACAAACAGAAAAATACTCTTAATCATTATTCTGGAAAGCAATTTGGAACTATGTTAAAGAAAAATCGTCCACCAATACTCTAATTATGCTTATACACCAAAAAGAACAAAGGAAGAGGAAAAATACCCCTATGTACACATATATTTATAGTAGCTTTATTTTTTGGAATAGCTAAGAATGTGAAGTTAAGAGAACACTCATCAAATGTGGGAAATGGCTGAGAAAAAGTATTGTTTATCATAATCCTGTGAATTCAATGGCATTTTACTGTACTGTAACGAATGATGAAAAGGATATTGGCAGTAAAACTTGATTAGACATTTATGAACTGATGGAAAGTAAAGTGAACAGAAAAAGTAAAATAGTCTCTACAGTATCAACAACATTCCATAGATAAGCAACTTTGAAAGGCTTAAGAACTCTGAACATTGTAATAACCAGTCACAATTCCAGAGTACTGATGATAAATCTTGCTACCCACCTCTTGACAGAGAGATCACAGACTCAAAGCACAGACTGAGATATACATTTTTGGAAAAAGCTAATGTGGGATTTTGTTTTATTTAACTATTCGCATTTGTTACAAAGGTTTTATTTGTAGGTAAAGCAGAATGAGCTTAGCAATAGGGCTGCTCCCTCCCCCCGCCGCAAAAGGGAAAAATTAAAAGATCAGTGAAGCATTTTTAAAAAATACAGAAAATACTGAGTAAAACACAGACAAGCAGAACAGGTTTTAAAGTTACATGTATAATTTATTATATACTTAAAAGGAAAAGCAAGCTATACATAATAGAGGTTCCCAATTTCACAAATAATGTTCTTTATTTGTTCCTACTTTGTATATGTAAATGCTCTGTATTTTTGGTGTTTGTTAAATTCAGAATAAAAAAACCTTAAAGAAAAAAATGTCTCTCTGTATCAACTTGAATGCTTTACTTTCATCAGACAAAAAGAACTACAAAGTTATGTTTTCCCTTTATTCTTTAGCTGCCAAGAAGCATAGTGTTCAGTTTGTTGTTTAAATGCAACAATCAACTCATCCCAGATAGCTGAGATAGCTATTTTTCTGCTCTTTCTGTGTCCTGCTTTTATTTTTCATTGTTCCATATGCTTTACTTTGCATGCTGCCTCTAATCCATTTTAGAAGCATATTGATTTTATGTTGCCATTCTGACAACTATACCTCTTTTATGACTATGAAAGAATCAAGATATTTTTGTCACCATTTTCACCAAATCAGAACCACCTTATGGAATGTAGAGCAAGTATTGAAAATAAGCGCATCATAGATTGTGGAGAAGGGGAAAGACCTTTGCCCTTGTTAAGTTTTCTCATTAGCAGTTAGCTCTGTTGTCACAGAGTAATGTAGGCATCAGGATCCTAACTTCTTTCATTTTTGTAATTTTGATGTCATAATGTTAATTTTTTTCTGGTTCTGTTTACTTCACTCTGTGTTGGTTTTTACAAGTCTTTCCATGTCATATTGAAATCATCTGTTCTCTATGTAAATATCGGTTATTATTAGCTCCATTTCCATATGTCATATCACCAAGAAGGGTGGCCTGAATTACTCCTCACTGTCATGTTTTAATTTTAGCCACTTTTTCACCTGAGAGGAAGTCAATATGGGTTTTTACTCTGATTCTTTGCAGAATATTAGTACTCATTGTTGATACATAACTTGAGACCAAGTGGCTGCCCAAGGAAATCTTTATACCACACTTCAATCAATCAACAAGCATTTATTAAGTATCTGTTCTATGCCTGGCAGGCACTATTTAGGAAACAAATTCAAAGTATGAAACAGTACCTATTCTCAAAGAATTTATATGAGTTCAAACTACCTATAAGAAAGCACCAGGTTTGCAAGAAATCTCTTGAAGTGTGTATAATGAGTACTTTGAGCTCATCCTACTAGAGCAAAGCTGGATAAATCTATCTTTCCTAGTTCTAAGGATACCCCTGAGGGCTTAAGAGTGTGTTTTCTCTAATGCTATTTTCAAACCTCCATTCTAGTACATTACTCCCACTATTAGCTACCAGTGACTAGTACCCTAGTGCCATTTAACTAATTAACATCAATTAGCTTTTACCAAAAGGTATTTACTTCAAAGACTTAGCAAAACCAGAAACAAAAACATTTTCCTTCTGCCTCTACAATATGATGGAACAAAATTTCCCCTATTTTGCCTTAGTCCCCTGGGGAAAGTGGGTTCAGACCTAATTTAATTTCTATATAGCATTAGTCTCACCAAGTTCATGTCCACATATGGCATCACTGCTAGATAAGCCTTTGTCTCAGTGACCTTTGGGCTAGGTCTTAATGATCACACCTAACTCCTACAGGCTTCACAATTGAACTGACTGCAAAATCAATCATGGATTCTACTTGTATTTCCTGGTGACTTGCTGTTCTGACCTTTCAAAACTCACAAAGTTGTAGTTTCTAATCTCCTTCACCTAAAATGAAAGAACAAACACAAAGGAGAAAACGAAGGGCCACATTCTTGGACCACATGTTAGCCTCATTTGGGAAGGGCTCAAGGCTCCTACCCCTATAGCCAGGCAAGAAGAAATCAAACCAAAAGAAAGCCCAGGCTCTTTGAATATACCCCAGTTTAAAACATGAAGCTATTCAAAGCCTTCTTCATTACTTGTTTAGTAGACCAGAACCAGTTATAGAATTTCTACACTTGCTTCAAAACCCATATAAGGAAGACTGGGATCATTAGCCAATTTCCTATTACATTTACTTTGCACTTTCAACTACATGCTGATTTAGACTAAGAAGGTGATAATCTCTCATTGAATTTGGCCTAAGGAGGGAATAACATACACACTCAATTGGGTATCTTACCCTACAGGAAAATAGGGGGGGTGGGGTAGGGGAATAGAGGAGGGAGGATAGAAGGGAGGGCAGATTGGGAAAGAGGGTAGTTAGAAGCAAACATTTTTGAAAAAGGATAGGGTCAAAGGAGAAAATAGAATAAGTGGGGGTCAGGATAGGATGGAGGGAAATATAGTTAGTCTTTCACAATATAACTACTATGGAAATGATTTGTTAACTACACATGTACAGTCTATATTGAATTGCTTATCTTCCCAGTGGGGAGTGGGTGAGGAGGGAAGAAGGGAAAAAAATCTGGAACTCAAAGTTTTAAAAACAAAGGTTTAGGGGTGGCTAGGTGGCGCAGTGAGTAGAGCGTCGGCCCTGGAGTCAGAAGGATCTGAGTTCGGATCCGGCCTCAGACACTTAACGCACACACAAACAGAAATCTAGCCGTGTGACTTTGGGCAAGTTACTTAACCCCAATTGCCCTCCAAAAAGCAAAAAAAAAAAGAAAAAAAACCAAGGGTTTAAAAATTGGTTTTTTTACATGCAACTGGGAAATAAGATATACAGGTACTGGGGTATAGAAATCCATCTTGCCCTACTAGAAAGTTAGGGGAGGTAAAGGGGAAGGATATGAGAGAGCAGATTGGTAGAAGGGGTATTCAGTAGGCTTGCTATTTTGGGGTGGGGGTAGGGGAAAGATGATGAGAGAAAAAAATTGTAACTCAAAATCTTGTGGAAATGAATATTGAAAACTAAAAATAAATAAATTTCAAAAGAAAGTGATAATCTCCTTTTCTGTATGTAGTCAAGGTGGAAATCTCTGCCCAAAACTTCATGCCAGTTATCCATCAAGAAAGCTGGAGGATCACTTTGTTGGTCCTTCCAACATTAATAAGTAAAATATAAGTATTCTAATCTATATTGACACCTTAAGGTTTACAAAGAACTTTCTTCATAGTAACCCTATGACATAGGTAATTTAAGTTTTATTATCCCTATTTGAGAGAAGAGGCTATTGATTCTTACATACGTACTAAAAAATTTACCCATAATCATAAAACAAATAAGTATTAGAAGTGAGATATGAAGTGAATTTGCAGTTCCTTTGTCTCCAATTGTAGTTCCCAGCTTCTGCTCTGCATTTCACTAGTGCTTAGTTGAGTGGGCATTGGTGGATTGTGATCTCCAACCACCATTCCCCCAAGCAGTACTCATTCTGACCCATGGAAAGCATTATTCACAGATTCCTAATAACCCTCTCCAACTTCAGCTCTCAACTCCTCCAACAGCTTATTTTTGTTTGCATTGTTCCTCACATTGTTCCCACAAATGTCTAAGCTCAACACATTTCCCTTTGTGGACATAATTTTACAAGACCCATGTTCAAATGGATCATCAATTCCAGTAATCATTGAACCTAGACCTGGGAAAAATGCAGTTCTTTTCTCCTACTTCTCTTTTGTATCAGAGTAATGCTGGGATTGAAACACATCAAATAAGAGTAGATATTTTTCTCTTTTCAGTTGGTGAAATTGATAAATTATTCTCTACACATTTTTCACCCTGTAATTGAAAATAGATGGAATATATTCTGGGTGACTTTTTATCATCACTAATGTAGGCTTAACCTACCATTCAGGTTTGAGATTTAAAATGCAATAAACACTTGTGGACCATAAAATCCAATTAAAAGCAACTTTACCAATTAACCATTAAAAGAATACACTTAAAGTTTTAAAAGAATGGAACTATTTCCTTCAAATTCCTCAGTGCCCAGGTCAGGAAATGAGAGCATTCCTGTAGGTGGTAAGAATTCTGCAGATGCCATGACAGCAAATCAGTTTGGCAGTTAACATAAAATAAAAACTCAGCGTCATTTGCTAACCACTTTCTCCTTATGCTAACTGAACTTTTTATGTCTCAAGAAACAGCAGACAGAATGGCTTCTTTGCACCTTTAAATGAGTAGGTCAGCCTGTATTGCGAGAGCAACTACCTGGTATATGACCTTCCATTCCTGTCATTGCAATCAAGTAGGATGAGATGGGAGCCTGAAGAGTCTTACTCACTTTCACCACGGACTGGAGAAGAGGGTACATCATATAAAATACAAAATCAAACTTGAATGAATTTAGTCCAGAAATAAGGCCTTTTGTTACTTTAACATGAGCAAGGAAAGTTTGTGGTAATCTCTTTTAAAACATGGGAAAAGGTAGAGTCATTTTATTTTCAATCAATCAATATTTATTAAGCATCTACAGTGTATTAATAGCAGCCCCTGCCTCTGCTTTTCATGCCTATCTTTAATTTGACAGTGAATACAACATTCTGCATACTAAATTCTACTTCTTATAAAATCTACATTTCCTGAATGTCACTTAAAATTTCACTCCAGAGAAGCAAAAAGAGCCCAAATAACACAAAATATAACATACTGTTTCCTTGAGATACATGAATCTACTAGAATAAGTTTCACACAACCCAGTATTATTTATATAGATTATTTCCCTGCTTCTTTCTTTATATTTTATTTAAATGCCTATACTAAATCCAGACTTATTAAATGAACCATCAAAATGACACACATCACTGATGTCCAGTCATTTCTAAGAATGCCAAGGAAATAATTTAATTGGTCAAAAACAGTCTGAGCATTAATTCTTAATGGTCTCTAAAAAGACACAAAATATTAAATTGGACCATGCATTTCACTGTCAAAATACTGTACCACAATAGATAATTATTCCTAGTGTCCATATTCAATGATGTCATCAACAACCATTGAGAACATTTTTCCATTTAGTGAAGACACGATTTTTTTGTATTGTGTATTGTGCAGTCATAAGTAAATCATTTTATATGGGATTACACAGGGATTGCAATTCAAGGAGATTGTTATACATGCTTTGACATGACAAGATCTCGTTTTTGAATATTTATTGCAATTTATTGCATCTGACAATATTTAGAAATGGCCTTTCTCAAAACTGTTAAATTTTTCATTGTGATTCCTGAATGGTCTCCCACCCTTTACCAAAGAGAATAATTTAAATTAGTTATTCTTCTTTATTATTATTACTAGTATTATTTATCCTTCAGTCAAAGTACCATTATTCTTCAGTTAAAGTAACTTTCTTCTATCACAGTTCTTCTTTAGACCAATAAGCCTGTTTGTCTTCATCCTACAATATAGAAGTGATTCCTTTCATTAAAATATGACAATAAAGACTAACTTAACATATAATATTTTGTTAGGTGGTAGTTTCTAAAACATTAGTTAACCCTATGCCATTTTCAAAATCCCTTGCAATGCATATTAGAATGTTAGTGTGTCTGAAAAAGATGGACGTGAAGTATTAAAGATTTCCCTAGGGGCAGCTAGGTGGTGCAGTGAATAGAGCGCCGGCCCTGGAGTCAGAAGGACCTGAGTTCGGATCCAGCCTCAGACACTTAACACACACAAACAAACAAACAAACAAAAAACCTAGCCATGTAACCTTGGGCAAGTTACTTAACCCCAATTGCCCTCCAAAAAGCAAAAAAAAAAAAAAATTTCCCTAGACATATAGTTTGAACTCCAGTTGGGCATATTGGGAAATGTAGTTCTGTGTGTCCAACAATCACATTTGTAATGTGAAGAGCAAGATTTAAGGATCCCATGACGTTGGGAGTGGCAAGGAGTGGTAGCACACTCCTATCTAGAAGCAGGGGCAGGAATAGCAGTAGAAAAGCAGCTCAGAGATCATTCAAACAGAAGGATGAAGATACAGCTTGGGGTGACTGAACTGGGAAATGAATCCCAAGCATGATTGTTCTTTCTACATTCTTTCTCCTCCCTTCTACCTTTTACATCCTTAATGATGGAAATGAAAACCCAGTGTTTTCCACTTTCTAATTAAGATACCCATCCCTTCTCTTAATATAAATGCTGTTTTTTAAGCTTAATTTCCTTTCCATAAATGAGTTTTTCCCCATTGCCTACAGATATGGTTTTTTTTTTGCTTTTTGGAGGGCAATTGGGATTAAGTAACTTGCCCAAGGTCACACAGCTAGGTTTTTATTTGTGTGTGCAGTAAGTGTCTCAGGCCAGATCCGAACTCAGGTCCTTCTGACTCCAGGGCTGACGCTCTACTCACTGCGCCCCCTAGCCGCCCCTACAGATATGTTTTTAACTGTAACTAGAGTATGGAAAGGGAGTGGAAATCTGAGAATTTTTAATATTTCACAGAATATATAAGCTAGAACCCTCCTATTCTACCACAGGGATTTAAAAAGACCACCCGGGCATCACAAACTGTTTATCCTGTACTTGGAAAAAAAATAACTTTATAAACCTCTAAAGAAGATTTTTAAATGGAGTCTGGGGTATTTTTTTCTTTTTTGCTTCTGGATGTGTCTAAATTTTCAATGTAATTGTGACTTGAGTGTTGCATATCAGGAGAGAACAGTTGAAAGGCTAGCCTAAGTCACCTCTCCCACTCTGACCCAAGAGAAGAGCAGGAGAATGAGAGGAAAGAGTGTGTCCCAAGCCAGACACAGTTGATGTGACCTGTGAGGATGTCAACCCTGATTTCTTTATGGTTGGGAAGAGGTCTTAAGGTGAGAACAGAGACAGTTGCCATAGTGACACCTAATGATTACATTGCCTTTGCTGCATCATTATAGGAAGAAAAAAATGGCAGCAAATGCAAAATCTCTATCATTTGGTGGGTTATGTAACCACTTCCATTTGTTATAGCAATTGCAATCAAGTATCTTTTCCTATTCTCTGTTACTTTCAGGAAACATAAAATCTAGGCTAAGGACTTATATATCTATTTACACTCTAATTTATTCGTATGTTTTTGTGACATCAGTTCATCAGATAGGATGTTTGATGAATAGGAACTACACTGACCTGAATGAAACCTTTCTTGATTGATCATAACTTACTTTATTGCACACACTAGAACTAGTGTTCACATTATCTTAATATAGGTTTTTAATTGAGGAGTCAGAGGTATTTACTCTTCTGTCCACACGCTCATTATAATGGCTTGTCCACTTCTTTACTCAATGATGAAAAGTCCAAGATTTTAAAATTCGAAAGGGACATTATACAAATGAATTAAAGCATCAAACCATGAGTCTGCATTTAAGTAAAGTGCAAATGAAATTATAAACAGTACAGTGCCCTAGGTATGTCTGATGTGTCCACTTAACCAGGTAAAAAAAAATTCTAGCATAGTAACAGAAGTGGAAGACCAATGGTAATGTAGTCTCATAGTTCTTAATTAACACGGGAGTTCCATACATTTTTACATCATATATATTATGCAGTTAAACATTTACACCATAATGCAACTCATACTTTAAAACTATAAGATGATTTTGTGTAATTAAAATGAAAATCAACTTTTTTCTTTGAGGCAACTGGGGTTAAATGACTTGCCCAGGGTCACACAACTAATAAGTATCTGCGATGGAATTTTATCTCAGGTCCTCCTGATTATAGGACTGGGGCTCTATTCACTGTGCCACCTAACTGCCCCAAAACTACTTATTTCTTGAGACATTAGTCTGTGCTTGGATACACTCAGTAAACATTCCACATACAGACCTATGTTTCTGTTGTTTTTCACCTGATCCAAAATGCAGAATTCCTGAAGTAGTACTTTGTAAGATTTCTTACCTTACTATGCAGACTAACCTTTGCAAAAACATCCCAGTGTATGTATATATATATATATATACATATATATATATATATATATATATATATATATATAACTATTCTCTTATATTATCATCTGTTGCTTTCCCTACTCCCATATATGCACATATATGCCCAAATTCCAGGAATAGTGTCCCACCCTATGGAAGACACTAGAGAACAGCTTCCAGAGGAATTGTGATGATGCTTAAGGGAAGTGCCTTGGATAGACAAAGTTTGGAGCATGTATGCATATTCTATAAATAGTTCTTGTCAGCTAAGCACATGGTAAAGAGAAGGCTCTATCTTACCCCCTAAAGGAAAATAAAACTTTGGACCTTGAAAGATTTTTAGTTCACTAATGATGGAAAATGGTTTTATATCGCAGCTTAAATCCAGCCAAAAAGCAAAGGTCATCTCAGCTATGCATGTGGTGATCTTACAAAGACAAGATAAATTGATAAATCTCACAGTTTTGCTGACTTGATACCAAAGGTAAAACATCAAATCTTTAACTCTTATCTAAATAGTCTGACATTTCATGACAAGAAAATGTCATGGGACTACTAGATTTTCATCATTAAAACTTCGGAAAACATGAATTTCTGAAAACTTTTAGTAAATGCTATTTATATTATTCCTTATATCCTTATAAGCAAAATGGAGTATCTTGCACCCATATTTTGGTTTCTGAGAAAATGTTGGGATAGGAAGTGTATGATATGATGGAGGGCAAGGGGACTTATCGATCGTGGTATAAAACTAGGTATAATTCTAAGAAGAGAAAGTAGTATTTTGTACAGTGACTAGTAAATAATTATTCTAATGCTCTAAATCACTATTGATTAGAGAAATGCAAATCAAAACAACTCTGAGATACCATATCTCTCCAGTCAGATTGGCTAAGATGACAAAACAAGAAAGCGACAAATGCTGGAGAGGATGTGGACAAATTGGAACACTAATACATTGCTGGTGGAGTTGTGAACTTATCCAACCATTCTGGAGAGCAATCTGGAATTATGCCCAAAGGATTATAAATAATTTCATACCCTTTGACCCAACAATACCACTTCTAGGGTTATATCCCAAAGAGATCATAGAAGTGGGAGAAAGACCCATATGTACAAAAATATTTATAGCAGCCCTTTTTGTGGTTGCAAAGAATTGGAAACTAAAGGGGTTGCCATCAATTGGGGAATGGCTAAACAAGTTGTGGCATATGAATGCAATGGAATATTATTGTACTATAAGAAACGAGGAGGTGACAGATTTAATAATTACCTGGAGAGACTTATACAAACTGATGCTGAGCGAGAAGAGTAGAATCAGAAGAAATTTGTATACAATCACAGACATACCATATCTGTGATGACCAATTATGACAGACTGGACTCTTTTCAGCAATGCAGTGATATAAGTCAATCCTGAAAGACTTAAGAAAGAGATAAATGCACCATCCAGAGATATAACTAGAAAGAACTGAGCCTGAATCCTGATGGAAGCAAACTAAATGATCTATCTCTTTAAAAAAAAATTATTATTATTATTCTAAAAATCTGCACAAAATGGAAAAATATGTGCTTATATAATATAACACATTATACATATTTATATGTTTATGTATGTATTCTTATATATTTAGATATGTATATAGGTATGTGCACATACACACATATTTATAAATATAAGTATACATACATGCACACACAGTGTTTTTCAATTATACTCAGGCACTAGACATGATGAACATGTGTGTGATATTGAGGACGCAGTTTTTTTTTACAAAGTTCCTATGTATTGTATTCCAGAAAGAAAACACTGAAAATAGCAGTCTCTGGCTAATTTTCCTCTCCCATTAAGGGCCCATAGCTCCTCTGTAAGCATTTAGACTAACAATATAGGAGAGGTTTTATGTAACCTGTTGAAAATTGCAAACCAACTTGAGCCTGTAGATAGTCAAGAATACTTTCTTTTTGATTTTTACAGACCTACATAGTCATCTTGACTTATACTAGTAATAATAACAATGAAAGAAGAAGAAGAAGAAGAAGAAGAAGAAGAAGAAGAAGAAGAAGAAGAAGAAGAAGAAGGAGAAGAAGAAGAAGAAGGAGGAGGAGGAGGAGGAGGAGGAGGAGGAGGAGGAGGAGGAGGAGGAGGAGGAGGAGGAGGAGGAGAAGGAGAAGGAGGAGAAGGAGAAGAACAAGAACAACAAGAACAAGAACAACAAGAAGAACAAGAAGAAGAAGAAATATATATACGTGTGTATGTATATATACATATATATATATATATATATATAAATACACATACATATATATGATTATTCATTTGATCCAGTGCCTGTGTTGAGATTTCCAAGGAGTCAATCAATATCCCCTTCTGGTGTGGCTTCCCTTCTAACTCTCATGAAGAAAGAACTTAGAGCCATTGTCTTTAATGCCACATGATTCACAGTACCAGAAAAGGTCAAGGCTTGCTCTTCCTATTTTGGTTCAATGCCTTGTGTTACTCCTTAGTTCATATGGGTACTTTGTTGGGCACATATGTCTTTATCACAACTTCATGACACAGTGTACCTTGTCTGGGCTCTATCTCCCATGTCTTTTTCTTTCATAAAGACTTTATCTTTTCAGTCAGCTGCAAAAATACAACAGTTTGAAAGTCTTACTTCATGCCACCTGCGCTTCTGCCATGCAAATCAGAATTTCCATCTCTCCTCTTTTTGGTTCATATATTTTGGTTTATATCTATAAGAGGATCCCTTCTTGTGTATATGTTCCAGAGAATCCA
Organism: Gymnobelideus leadbeateri; assembly: GCA_011680675.1. Taxonomy (NCBI): domain Eukaryota; kingdom Metazoa; phylum Chordata; class Mammalia; order Diprotodontia; family Petauridae; genus Gymnobelideus; species Gymnobelideus leadbeateri. The sequence goes on from WOXC01009333.1 coordinate 208,572, forward strand.
CCTTTTCCCTTGAAAATGGGAATGTATGTCCACTAAATACACAGTTTTAGAAATAAATGTATGTTTTATATTATATATGTAAATTCAAGAAAGGTTTAGATAAATTCACTAAAAATGATTCACTAGTCAGTAAAGGAAAAACATGTTCACAGGAAATTGCTAAACCCTAAAGATTGGCATTATGGAAAACATATTTTAAAAATATAAAGTCATTTGGAGTCACTGTCAAAGAAAACATTGGGTTAGGTGGATTACTGGTTGGATCAAGGATGTTATTTCTTAGGCTCTTAAAAAAATTGGCAAGGTTAAAATAGCACAAGTGTAGGAAACATAAGTTTGAATTGACTTAATTCATTGGTGGCTACCTTCATGGCACATGTGCAGAGGAACTGATATTTTCCATTTTCATTACTAAGGAACACACATACCATCTGGGAAATCCCAAAATCATAGAACCAAAAGGGTCCTCAGGGTTCATATATTCCATACATTAATAAGCATCGCTTCTGAAAAATATCTGACCACTAGATATCCAACTTTTTCTTGAAAAGCTCCAATGAGGTGGAAATATACTACCTCCAAGACAGTTTATCAAATGAATCAATTATTTGGGCTTTACTCATGAAGTTCATACTCTCTTAAATCTAGGTTCAAATTGAAGGTGTTTTCAATAGTATCTTATCTCCCTGGCTTACTTTTGCCTTAGTTTATTTAGGGACTAGAGAATATTTGAAATTAACTCCAGTTTAGGCACTCAATTACACACTGAGCTGATAAATCCAAGTCTATGTATTCCTGAATTGGTCAATGACTATATAGTCTTTAGGAAAGCATAATTATCTCAGCCTAAAAAGAGATTAAACTATAGTGAGGCCTCAAAGTGGAGGAGGGAATTCTGGGATCCCAGTAAGTTTGGTCATCAGCACCATATGGAGAGAGGATGCAAAGGGCTGTTGCATGCCTAGGAGCAGTAGTAACAGATGAACCAATTTAGGATACTGCTACACCTGGTGACTGGCAATAAACTTAAGTATTTCTTTGCTCTCTGACCTGCTCAGGGATAATCTGCTTAGAAAGATTGTGCCTATCCTACAGTGTTCCTGAGGTATGGTGAATCATTCCATTTTCCAAATATTCCTCTGCATCTAACTTTACACTTACTTTTTCAGAATGGTCTATTCCTTTAAGTATTGTTCACTTGTTATTTGTACTTTGATGATGAGTTTTATTTAAAGTTCTTTTTTATTGCATTATAGATGAATGGAACAATGGGACATGGATAAGGGAAAAATAGTGAATGTCGTAGTTGTGTCTGACTCTTTGTGTCCTCATTTGGTGTTTTCTTGGCTAAGATACAGGAGTGGTTTGCCATTTCCTTCTCCAGCTATTTTACAATTGAGAAGAGTGAGGCAGAATCAAATGACTTGCCCAGGGTCACATAGCTAATAATTGTTTGAGACCAGACTGGAACTCAGGAAGATCATTGTTTCTGACTCTAGGTCCAGTACTCTACCCACTGTACTACGTACCTGCAAGTAAATAGCTGTATTTATTTTTTAATTAATCAATTTATTTATTTATTTAGTTATAGTTTTCAATGGTCATGTTTAAAAGATTTTGAGTTCCAAAATATTCTCCCTCTTTTCACTTCTCTCTACCCACAATGGCATGCAATCTTATATAGGTTATACATGTACAATCATATTAAACATATTTCCACAATAGTCATTTTATGAAAAAAGAATCAGAAGAAAAGGGAAAGGCCACAAGAAAGAAAAAAATTGAAAATAACTATACTTTGATCTGCATTCAGACACCATAGTTCTTTCTCTGAATGTGATATTATTTTCCATCGTGAGTCTTTTGGAATTGTCTTTGGTAATTGTATTGCTGAGAAGAGCTAAGTCTATCAAGAAATTTGGAAACCTGGTCTAGAAATCTAAGATTAGATTCTGTTTGCTGTGGACTTCCCAAGTTTAAGAAGGGAAAAGAAGACTTGGTGAAATATCCAACAATGTATCAGGTGCCAGGTAATATTTGGCACTATTAAAGAGTACAAGAAGCACTAGAAAGGGATTGCACTGCAATCCAACTTACAGCCTCAATGGAGTCAATCATGCCACCAATTCTATTACCTGTTGACGACTTTACCCTGTAAAGAGATTCTATATGCTTTGTTGCATGAACAAAAATGTTGTGCTCCATCTTTCTCCATGCCTATTTGGAAGGACAAATGACAACCACAGAGGATCAGCAGTCAGGAGTCATTGATCTAGTGCTGCCCACTAGAGATGTAGCTAGTACCTCATATAAGTACCTTGTCAGTGATGGCTCAGCTGAACAGAAAATTGAAAACAAGAAAAGAAAGGAGGCTGGTACAGAACAGTTTCCTGAAGAAATAAGAGGACATAATATAATTAGTGACAGAAGGATTATTTTGGATTCCTTTCAGGTATTTTTAACCTAGTGTTAGATACATCAAAATAGGAAACTGATAATAACATTTTAAATAGTAGTGTGCCACCAAATAATTCTAGCAATACAGTTCATCAGTTTTCAAAAAAAAATTTACTGAAAATGTTGAGAATTTTTTAAAACAACCAGAAAAATCTGAAAATGTTGAGAATTGGGGCAGAGCCAAGATGACGGAGTAGAAACAGCTCTTCCAAGCCACTCTGCCCCCAGATTCCCCCCAAACTATGTAAAAGGGGACTCTGAACAACTTCTGGAGCTCCAGCACCCAAAGAATGACACAGAGAAGCTAACCTCCCGCTGAGGACAGCCCAGCAGCCCTGCAGGAAGGACCAGCGCAGCAGTCTGGGACCTGGCAGCGCGCAGCACGCACCGCACAGAGCGCAGGAGCCGAGGCGAGCCCAGGTCCGCCTGAGCCGAGGTTTTAGCCCCAGGGTGGCAGGGCCAGCAGCCGGCTGGAGGAACCCCAGAACATCAGGAGCTGTGGCGACTCCAGAATTATCAACATAGACATGCCTAGGACAAAGTAAGAGGTTAGTGTCCTATGGACTTTGGGACCTGTATTTGGGGAATGCGTCAGCTCCCTCTCCTGGGGGCTAGAAGCCGCTGAGGAGACACACTATTTTGCAGTTTTCAGAGGCAGCTCCAGCTCCCGGCCTCCAAATTTGTAGGGAGATCCAGTGATCAGTCTTGGGGGGTAATGGCTCTTGCTTTAACCTCCCTGGATCTGGATTGTGATCTAGGGTGGAAGTCGTGGGTGGGTTTACAGCTTGCCAGAAACGGAAGTTGCCCCCCACACGTTCGGGACGAAAATTCCTCTATCTGGCCTTAAAGCCATAGTGTGGCAACAAGCCCAAAAGTCAAGTAATTAAGTGGCAACATGCCAAGGCAAAGGAAACAGAAAAATGCAACCCTAGACTCCTATTTTGAGGGCATAGAGCGGGAAAAGGACTGTGAGGTCAGAAGTCCTGCTCCAAAAGCCCCAGGGGAAAACATGAGCGGGTTGCAGGCCATAGAGGACCTTAAGAAGGACTTTAAAAATCAAATAAGAGAAGTGGAGGAAAAATTGGAAAGAGAAATGAGAAGGATGCAGGAAAAGTATGAAATGAGGGTCAACAGCCTGACTGAGGAAAACAACACCTTAAAAAATAGACTAACTCAAATGGCAAAGGAGGCCCAAAAGGGCAATGAGGAGAAGAATGCCTTAAAAAGTCAAATTTGCCAGATGGAAAAAGAATCTCAAAAGTTCACTGAGGAGATTCATTCCTTCAGAGTTAGACTGGAGCAAATGGAAGCTAATGACTTTATGAGAAATCAAGATGCTGTTAAGCAGATCCAAACAAATGAAAGATTAGAAGGCAATGTGAAATATCTCATGGGAAAAACCACTGACCTGGAAAATAGATCCAGGAGAGACAATTTAAAAATTATTGGACTACCTGAAAGCCATGATCAAAGAAAGAACCTAGAAATCACCCTTCAAGAAATTCTCAAGGAAAACTGCCCTGATGTTTTAGATCCAGAGGGCAAAATAGAGGTTGAAAGAATCCACAGATCACCTCCTGAAAAAGATCCCAAAAAGAAAACTCCCAGGAATATTATAGCCAGGTTCCAGAATCCCCAGATCAAGGAGAAAATACTACAAGCAGCCAGGAAGAAACAATTTCAATATTGTGGAAACACAATCAGAATAGCCCAGGACCTGGCAGCTTCTACACTGAGGGATTGAAGGGCATGGAATATGATATTCCAGAGGGCAAAAGAACTGGGAATGAACCCAAGGGTCACCTACCCAGCAAAACTGAGTATTTTGTTTCAGGGGAAAATATGGTCATTCAGTGGAATAGAGGACTTTCAAGCATTCTTAAGGAAAAAACCAGAGTTGAATAGAAAATTTGACATCCAGACACAAGAAGGAAGAGAGGCCTGAGAAGGCAATCAGGGAAAAGAAATCAAAAGGAATTTACCAAAGTTGAACTATTTACATTCCTATATGGAAAAGCAATAACTGGGACTGATGATATCTTTCTCACTATGAAAATAATGGAAGAAGTGGGTGTGGTCATATGAATACATATGTGAATGTGTGTGTATATGGTTACAGTTATATATGGATAGAGGGCATAGGTTGAATTTGTTGGGAAGGGAGAATACTCAAGGGATGAAATTATGAGGTGAGAGAGGAAAGTAGCAAGAGGAGATGGGGAGAGATAGGGTAGGGTAAACTATCCCATGTAGAAGAAGCAAGGGGAAGTGGTTGCAAAGGAGGGGGAGAATAAGGAAGGCTAAAAAGGCAAAACCACATTCACATTGAATTTGGTTCAGGGAGAAAATGACATACATACTAAATGGGATATCTCAACCTGCAGCAGGATAGGGGGAAGGGGGATGAGAGGAGGGATGATGGATGGGAGGGCATCCTTGGGGGGAGGGGAGGTTGGAAGTACCCACTATAGAAGAGGGACAGGATCATGTAGGGAATGGACCAGGTGGGGGGTGGGATGAGTGGGAGGGAATTATAAGCAGCCTTGTACAATATATCTACTATGATAATATTTTGCATAGCTAGACATGTACAACATATACTGAATTACTTATCTCCCAAGAGGGAATGGGTGACAAGGGAGGAAGGAAATGGATCTGAAATTCGAGGTCATAACATTAAATGTTCCAAATATATATAAATACTATTATTAATACTCTTTTGCTTGTAATAGGGAGATAAGATGTGCAGGCATTGGGACACAAAGATTCACCTTCCTCTAATGGAAAAGTTGATGGGGGTATGGGAGAAAGCAGATTGGAGGAAGCGATATCTTGTGGGACTACTATTCTGGGAGGTTGGGTAGGGGAATAATGGGGGAAAATGATTGTAACTCAAAATATGGCAGAAATGAATGATGTAAAACAGAAGTTAATAAAGCATTTGTTAAAAAAAAAGAAAATGTTGAGAATTTTTAAAAACAATCAAACTTTCAAAATAATTCTCAGACTTTCTCAAGAAATTTCAAGGGCATTTTAAATACAATGATGATCAGATAAATTTTAAGCCTAAAGCATTAAATCTTGCAGAAGAAGAAGTTTGGTTACAGAGACTATGTATAACTAATCATCCCCTATGCTTTTAGGGAAATAACTTATGAGGCCTTACAAAATATCAGATCCCAACAACAATTTTACATGAAAATATTTCAAAAGTATTTAGATTCAGTGCCACTTTTCCAAAAATTTTCAATGAATGGGTACCAAACTACAATACTCTAGCAGATGTAGAAAACCCATTTACTCCTACTGGAATATGGTCTTATGGGAGGTGCTACAATAACATAGATCGTGGATCAGATGACATTAGGTACCAGATATAGAGAAAGATCGATCCAGCGACACACATTTTAAAAGCTTTCTAATAATATTGCATATAAATATCACTGTACTGAAGAATTGGCAGCTCTCTGATATCATCTTAATTTACAAGAAAACTGATTAGACTCTCCCTTCCAAATGGACATTCATAGATAATACCATGGCTAAAATATATAGCTTGGTTCTATCAAAATATTAAAGGATTGGAGCTCTAGGAATGGACATATTAGCAGATGCCAAAAGAGCTCCATGCCAATTGACAGCTGCAGTGAGCATATTTCTATGTTGATTTGAATTGATTTGCACAATGAGACTATTAATATAATATAAAGAATTTACTTGGGCAGAAAGACTTCTGTTTGATCTAAGGAAGTCTTTTCCTTGATGTCTAGCATCTGTGCAGGGGGTATGTAATGGTAATGGTAATTGAAGATCTTCCCTGCCCCTTAATAAGCCTAAGAGAATTTGAAAATCTTCCCTGCCCCCTTCTAGGCCAAATGTAATCACATGGAGTCTGTGGTGGGAGGAGTTTGCTGAAATGTGGAGCAGAACCCACAGAAAGTTGGAAGGCAGCTAGATGGTGGCAGAGAAAGGATGCACCCAGGGAGAAAGCTAGGCTTCTAAGTGTATGCTCCCTGCTGTGACAGTTTAGGTTTGTAAGTGTTTGTGGGAAGGCTAAAGTATGGTGTGGCTTTGTGCTGTGCTATGGTGCACTAACTTCTTTGGTACTATGATGGATTTGAATTTCTGGTGTTGGGGTATGATTTTCTGGTATCTTAAAATGTTTTGCTTCTGTTTTCTATATGGAGAGTCTGTTATATTTTTGATTGAGAACTATGATGGCATATTTACAGTCGCTGTCAATTCTGTGAATGTTGTGTTGGTGCTACAGGGTAAGATAGGGTTGCCCTTCAGTCTCATAGTTTTTAACCTAATCCTAAACCCTGATGAGGACAGGGATGGGGTCCAAGTTGTACAACAGAAGAACTAAGGCCCAGGCTCCTTTAATTTAGCTACTGTAGCTTAGACTCCTTTGGAAAATATTGGGCAAGGTGAGCAAGATTGTCATGCAAGCAGGATTACTTTTTTAATGAGACAAATTTGTATCTTTATTGATATATGACTAAAAAAGAATGTACTCCTCATCTAATTTTAGGATCAAAATTAAGGAATTTTTATGATGTCAGAGGGGAATCCCTATGGGGTTCCACACTGCAAATTCAGGCAGTGAAGTGACAATCAGTATGACCTACAATTTGGAACTTTTATACAGATCAAAATTAGTATACTTGCAGAAGCTAGATACAGTAAATACTTTTATTTTACACTGTACATCTTTTCCAATTCATCTGTTTCTCTCTAAGTTTGCAATATACCTTCCATTCGATCAGCTTCCTCCTCATCATTGCTTAGCTTCTATAGTTAGGGCCACTGCAAGATGTCTTCTGGAAGTCACTATGGCAATTCTATTCTTTGAAAAGGCTCAAGACTTAGTCTTTAGGAATAAAATTATCAAGGTTACATATGACATAACTAATTTAATATTTCTGACAAAAATACTCAACATTTTTCTTTTCAAAAGTTCATAGAATATAGACTTGCTTTAATTTCAACTGAGAATACTCAGATTAAGCATCCTTTTAATCCTGCAACTCTCCAACCCTTGCCTGGTGAACTCCAGGATGACCACAATGGTAAACAAGTTGTCCTCCAAGATGAAATTGTTAGGCCTGATCTTCCTGACTTGTCTTTGTATAATCCCCACCACATTTTCTATAATGATGGCTCCACAAGAATTATTGGTGGGTACAGAAAGACTTTTTATGCAGTGGTCTCTGACTTTGTGGTCTTAGAAATCCAGCCCTTACAATCCACAGTTAGTACCCAGGGAGCCAAACTAGCGGCTTTCACTAGAATCTGAGACTTGGTTGATGTGTATTTTTCTCTTATTTACAGTGGCTGTAAGTGTGCTCTTGAAATCTGTCATGCTACAGGATGGCTTTCAAAGCAATAGGACTCCTAACTTCCAACAGCAGTGAATTTGCTAATGGCCATCTGGTTGTCTGCCTTCTTGATGCCTCTCTACTCCCTGCAGCTATTTCTTTCATGCATTGCTATGCCCACAAAAGAAGTGGGGGGCGGGGCAGGGTTCAGACATTGTCACAAAGGGAACACACTTGCATATGTTACTGCCAAGGTGGCAGCCCTTCATCCAGTGTCACAGACATGTTCCCTTATCTATGTTCTATTCTGTTGCATTTTTAACTTTGCTTCTCCTAAGCTCTCTCTACTGCCCCCTCCAAAGCTGTGCTTTGGATTGAACCAAATGCCTTCTGATTTCCCAGGGTGTTTGGGGGTGCCCTATGGTTGTCCAGCAGCTCATTCTATATCCCTGCACTCTCCTATAACACAGACATTCCTAATTACACATGGGAACTTTGGTATTAGGTCCCATTGTGTCTTTTGTATAGTTTGCCCCTGAAGTTTTTTGAGAGGTCAAACAAGTGTTTGGATTGTGCTTCATGTGTGATTGATACAATCCAAGAGTGGGACATGTTCTGGTCCCCCAAGAAGTCAGTCCTGAGTTTTTTACCCTTTTTTCATGAATTAAGATAGATTTTGTGAACATATGAAGGGACACAGGGTCTAAACTCAGATTATTTATAATTAATCAACTCAGCAACTGGCTCCAAGAATTCCTAAACTGTTGAGTTACAGCTAACAAGGTAGTAAAATGGGAGAAGAATATGCTTCAAAAAAACTTTTCCCAATTCGGTCTATCCCTGGGCAACAAATGTCTAAGGGTCTCATTTAATTTCTAGCATTTTTCAAAGATTTACTCAGCTAAAAGGGACACTATGGAAGCTACACACATCCCATCATCCATCTTCAGTCATCTGGGTAAGCAGAAGGGATGAATCAATTAATAAAAACCATTATTTTATTTTACCAATAAAAACTGATTATTTTCTGGCCAGGCAGAGAGCTGTATGTAGAGTAGTGGGAGCTGAATGCTACATACTTGTATCTGATCAGACCTCTAACATTATTTACCATCTGAACCTAATGGGAAAATTAGCAAGAGAGAATTAGGAAAGACAAACATGAAAGGATTTGGAGTTGGTTGCCAGAAAAGGATTGGATCAGGGACATTTCAGAAACCCTGAGTTACATAATACTAACAATCGTAATATATTGGTTTTGCTTTGCTATTGTAGTCAATGTTTTTACAGTATTTATATGTGCCTGTGGAAGTGCCTGCTAAAAAATTTACATAATAAGAATAATAATTGTTATTGTAACCTTTACATAGTACTTACAATGTGCCAAGTGCTTCACAGCTATTATCTCCTTTGATACTTGCAACAACCCTGGGAGGCAGATATCAATATCATTCCTCATTTTACAGATGAGGACACTGAGCCAAACAGAGATTGAGAACCTTGCCCAAGGCCCACACTAATAAGTGTCTGAGGCTGGATATGAACTTGGGTCATTCTGACTCCAGGCCCAGTACTCTGAGCTGTTGTGCTATGTTGTGGTATCAAACTGATGCCAACCTGAAAGTATACTGAGAGGAGATCAATAGAATGTATAGGAAGATGTTTTGAGATGAACAAATGTGATATAGGACAAAGGAAGGACCATGATTAAAAAAAAATACTAGTTCAGGCTCCATTTTGGTTTGAGAGGCAATTACGGTTAAGTGACTTGCCCAGAGTCACACAGCTAGTAAGGGTCTGAGGTCAGATTTGAACTTAAACTCAAGACCTCCTAACTCCAGGGCTAGTTATTCTATCCACGACACCACATAGATGCCCCTTTTCAGATTCCATTTTGAACTTCTTGCTTTCATTTGCTTAAATTGAGCCCATCATGTACCTTGCTGAAGTTGGCAAAATAAAACTTGAGATATCAACCACAACTCCTGTTTTAATCATTTAGTTTCTTATTTTTCCTGATGTGGAAAACATTATTATCTCCTAGCAAGTTCTAAACTTCTGCTTGTGTACCCCTCCTGCTTGTGTAGCCAATTGCTATGTAAGTTAATTTAAACTAATGCTCAGGGCTCACTGACTTCAGTGTCCCTGTGCGCTAAACATTAGTAAATGAAGGTTTCCTTTTTCTACCTCATTGCTCAATCATTAGTATTACCTAGTTCACGAACTTCTGTATAATTTTGTCACCCTAGTGAAGACTGGAGATTTCAGTAATGAGGCCATAATTGTATCAAACATCTGGTTCTAACTGCTGTAGGATTCACTGGCATATGTAAGATACTGGGTACTGAGTTAATCACTTCAATTCTTTAATCCCAGAGTTATGTTGATACCTTTCTTCAAGCAGTAACCATATTCTTCTTTGTCTTTGGCTTTAGTCTGTGTGCATGTTATCTCTCCCCTTCTGGACCGTAAGATTCTTGAGATCAATGACTGTGTTTTATTAATCTTTGTAGCCCCTTAAGTGTCTAATACAGGGCTTTGTATATAGAAGGTATTCAACAAATGTTTGCTGAATATAATCTGAATCTGATTTGAATGAGAGAACTCATCTAAACTATACCCTGCCCCTTTCAAAATGGTTCCCTGAAAGCTATACCCAGGATCCAGGTAATCTTTGGGTCAATGATATCTATCTATTCAAAACTACAGCTCTCCATTTTGGAACTATGCCCAAGGGCCTATAAAACTGTGCATACCCTTTGAGCCAGCAATACCACTTCCATGGCTATATCCCAAAGAGATCATACAAATGGGTAAAAGACCCATGTGTACAAAAATATTTATAGCAGCTTTTGTTGTGGTAGCAAAGAATTGAAAATCAAGGGGATGCCCATCAATTGAGGAATGGCAGAACAAGTTGTAGTATATGAATGTAATAGAATACTATTATGCTATAAGAAATGAGGAGCAGACAGACTTCATAATGACCTGGAAAGAATTATATGAACTGATGCTGAGTGAGGGGAGCAGAGCCAGGAGAACATTGTAGAGAGGTAAAGTCACATTGTAAGATGACTAACTTTGATAGTTTTGGCTATCAAATTCTCTGTAATGCAAGGTTCTAAGACACTTCCAAAAGGCTCATAATGGAAAATGCTATCCATATCCAGAGAAAGAATTATGGAGTCTGAATGCAGATAGAAGCATAATATTTGCTCTCTCTCTTTTTTGTTTTGTTTTATTTCTTCTTTCTCGTGGGTCATTCCATTGATTATAATTCTTCTTTACAATGTGACTAATGTGAAAATATATTTAATATGAATATATATGTAAAGCCCATATCAGATTGCATTCCATCTTGGGGTGGGGGGAAGAAAGAGAGGGGGAGATAATCTAAAACTCAAAAGCTTGTAGAACTGAATGTTATACTAAAAATAAATAATTTTTAAAAATAAAACTACAGCTCTCAAGCTCCCAATTGATTCACCTATGTTATCAGAAAAATCTAGAGTATAAGGCAGCTTGCCATATTAGCTAAAGTGATGCATTTGGAGTCAAAAAGATGTGGCCTTGAATCTTGTCTTATATGTGACTCTGAACTTTCCTCTTACCTGAACTTCAGTTTCCTAATCTCCAAAATAGAGATAATAATAGTAATTACTTGAAATTTAAATGAGGTAATGTATGTAAAGCACTTTGCAAGCCTTAATTTGAAATGTAAATGTAAGCTATTATATTATTATCATTGTTATTATTATTTAAGATTACTAACAAGGAAAACATACATGGAAAAGCACCTTTACCCTGTATTCTGATGTTATTAGTGATAGAGGGAAGACTCATAGTCCAGACATTCATAATTCTTATATTTTCTGATTATTGGAAAATACCTCCCTGCCTTTAGAGCTAACACTGGAAAGTAGCCTGCAAAGCTGCTGATGTCAACTGCTGGGCTTCTCTTTGACTGAACTGTCATCTGCCATATCTCAGCTGATCTACCACTGCCATCTACTGTTTCTCAACTGAATTTCAACTGCTATATAGCTTGTAAGGCTTGTGTCCTCTCCTTAGTCCCTATGGAATTGCCATTAGGCTACTCCTTCCTTCCCTTGCAAGGATTTCCATAATTCTTTTGTGAGTTAGGCCCACAATTATAACATATCAAAGTGTCCCTACTTCAAATCTTTCTTACAAAACAAAACAAAATAATTAGTCTGCCTGCCCCTCCATGGGATCTTTCTCAGGATCATTTATTATTTCTTTTGGGGTAAATAAATTCCTTTTACCTCTTATTGAATTTGCTTAGACACATTAGAGAGATGGGCTATAGTTAGCAACCTTTGCCCTGTATTTCTGCAACTCCACCCAAATCACTTTTCCTTTTTTCTTCAATTTCACCAATATTTTATTTACTAATATTTTATTTATTAATAAATTGATCTTTCCAGATCAATATTTTATTTACTAATCAATATATTTAATGATGATATTATCTTTACATGGTGTCTTTACATATAATTACATGAGAAATTGAAATGTAGATATTTCCTATCTTGAATGAAAATGCTTTGAAACCTAAAAAACATTTCTTTTGCAAAATCCTCTTCCTCCACATATATTTGCCATTTGTCAATAGAATGTTCACTATACATCTACTTTACTGTGAGCAATATATATTTACTATGAGCAAATATAGAGTGAGCAATAATATATGTACCCTTTTTGTTTTCAATAAGTATAGGTTTCCATTTTAAAGAGATTTGCATACAATGTAGTGTATTTATATTCTACCAAATGAGTCAGAACAGGATCTTACCAATATATTTTTATGCATAGAATAATCATTGTAAATAGAATTGGAAAGCATGGGTAAATGTTGATAAGATTCTCAAGGGGGGATCTCATACTTGAAGTCTAAACAGTCTTAAATGAAAACTCAGCATTGTTCAGAGGATACATTTTATCATTGATTTGGTAGTCAAATGTGATGAATGCAAATAAACACCTGAAAATTGGAGTTATAGATTTTTTCTGAAACTATTTAGCTTCTTTTTATAGCAGGGGCCTAACCCGAGCATGTGTATTGAATGCAAGTTTTGATCCATTTCAAAAACCCCTTCAGCCAGCTCTTGGTTTTAGTAAAGAGCATAGTCCTGCATGGAATATGTATGGAGTGTGATGGCACAGTGTAGGGAGAACATTACTTTTGACTCTCCCCAAAGGGGAAAGGGAAAGGTTAGCGGTAATGCTCTTTCCAGATCATCCCTGACACAATCGAGTCAACACTCTACTCATGCCTATGATGAAGAAATGTTTTCCCTGCATCAAAATACTGAGTAAAACTAGGATAATACATGGAAAGGGGATCATTCTCTTGCTTCTTTTTTTCCCCTTTGAGCCACCCAGAGTTTAGGAAGGAGTTTAGTGGACAGATTGAATTCAAATTTTCCTATCTTTAAATTGCCCACATCTTATTTTCTCTGGCACTCTCTCATCTACCAGATGTTCTGGCAAGACAAGCCACTGGCCCCAGGGTTAGTGATGAAGTCTTCTTTGTTCATTGGCACCAGAATTTTGATGTCTGAGAAGTACCAGCCCTAACCTCCCTATACACCTTGCTTTAAATGATGCAACCCAGTGAGGACTTCCTCCCACAGACCTTGACAAAACCATTCTGACATTCTTTTCTCCATCTGGCCAATGGAAGTGATGATGCTTATCTGTTACTCTATAGAGGAATTTTTACAATAAAGGTTGAATTCTGGATTGCAACAAAATAATAAATCAAGCCCTGATTTATAGCATTTGCTGACTTTCAAGGTATAAATGCTAACACTGAACATTTAAGTATCGTCTTTCTCAACGGTCAATTCAAGTTACCTGTAGCACACCCCTGGCTATGATGGACCAGGAGTCAGGCAGGTGTTCAAATGCTCTCCCAGACATTCAGTAGCTATTTGACCCTGAGTAAGGCACAGCCCTCTGGATTTCAGTTTTCTTAACTATAAAATAAGGCAGCTGGGTTTGATAAACTCTAAACTCCTTTCTTCATGTGTTCTTTCTGCAATCTGTCTGGTTCAAGCAAATAATCGCCAGGGTTTACCCAGTGAATATATTATTCAGATCCATAAATATGACCATGCTGAATATGCACCTATTACGTCTTTCCCTTAACTCTGATTACCAACAGCATTTAGATATGTTGCTCAAGACCTCTAGAATGCACTCAGTCCTCTCTATTTCCTACTGACTGCTCCTTCCTTTCAGTGAGCTCATGTTTCTTAATATATCTCTCTTTGGGATTTCCAGTAATAAATATTATTCTGCTCCCTCTTTAACTGCCACTTCCTCCACTCATCTCACCACTACCCCCCTGAGGTCTGCCTAGGCCTAGACATCATTACTGTCACACTCTCCAAGACCGTTTACACTTAGGATCAAAATCATCCAAAGAAAGGATCTTCTCTTCAGCATCTGCTCTGGTGATGCCATTGGCCCCATTCTCCCACCCACTCCAGCTCTCACACTCTGCCCCTATTATTACTATGTGTGAGAGACAGAAAGAGCTTGTATTCTTTGTGCTGGCAGGCACCACATTTTCTGTGCCTGTTGTAAAGCACCCAGAGAGGAGTTTGGATGCTATAAATATTTGTACTGCAATCTTTTCTGAATCCTGTATAACTCCTAAGAGCCTCTGAATATAAATATCATATGAGAAACAATCTAACTCCTTATCCTCTTTATCCACACTCAAAAACCAATATATTATAATCCCTATACAATCATCTGTATACCTTAGTTTATTGTTTGGTATGATTTAAACATAAGTTATTCATAATTGTTTATAAGCTATTTGTGATATAGGAAAACCAAATTATCGCATTAAGGGATAAATGGATAATCCATGTCCTCTTTCCACCAAATCTTCATTAGCAGCTTTATTTCTTACTTTTAAAAAAGAATTTCCTCTTTACTAAAGCCATCCATATAACTTCATTCTGATCACAGCTTATTGCTTCCAAGGATAAACTAATTTGGAAAAGCTGTCTAGCAGATGCCCTGTAATACATGAAATAGCAAAAAGCATATCACATTGTTTTCATATACAGCTCTGAAGAGTTGGATTGAAGGAGAACTGCCAGTTCTTTGATGAGTGAATTAATAGAGAAATCTTCAGTAGGAACTTTGATTATTTTTGTTCTGACCTGTCTCCTTTTATAGATAAATTTGATGACTTTTTTGAGCTCTTTGAGAGCAGGAACTGTATTTTGTCTTTCTTTATAGCCCAGTGGTTAGCATAGTGCCTAGGACATAGTAGGCATTTTAAAATTCTCATTGACTGACTAGAAGATCAAGCCAAACACTGCTAAGAAGGTTGCCTGGGATGGAGCTACTTTTTAATTTGCATTAAATTAATAACGAAGAGTTTAAGACATATGAAATTGGGAAGTTTATTAGTTCATCATTCAGAAGCCCTGGTGGGGATCTTGGGAAGGAAGAAGTAAAAAGGGTGCAACTCAAACAGAATGCAATTTCTACTGCAGTCTTCATGTTATAGAAGCCATGCAATGTATGGGAGGATCCAAGTTCTGTTCTTAGCTGTGCCACTGATGAGCTCTGTGACCTTGAGGCATAAAGACGTGTCAAATGACTTGTATAGTTTCCCTATCTGTAATAATGGGGATAATAATACTTGCCACCCACATTCCTCAAGAGGATATTGTGAAGAATTAATGAGATAGTGTTTATGTAATAATAGCTCTTTCCATGGCTCAGGAATATGCTATTTAAAATGGAAGAACAGAGCATTGCTGCCAAACATTGATAATGCTCATCATTCATGCTTCGCCTATTCTGTATTATCATAGTAACACGCATTGTCATTGTGTTAATCTCTTTGAAAACAGGTGAAAGCATGATCCCATCTTTTTCCTTCTAATAAGACTAGCCATATATATGAGATCAAATGACTTCTTCTGGTCATAGATCTCTAAACAAACAAAAAAAAATGCAGGAAGAAGCACAACCTGCCCTTCCCCAAAGAAGTTTTCCTAAATAGTCTATCTTTATGTATGTTTCTCTCACCAATAGCCAAAAATTTGATATGGTCTATGATGTATATTTGATTCACCCTATTAAGTACACCAAAGGAGAGGAAATGCCTCATTTCAGGCTAGTGTCTAAAGAGGCTAGAAATTCCAGTGAGAAGGAAAGACATGCCTAATTATCCAGGAGATTAGGGTCATTGGGTAAACAAGAAAGTCTTTTTTATGAAGAAATGAAAACTGTAAGCTGCAAATTTGAGGGGATTTTGAAGAAAAAGTGGATAAAATGTAAGTGGAGGTTGAAGATTATGAAGAAATAAAGAGATGCCTTGTATTATATTTCAAATGTCGGTATAGAAGAGGAGGATCAGAATCTGGAGTTCAATTTTTATGGAAGAGTCACATAGGATGATGCAAGGAAGGGACAAGGCCAAGAAATTGTCTCAGTCAGGATGGGATAGTAAAGTGATACGTTCCATGCAAACAGACTAGAAATTTAAAAAAAAAAAGTGGCAAGCATGTTCTTTTGGTTTTGTTGTTTAGGCTGTTGGCACAGAAGGGTGGCTCACCTGATGAGATTCTGTCTTAATAAAAACCCCACCCAGCCTATCATCTTACCAATCACTGTAAAACAATAAGGCATTGTCTCTGTCTTCTTAACAAGGTGGCAATGAGTACATTGGTAATCCATAGAGGTGAAGAATCCATATCTGTCAAATTAGTAGGACGAGGGGATTCCTTATAATAAACCCCTTTTACAGAGGAATCATTGGAACCGCTCATTTACAAAAGGATGCAAGGAGATATATGCTTTTCACCTAATCGCCTTTTCTTCTCTTTAGTTTCCTTTTTCTCTAATTTTCTTTTTATTATGGCTCAGAAAAAAGGTTCACACATAACCAGAAAACAAAAACAAAAACAACCAAAATAATACTTTTCTTCAGACCTATAGACTCATCAGGGTGGCCTAAGGCTGTTAAGATCTATGTGACTTCTTACTTAGTCAATGTGACCCTTTTACGAAAGGATAAATCTAAGGTGAGTTGACCCCAGGGACCTTTGAATATAACAGTCATAAAAGGGCTAGATAAGGAATTACACATAAAGAGGTAGAATTCCTCTAGTATTGAGAATTGTGCTTAGGGGCAGCTAGGTGGCACAGTGAGTAGAGTGCTGGCTCTGGAGTCAGAAGGACCTGAGTTCGGATCCGGCCCTCAGACACTTACGCACACACAAACAAAAACTTAGCCGTGTGACCTTGGGCAAGTTACTTAACCCCAATTGCCCTCTAAAAAGCAAAAAAAAAAAAAGAATTGTGCTTAAATGTCCCATTTCTTTCTCTGGAAGAAAAGGCTTAGGCTAACCAAACTGAAGCACATATTGAGCATAAACTATATAGCAATTTACATCAAACAGTAGTTCTGTGAGTTACTTACTAATAATTAGGTCATAGAAATTTAGATTAATTCAATAGCAATTAATCTGAAAAAAAAAAAAAGCTCTTAGAGTTTATGAATCAGTAGATCACATGGCAGCCAATAAAGCTAATGCTATATGAGGCTATATTAAAAGAGATCCCCTGTCCAGAATGAAGCAAGTAATAACCAATGTACTGTGTCCTAGTCAAACCACATTAACCATATCTTGTCCAATTCTAAGGATCATATTTTAGGAAAGCATTGAAAATAGGCTTTCTTCAATTCTGTGTTTATTTTGCATAGTTCAAACCTGGAGCAACTTGAGATTTGCAGTGTGCCATAGAGTATATGGAGCTAACTCCCGAGCCAAGAAGACCTGGGAGCCCCACTGAAAGAATCACTTAAGCTCACAGAGCTCTAGAAAACTCTTTAAAATCGAGAATTACAGTGAAAGTTCCAATCTACATTCGTAGAGACAATTTCATCACCTGGGAGCTCCCTATTTCAGTGAAATAACAAATCCAGTCTCTTTCCCACTGTAGCACCAATGCAATATTCATAACACTGACAGCAACTGTGAATATGCCGGTACAGTGCTCAGTTGCAAAATATAACAGACTCTCCATATAGAAGAAAGGCTGCAAAATAATGGAAAATCACAATTTCTAAACAACTAAAATGACTGGCAACCCAAAGGACAATAGAGATATATGGTAGACTTAAGAAGATTGCCATAGTTTTCATAGTTTCCAAACTATTGCCATAGTTTTCCAAATATGACTCCTACCTTTTTCCCCTGCACTAGGTAAATGATATATGTTTGTTTGATTAAAGTGAGCTTGTTAACCCATTTTGAGTTGCTTTCCTTTTGAAAAGCAGATCTAAGAACCTGTGTTGGCAGTCACCCTGGGGATATTGGGGTGCTTACTGCTACAAAATGGCAACGATGGATGGGATCTGCTGAGTAAAAGGAAAGTATGGGGGTTGGGATAATTGTTTGTTTCCCAGTTGTGGTAGCTCTGATTCTGTGGAGCCATGGAGCAGGAGAGAAGAATGGCCTGCATGCTGACTTTGCTGAGCTGAGAGCAGGAATGGTGAGCTGCCTGCATGGAGACCTGTGGAGAAGCCAGGAGCTGCTGCCTTCTGCTGGAGGAGAAGGAACCCAGGAGTTTGGAATTCAGCCACAGGACAAGATAAGGACTGTGTGGCAAAGCTGGGGCACTGAATGTGTTTCCTTGCTGCATCCCACAGTTTGGGACCCAGGGGGGATGGACTTGTGACTATGGTGGGTGGGGTGAAGTGCCATGGACCCCCAAGGACCCCACCTTTGGTTTTGTTGCCTAGCTCCCTCTCTGGACTTGGAGGTGTTTGCAAGGAATACCCATAGAACCAGGCAAAGAGCTGGCAGGAGTGTGCAGGAGAGGCTGGGTCCTGCTAACAAGTTACCGCCTTATGTGTAAAAGTAGGGATAAGCTGCTGGAGGAAAGAGCTCAGATGGCTAGGGAGTTGGCTGGTTTGCTTGAGGATTCTTCTGTGTCACAGCATTCAGAAGAGCAAACCGGAGGGACTCAGGTGGTCCAGGAAAAAGCTACTGTTCATGTAGCTAAAAGGAAGCAAAAACCTAGCAGAAGGAATGTGCATGCAGCTTTTGTACAGGCTGGGCAGAGTTGCCTAGACTGCTGCCAGGAGAACGTGTGTGTGGAGAATGGAACAAGGTTAGATGAGGAGTCTTCTAACATAGAAGTTCTCCCCATACGAAGAAGAAGACAGGAGAACCACCAGGGCCAAACAGAGTCCAGGGAGATAATTGAGGATTTCACTCAACAGGAGATTACTGACATATTGAGTAGATTCACCCAAAGAATGGGAGAGTCTTTAGTATCTTGGATAGCAAGAATCACTGATGAAGGCACCGGAGGAATAACACTAGACTGTGAGGATTGCTTAAAATTCATAAGTATCAGCCAGAATCCTTTTGTACACCAAGCTTTTAGGGATTACCATGTTTGAGGAGGCCTCAACAGAACTACTCTGTTAGCTTTAGTTGCAGAGGGATGCAGAAAGCAATATCCTACTGTCTCTATGTGGCCTGGTGGAGACAGACCCTGGTACTCACTTAGAGATTGTATGAGGAAGCTAAAGGAAGAGGTAATGAAAACTACCATCATGATTGGAGATGCAAATGCATATCATGAAACCCCCCTAGGAGTTCCTCATAGAAATATCGTAGTGAAGACGGCTCCTCCTGCTTATAAGCACTTAATTCTGACTTTATTAATTGGAGAAATAGGGCACCCTCTTTCAGAGGTGCTGGATAAGATTTCACAATTAAGTGACCTAGGGAAATGGGGACAAGATAAATTGCCTAGAGAGAGAAGAGTAAACAGCCAGAGGATTCAGAGACAAAATAGACTAACTAGAAGGGAACTGTTTTTTGCTCTATTGAGAGCAGGGAAGGACTTTAGAAGAATAGATGGTATTCCAACTGAAGAGCTGCATAAGCTGTACCAAGAAAAGGTACTTAACATTAGAATGAATAGGGAAGCAAGAACCACCCCTGCAGGTACTCCTGAATCTGAATCTTTGTATCCAAGTTTGCCCCACCTTCAGGGAGAATAGGAAATAGGCCAGGCCCCAGCCCAGATTAAAGAAATATACAGAGGAGATTGTAGACCCCACATTAGTTTAACAATATATTGGAAGAATGGATCAGTTACTGTGACTAGGGCCTTGCTTGATACTGGGACTGAGGCCACACTTACCTATGGAAACCCTGATAAGTTTAAACATGGAACCCCTATTACCATCTCAGGTCTAGGAGGGGCTGAAATATCAGCCAGACAAGTTAAAATAACAATGAAAATTGGGCAGTTACCTAAGAAAGAATATACTGTGGTTGTTGTACCCATTCCTGAATACATAATTAGAATAGATATATTGAGAGGCATGACTCTGAATTTACCTGAAGGAAGATACCAATTTGCTATAAGGAAGATAGGAATTAATACAGTTTTAGTGGGAAAAATAAAAATGGACCCAATCACTTTACCTGAACCTTCTGAAGTAATTACTTTAAAACAGTATTGTGTGCCAGGTGGGCAAGATGAAATTACCACTACTATAAAGGAATATGTTGAAGCAGGAGTATTAGTCCCTACAACCACACGATGGAATAATCCTGTTTGGCCAATAAGAAAATCAGATGGGACATGGAGAATGACAGTGGATTATAGACAATTGAATAAGGTGACTCCTCCTTTGTATGCTGCTGTTCCAGATACCATCACCTTAATAGAAAGGATCCAGAAATATGATGGGACTTGGTATGCAGTTATTGACTTAGCAAATGCCTTCTTCACCATCCCAATAGACCCTAAACAATGGGACCAGTTTGCTTTCACTTGGCAGGGTAGACAATATACTTTCACCCGCTTGCTGCAAGGGTACCTACATAGCCCCACTATTTGTCACAGGATTGTGGCTGAACAGTTAGATGAATTAAAGCTACCTGGTGTACAGCTTACCCACTACATTGATGATATCATGATACAGGGAAAAGATGCAAAAGAAGTGGAGAGAAGTTTGACCCTTCTAATTGAGCATATGAAAAGTAAAGGGTGGGAAATTAACCCTGCAAAGGTTCAAGGACCAGCTCAAAATGTAAAATTTTGGGGTATACAATGGAACAAGGGACTACGAGAGATTCTTCCACAAGCCTGACAAAAGATTCAGGACTTTCCTACCCCTACCAATAAGAAGGAAGCCCAAAAGTTCATAGGAATGTTTGGGTACTGGAGGTACCACATTCCACATTTGGGACAGATTTTGAAACCTTTGTATAGAGTCACTCGAAAGAAATATGAATTTGATTGGGGACTTGAGCAGAGTAAAGCTTTTGAAGAAGCCAAGGCTGCCATACAATTGGCCCTAGATTTGTGGCCCATGCAAAATGGTCCAGTGGAATTACAAGTGACAGTACAAGATGATTATGCAAACTGGAGCTTATGGCAAAAACAGCAAAGCAAAAATGTACCCTTGGGATTTTGGTGTAGGAAGCTCCCTTCATCTGGAGTCCAGTATACACCTTTTGAAAAGCAGTTGTTAGCTGCATATTGGGCTTTGGTGGAGACTGAACAACTGACTCTGGGCCATGAAGTGGTATTAAGACCTGGAATCCCGATTATGACCTGGGTAATGAGTACCCCAGCTTCTCACAGAATTGGATATGACCAAGAGGCTAGTATAATCAAATGGAAGTGGTACATTCAAAATAGAGTGAAAACTGGCAAAAGTGGAGTCTCTGCTCTACATGAATATGTAGCAAATGTAGAAATTGAGAGGAATGACAGACCCCCTGAGCCAAAGCAACAGTTGGTACAATCCTCTGTAAAATGGAATGAGGGATATGATGGACTAACTGAAGAACAAAAGAGACATGCATGGTTTACTGATGGGACAGTGAAATATTTGGGCCAGAAAAGACATTGGAAAGCAGTGGCCTAGAACCCATGTACTAGAAGGACTTTGGAAAGTACTGGGATAGGTGGAAGTAGTCAGTATGCTGAACTTATGGCAGTACATCAAGCCATCAAAATAGAACAAGGAGGACAGTGTCATATATTCACTGATTCATGGGCAGTAGCTAATGGGTTAGCTACATGGATGCCCATGTGGAAAAATCAAAATTGGAAGATTCATGGCAAACTAGTCTGGGGCAAAGAATTATGGGAAGATATCTGGAACATGTCTTTGGTCACTGACTTGTCAGTTTTTCACGTAGATGCTCATGTGGCCGTCACCACACCAGAACGTGAGTATAATGCTCATGCTGATCGACTGGCAAGGATTGCTACTCAACATATTGTCCCTACTTTGACAACAACTGATGATCCTGTATTAGCAAAATGGGTCCACCAAACGGCTGGGCATTTGGGGGTTCAGGCTACACACCGGTGGGCACAAGATCGAGGTATTAGTATCTCTCATTCACTGTTAAAACAGATAGCAGCAGAATGTCATATATGTCAATTGGAAAAGGAGCGAACTGTCCCTCGGGTAGTAACTGGAGAGATAGCAAGAGGAAAAGTCCCAGCTCAAATCTGGCAAATAGATTATATTGGTCCACTACCACAAGATAAAGGATGTAGATGTATATGTACTTGGGTTGACACCTATTCAGGTGTACTAGTGGCTTGTCCTTATAAGAATGCTACCCAGAAAAACACTTGTAAAACTCTAGATCTCATAAGTCTGTATTATGGAACCCCAATGCAGATTCAAAGTGACAATGGGGCACATTTCAAAGGTAATGAAATGAAGAGATATTGTGTATTAAACAATATAGAATGGATATATCATATTCCTTATTATCCAGAAGCATCTGGGTTAATTGAAAGAATGAATGGATTACTGAAAGAACAGTTAAGGAAGTTAAGTTCCAATAATTCATATCAACATTGGAAGGATAATTTGTTTGTGGCTTTCTGTAATTTGAATAATAGACCACTGGGAGGAAGTACACCTCTAGCCAGAATGATGACCCCAAATCTGCAAATTAGAAAACAACAAACGCATAAGATCCCAAATGTTGAGTATTGGACCTTGAGGCCAGATGTCCCAGCACCATACCCAGGAACACCTGATTTGGTGGGATATGATTTACATTGTTTAGAGGACTTTTGGTTAGATAGAAAAGAAATAAGAAAAATCTCCACTGGGATATGCATAAAAATCCCTAAAAATCACTTTGGACAGATTTTACCCAAATCAGGATTAGCAGCCCAAGGAATATATGTATTGGCTGGAGTGACAGATTCTAATTATCAAGGAGAAATTGTTGTGACATTCCATAATTTAGGTGAAGGGCCCATACAGATTCGTAAAAATGATAGGATAGTCCAAGTGATTATCATTTCTTGTAAAACAATACCACTTGTAAAAACTGACCCTCCTCCCAGAATGACTGTCAGAGGAACTGAAGGATTAGGTTCTATTAATAGAATAAAATCGGGAGCTAAAGTATGGGTAAAAAGGAAGCCAGATGATATTCCAAAGGCTGCAGAGATTGTAGCACATGGGAAGGATAACACTGTAACTATTGTTTATTCCGGAGAAGATGATTACAAAATTGTGCCCTTAACTCATATATTCTACCATGAGTGAGGCTACAGTAGTCTGGTTATTTTCTCTTTGCTTTTTCTTGGATTTTTGTCTGTTCACCTTGTTTGCTAGATTTGTTTCCACAGGCTTGGTACCCTCTACCTATAGACGCCCGATAGCTTAAGCTGGATAGCTTAAGCTCTCTGCAACTGTGATGTGTCACCCTTGGACTTGGCATCAAGCACATTAAGAACTGACCTCTCAAATGGGACCCCTTGGGACAGGGACAGCTCTATATCCGATTTCAGCAGCAAGTAGCCATGGAAGTTCTTGGAAGAAGAGATCTTCGCCCCTTACCCCAAGATTTCGGGGCCCCATTTGTTCGGCGGGGAATGATGGGGAGCTTGTGCTCAAACCCCACCCTAAAATATTGTTTTCTGTTTTCTGTGTTTATTGTGTGCTATCCTTGTTATATTGTTGTAAAATTCTGTTGACACCAGTTATTCCTAATATATTTTTGCCAAGTAAGGGACATGAAAGATCTTGGGGCCGAATGTAAGGGTTATGGGATTTAAAGATCTTCCATGCCCCATTGGACTTGCTGACATAGCAGGAAGGGGCGGGGCAAGAGGAAGCGGAGGAAAAGCTAGAGTTCCGGTGGGGACTGGTGGTGGCAGCAGTGGCAGAAGCAACAGCAGTAACAGCAGTAGCAGCAGTAGCGGCCGAGGTAGAGGTGGAGGCGCAAACCCCTTTTTGAGCCAGCCAGAATTTCTGCTAAGGACTCTTGTTGGGGACTGCCAGGGACCAGAACTGCGGAGGGCTGGAGCTGTTGTGAGCACGCTTCCTGGACTCTGAGCAGTTGCTGTGAGTGGGGAGAGAAGGACCTTTGCCTGAGGTAGCCTGTTCTGTTTTGAAGGCTTAAGAATGTTGTTGTTTACCATGTTAACTACTTGTGCCAATTTCATAACTACCCTGATGGCTTTGACTTTCTGGTTTTGGGACTCAGTTATTTGGTATTTTAACAAATGTTCTGGCTTTATCCCCCATATAGAGAGCCTGATATATTTTGTGATTAATAACCACATAAGCCTATTTATAATTGCCATAGGCATAGTGAATATTGCATTGTTAATACATTTGGTGATGAGGATGGGATCACAAAATATCAGGCCTCTATTTGGAAGCAGGGGGGCTTTAGAGGGAGAAATGGCTATCCCAGGATGGGAGGATTTGCCTTATTCCTCTCTAGCCAGAGAATGGGCCAAAAGTACAGGGCCCTGTGAAAACTGGGAACCAGGACTAAAAGAGAGAGAACCTGTGTTGGAAGACACCCTGGGGATGTTGGGGTGCTTGCCGCTATAGGCAGCTAGGTGGTCCAGTAGATAGAGTACTGGGACAGGAGTCAGGAAGACTTCTTTTGGTGAGTTCAAACTCTTAGTAAGTCACTTATCCATGTTTTCCTCAGTTCCTCATTTGTAAAATGAGTTGGAGAAGAATCTTTTTAGTATCTTTGCCAAGGAAACCCCAAATGTGGTCATGAAAAGTCAGATATGATGGAAATGACTATACAACAACTACATGGACAAGAATTACATAGGATGACAGAGAGTGGTAGGGTGTGATTTATACCATTGGAGAGGATACCAGCATCAGTTACAGCAATGCTCTACTGAAGCACTGACACATTAATTTGAGGGGTCATGGCTATGTTTTTGGCCATGTTGAGTCCAGGAGCCAGCTGTTCTGTACCAGAAGTAAGGGAAGTGATGACAGAATGCCACCCAGGTCCAGAATCCCAGAGAAAACTCTCCAAGTCCTTCCCCTGATCTAAGGATATATCTAGGCCAGGGTCTTGCCCTTGCTTCATCTAGAGTTTGTGCTCTCTCGCTAGCTCTCTCTCTTTCTCTCTCTCTCTCTCTCTCTCTCTCTCTCTCTCTCTCTCTCTCTCTCTCTCTCTCTCTCCCTCCCCCTCTCTCTCCCCTACAAAAAACCTTTATCAAAACCCCACTCTAAGGCACCAGAGCTCATGCATCACGTCATGTCTTCCAGGGGAGCCCATTTCCTATTATCTAATTGCTTTAGACACCCTTTTTTCAGTCCCCTCTCTTTCCTATGGGGCCTTCAAGCATCCATACCCCCTCCCCCACTTAAAACACACAGCTGCCTTTTTAAGCACTACTGAGGCTGTGGTTAGTCTCCATAGTAACTCACCAGCAGTACTAAAGAGCTGTTCTGCCAGGGATAGAAATTGAGATGGAGGAGTAAAAGAGATAGTGGATTCTTGAAAGGGAAATGCATTGAAAGGATGCTTTCATCAATCCTGTTGGATGAGGGGACTTGTCTCCTTGTTCCTTCATTCACTCCAAAGAATCTCTTGGCTGAAGGAGTTGATTGATTGATTGATTGGTTGATTGATTAGATACAGGAACCCTCTACCTACCCACTTTCTGTAACAACTGAATACAAACACAGACCCACTGGTTGTTAGTCAGGTTCAATTCATAAAGTCTCTTCCATTAGCAATAATCCTATACAGTGCACACAATTTTAATCTGTAATTAAAAGCTGCCAGCCAGCTCATGAGGCTTTGGGTAATGACATAACTCTTCATTACAGCTAGGTAGCCGACAAAGTAGTTCAGAATTCCTGTTACTGCACTGCAGCAAAAATCTTCATCCCCATAAAATCTCTTTGTCTGCAAGAGACAATACTGTTGCCTGAAGAGACTAGTGAAAGTGTCTTCATTAGGGGCTGATGCAAATCTCTCAAGTTTTCACTATTAATATTTAATGTTGAGTGTACTTAATGTATCAGCGCAGACATCTTTAAAGAGAGAGAAGAATCCAATGAATTCCATATTATTGGAACACCCTTGCATAGCAGCATGTGTCCTTTGTTTTATTCATTTCAGAGAGAAATAAAATTTTAAGTGGCTCTTGGATTATGGGGACACTCTTCATCTTGAATCTAAAGCTTCCTTTTGCACTTGAAATTTTGAATCTGTTCAAATTAGCTTTTATTAAGTTGCTGAGAGCTACGTTAGGCTCCTCTTCTGGTCATGTTGGACACCCATTAACTCTTTCTGAAACCATATTCACATACTCTGTGAAAGACTGTACTCCTAAAAAAGAGGTCATAAACCTTGACTCTTAGTAACATCTTAATTGGACCAAACTGGATCATTCTTGTTCCTAGATTTACTATCAAATAATAGCAATGAGCTAGTATTTTTATAGTGTATCCTTTTCAAAGTGTTTTACAGCAATATTTATGAGTTGTTTTTTCCCCATGACACTATGAAGTTAGTTTTGTGATCCCTTACATGTAGATGAGGATTCTGAGGCCTATAAAAACTAAGAAACTTGCTGCTTTTACAGCCATTGAATTTTTAGTCTTGGTTTAGCACATTCACATTACTAGGCCATGGAGGGCAAATCCATTCTGATCATTTTCAGCTACATGTCTCCAGTTTAGTTCAATAAACAGTTATAAAAAGTTGACAGTAAACATTATTTGTATGCTCTTAACTAGTAATTTTACTAATATAACATTTCACTTTCATTCAGGGAGCTATAATTCCTATCACATGAGCAATCTGTTATAACTCATATTTTTCTCCAAGTAAAATCTTGGCAGCTTCAGGTCTCAAAAAGGGAGTTTAAAAAAAAGGAATAGGTTGGACTTCCATGGGTTGCTGTGGACATTCTTAGCTAGGATGGTCTTAAAGAGAAGACTCAATCTGCTACCAATAAGTGGATCACTCATGGTGGGGGCAATGGATAGCAGATGGATAACTCCACTGGTACCCACAAAATAATGATCTTAAAAAGATCTTAAGAAAGACCTCCATTTCACCAGATAGATACTCTGTGAAGGGCTTAAAGCAGATCTACACAACTTGAGGCCTGAGGGCTGCTTACAGTCTGTGGGCCACTTGCATCATGCTGAATGATTTCAAGTGGCTCTCAAAAATATATATATACCCTCCACATTTTTCAACAGGTTACCAGAAATCCTTTGGCAGGCCACAGGTTGTGCAGGCCTGTCTTAAAGGATTAGGCAGATTGGAAATACATGGGAGCAGGAGGAAATAGTTTGATATAGCTGATAGTCAGTTTGAGTTATGACTGATGAAGAGAATGCCAAAATCGATAAGATCATAGACACTTTCAAACACTAAAGTATTGTGATGGGCCAGACTATTCTGAAGTCACCAAGAAACTTTTGATTAAGAATCTTGGATAATTATGTGTAGGTGACTTGTGCATTAGTGATCAGGGATAATCAAGTCTAACTTGTTCGTGAAGGGATTCCTGGAAGGTGCAGGCATGTTGCCACCATGCTGACCAGAAATAGCAAATGAATTAAGAAGTTGCTAATAGGGTTATTTTAGTAAAAAATTCCTTCCACGTGGGTGCTGATAATACTAAGGAGCAGAAGCCATATTCCACTGGAGTATCTGCAGCAGTGTCTGCAGCCAGAAGAGCATTTTAGACTTCATGAGGCAAAGTTGCATCAGGTGAACAACCTCTTTTCCTCTGATTCAATCACTTTGATGAGTTTAAAATTCATTGTTAGCTTTGTAACTGAGAAGCATATATTCTGAAAAAGGAGAAAAAAGGGCCTCCTTCGAGTGGAACTTAATTTGTATCTGGATTTAGCAACTTGTTTGTATTGTTTGTTTTTTAAAAAGGCCTTTTCATGAGTGGCTGGGGGAGGGGGGGAAGAATTTGTTATTTTTTGTAATATATTATCAGTGAGAAAAAAAAATTCTTCTATTGAAGTATATCTTCAATTGTCCTGAAACTTAAAGGCACAGAGGGCTTCCTGGTTTTGGGAGGAGAGACAGGGAATTGAGAGGTTAACTAATTTCCCCAGGGCCCCACAGCTAATATCTATCAGAGGCAGGATTTGAACCAAGGCCTTCCTGACTCTGTACTTCCTAGCTCTATTCAGTATGTTATGGCTGCTTCTATCTAGGATAGGGACTAGGAGAGGACACATTTTTTACCTAGGATGGGTCCTAGTGACAGCTAAATCCATAGTTTCAGATGGGGAAACCCCTGCTGCCACTGCAAATCACTGTCTACAACTTAAAGTCTTAGAGAGTGCCTGAGGCTCTGGAAGAACTTGGCCTAGTGTCAAACAGTCAGTCACGGGCAGCTCTGGTACTTGGGTCCTCCTTGCTGTGGCACTAATTCTGTCCATGACACCATGCCGCTGCTCAGAATGGTGCTTCAGTATATAGTCTGACTTCATCCTTGAAACAGCCCCATCAGCTACGGAAGGCAAGAATTATTGTACCCATTTTATAGTTGATAATGCTGTGGTACACAGTGATTAAGTGATCCCTCCTAAGTCTTCCAGCTACAACCTTGTGGGGAAGAGACAAGATTCACAGTGAAGGCCTTCTGACTACCACACTGGAGTTCCTTCCACTACATCACATTATGGATCAAGTTCTCAAGTGAACCTATAATTATATTAATAATACCTTACACTTGATAGTGTCTGACATATTACACAGTGAATTAACATTATTATCTCATTTAGCCTTCACAACAACCTTGTAAGTAGGCAAGTAAAGTAGTATTGTCTCTCCTGCCTGTCCAGTGCCTGAGGAAGAAGTCCACCTAAAGTCCCTTAAAACCAATTTTGTCAAAGAACTTAAAGCTGGAAGAAACCTTAGAGATGACAGAGTCCAAGCCTCTCTTTCTACAAATGAAGAAACTGAGGCCCAGAGAAGCAGTGGTAAGTCATTTATATATATAGAGAGAGCAGGATCAAAAAACTACAGGTAGACTGTACAAAAATAGATGAAACACCAAATTTGTATCGAAGGAAGACCCATTTTTGTGAGTTCAAATCCAGCATTATATATTTAATAGCTGTGTGACCCTGGGCCAGTCTCTTAACCCTATTTGCCTCAGTTTCCTTATCTGTAAAATGGACTGGAGAAGAAAACGGCAAACAAATCCAGTGTCTTTGCTAAGAAAACCACAAATGGGATCATGAAGAGTCAGACTCTACTGAAATGACTGAGCAAGAACAAAGAGTTTCATGTTTAAAAAATACCATCTTCTTATCTCATAACCACTTTCTGAGGTAATGAAAATATTGTTCTACCTCTTTTATAGAGAAGGAAATGTGTGGAGATACACACACACACACACACACACACACACACACATTCAAACATACAGGAATCAAACTATTTATGCCCAAATCATTCTATCTATAACTGTTTTTTTTTATATTTTATGTTTCCCTCAGTTACATGTGAAAACAATTTTGAACATCTGTTGTTGCTTTTTTAAAGTTTTGAGTTTCAAATTCTATCCCTCCCCAAGAAGGTAAGCAATCTGATACAGGATATGTATGTGCAATCATGTAAAATATTTCTGCATTAGCAATTTTGTGCAAGAATATGAGGAACGAAGGAAGGAAGGAAGGAAGAATAAGAAAGAAAGGGACCAATATTATGCTTCAATTTGTGTTCAGACAACATTAGTTCTTTCTCTGGAGGCAGATAGCATTTTTCATCTTGAGAATATCTAAGTCATTCACAATTCTTCATCATCAACAGCTCTTGCTGTTACTAAGTACAATGTTTTCCTGGTTCTACTCACTTTGTATAAGTTCATGCATGTCTTTTCAGGTTTTTCTGAAATGATCCCATTTATTATTTCTTATCAAAAATAATATTCTCATACCCCAACTTGTTCAGCCATTCCCTAATTGATGGGCATTTCCTCAATTTCCAATTCTTTGACACTACAAGTAGTAGTTATAACTCCTGATCAGACTAATCTGCTAGAGTTCTTCTGTGATATAATCAGAACAAATTATGCTTCTCAGTCTTTGCAGACCAGTGGTTCTTTGCTTAGTTCAACAAAAAGTTAAGGTAAGATCAGTGTTACCACTGGGTTACTCCTAAGTGAAATGGCCCTGATCAATTATTGGGTAGTTGGGAGAAAAAGTGAAAATATGTGAATAATCCTAAATACAGTGAACCGTGGAACCTTTCTTACTACCTGAATAACCACAAAATCATAGGATCTCAGAATTAGAAAATACTGCAGACTACCAACTCCAGTCTACACCCAAATGAGGATCCCTTCTATAATATATATAACATGTAGGCCTGCCTTTAAGACATCTACTGAGGGGAAACCTGCCACCTCCCTGGGAATCCTATTCTACTTTTGGACGGCTCTCATTGTCAGCTAGTTTTTCCTTATAACAAGCAAAAAAATCCCCTCTCTGCAACCTCCTTCCTTTGTTCCTAATTCTCCCTTCTGGGGCAAGCAGTAATCTAATTTCTGTTCTACACTGAAATACTTAAAATACCCAGCTTCACCATGTGTAGGCAACCTGTTTTATTATTTAGCACCACATACCCATTTGTTGATGTCACCAAAGTATTTTTAATACTTAGTAGATTTAGAGCTAGAAGGAATCCTCAAGGCCATCCTGTCGAAATGCCTCATTTTACAAATGAGAAAACATGCTCAGGAAGATGAATTCACATGCCCAGGGTCACAGAACTACTGAGGATCAGATGTGGGATTTGAATTCCAGGTTCAGCATTCAATCTACTGCAATAATCTGCCTCTGATTTCCTAAGCCTTGCCAAGAAAATTCATGAAATCCGCACATGTATTCCTTTAGGACAGTCAGTGAATGCAAGATGTGGCATAAAGCATCAATTATCTCCAGACTCTCTCTTCCTGGGTCTGGCTCACTCATCCCAATCTGACATTGAATCAGAAGTTGTTTATGAAAATGGCATCTCATCCCTCTGTAATATTCCCTGTTAATTCTGATT
Organism: Gymnobelideus leadbeateri; assembly: GCA_011680675.1. Taxonomy (NCBI): domain Eukaryota; kingdom Metazoa; phylum Chordata; class Mammalia; order Diprotodontia; family Petauridae; genus Gymnobelideus; species Gymnobelideus leadbeateri. The sequence goes on from WOXC01009333.1 coordinate 239,740, forward strand.
CATCCTCAAATTATCCTTGGTCTAGAGGAATGGTTCTTAACCTGGAGTCCATGGGCCCTTACAGAGTCCATGAAGTTGGATGGGGGGAGGGGATACTTATTTTTACTTATTAAATGTATCATTTCCTTCTATTATAAAAATAGTAATAATAAGAAAATATTTTTCTCAGTCCATAGGCTTTACTAGACTTTTAAAGAGTCCATGGCATACAGAAGGTTTAGAAGATGTGGAAGAAAGGAAAAGAATTCATTCCATACCTGACTTATTATTTTGTTTAACTCTAAGATGAGAATGGAGTCTCAGTTTGGTTTAAGTTTTCAGAGAAAAGTGGAATTTGAGGGCCAAAACAAAATTAATACATTTTCTGGACACATCTACTCTCCTGGGTCTACACTGCCTTAAACCTTTATTCCTGAGACTAATACAAATCAAACAAACTTCTGGGGTAGAAGATCTTAGGCAATCCTCATTGGATCCTTGATCTCCTATGGCCTAACTCAAGTAATTTTCTTGATGAAATGATTACAATCCCTGGTGAAGCACATGTTCTAAATCAGATATATGTTAAATGGAAGAGGTGGGGGGATAAGGCTTTTCCAATTTATATCTCAGGTTCCCCCCGAAAAAGGAAGACACTGCTCTTGTGCCAATGCAAAAATTTGTGTTTTGCTTAATAGCTGTACTAAGCTTTATTTTTTTACTGGGCCAGATGGAGTTTATGTAGCATGTGTGGCTATTTCGCTTAAGAGATATCCACACTTCCATCTTCATGAAGCTTAAATGATTAACAAATCTAGTTATGCAATCAAATCAAGGCAATGGGGCAATTTGAGTAGAGCATTTTAGGTATGGAGATGGGGGGAGAAAATCAGATAATTAATCTCTAATTTTTAAAATGTACCTACTTCCCCAGCAATGACATAGTGAAATTAGCATTAAAAAAATCCCCAAAACTTGATTAAAACCAAGTGAATCAAGAAGGTGTTTGTTACTGAAAATTAGCTTCTTCTATGAGGTAAAAAATTTTTAGCTTAGATAATGCTTTTCATTGTAAGCTACAAACTTTATTTTGCTCATACAAATTTAGAAATTGTGGGGCTCATTACAATTTAGGAAAACTTACTACATTGATTGGGTGTTTTATACCTCCTTGATTTCTTTTTAGTCCAGGGGCAATGTTCTCTATATCCTTTTGCAGTCTTCTGTGTGTGTCATTAACCCACAATTAACCTATACTGTTTCTGTGTGGGAAAATGGGTACAAACTTACAGAAACATATCACTTAGGCACATGAATAAGGAAATCCATATGGCCCAATAAGACTTAAGACCTTAATGTCTTTGGTCTCAGGCTATTCTAGTAGTTATGCTGAGGACCAATTTGGTCCTGGAGCTAAGAATGTACTTTTTTTTATAATTTTAAATATAATAAAACTTTATTTGAAAATGAAAAAGCTATTCTTAGTTTGTAGGCAGCCTGTACAAACATAGGTCGGCCAGATTAGGCCCATAAGCTGACCCCTGGTTTACAAAAAATATCATATTTCCTCCTCTTTTGGACTCTTCTGTACCCCTGCTAGATATTTCTTTGCTACTCTCAGGCACTGAAGCAATTTTAGGCTCTTTTAGTAAATTGTAGTCTTAAGCAGAGAATGCATATAGGTGTACAGGTTCTCTCCTTTTCATGGGCACTTAGGCAACATCATACTATTTCATGAAAAGTATTTTCCTTCAGCCTGAACTCTACAAAGAGATTCAAATCTTCTCTACTGGCTTGAGGAATTTTCTCACCTCAAACTTTGGTTGGCTGTTGTCCTTTGTTCTCAAAGAGGACCAAAATGACATCACTTACTTATCTCTAACTTATCTCGAGAAACTAAAAGTCCACAATTCTATCAGCTGTGACACAAAGTTTACATGCAATTGTCCAATAGGCCCCAAGCAGTTCTTTGATTCAGTTTCCAAGCTATAAACCTTTAAATTCTAGAAATAGTTATCTATAAATAAAATACAAGGAAAAATGCATTACAGCCATTTTCATCATCAGTTAGTACTTTTGTCTGTGAAGGGTGTTCTTTCACTCAAGTCCTCTTAGAAATTGTCTATTTCTCCTCAGATTGCTTTTCTATGTTTTTTTTTCTTACTGGAAAGCCTTTTTATATCCCTTTCAGTAAATAAAATACATAAAAATTGCAGTACCTTATATCTTTGGGGGAAAGAAATTATTTGTTATACTATCTCTTCTCCCCAACCTCTACATAACTTTAGATTCAAAGTCAGATACTTTGCTTACAATTACACGGTCTGAAATATCACTGAAATGAAGGCAGAACAAAAACCAGGGAGGAAATTCTCAAAGACCCCCAATCTCTGGAAACTGCAAAGTTTCTATTTTTCACTATACAAGGGACAGTGATGTCTCTTTGCAGAAGAAGGTGTCATGGTGCAGTGTTTTATACTAGATTTGCAGCCAGAGGACTTTGATCCAAATCCTTACTCTTCCATTTAATGCCTTTATGATCATTGGCAGGTCATTTTACATCTCCAAGTTTCACTTTCCTAGATTATATTCAAAATTCCTTTCATATCTAAATCTACATGAACATATCGTTTCTACCAAAATAAGAAAATTTGAGCCTACTAAACAGATTCATGAGGACCTGATTTTTCATTACTATAACAGTTCACCTGAAAGATCCCTTTGAATTATTGGCATACAGTCATTTTAGTCATGTCCTACTCTTTGTGACTACATTTAGAATGTTTTTTTGTAAAAGATGCTGGAATGGTTTGTCATTTCCTTCTCTGAATCATTTTAAAGATGAAGAAACAAGAAAACAGAGTTAAGTGATTTGCCCCACATTGCTAGTAAGTATCTAAGGTCATATCTGAACTCAGGTCTTCTTGACCCCAGGCCCAGCACTCTATCCACTGAGCCAACTAGCTGCCCTCCTCTGAATTATAAGTGCCCCTGTTACGATGTAGATATTTGCTTAAAATGGAAGTACTAAAAAACATAGAGACAGAAAGTCAATCATGCTAAATATCTCTGAAATTATAATGGAAGTCCCTTTGAAAATATAGTTAGAAACAGAAGTAATCTTCTGAATATATAAATGTCACAGATACATTTATGTGAAGGGGAATTCTCTCAAATAATGTAAGAGTCATAATATGCAAACTATTATTATGATGCTAAGGACATTTAGAATGCCAATGTTCAGTGGAAAGCTGATTATTTTGGAAGTGGTTCTTCAAGTTTGGTTATCATTCCTTTCAATTCACAGAAACAAGAAAAATAGAAAATACTCAAGAGAACAGTAATTTAATAAGTCAGTTGAATGGATTGTTGGTAGGGAGAACTTTTGCAGGAGAAGAATTTGAAAAAAAATTAAGTGCTCAGAAAGATTTCTTCCTCCTTTTGGGTGAGCAAGGCCCCAGTAAAAGTATCACACTCCATATGCCCTTGTATGTCCTGCTTTGATTAGCAAATCATGCCCATAGTTCATTTCAGTTTTCACAGTGTGGGTGCTTGTACTGTTAAGACCCTAGGAAATGTGTCCATTAAGTGCTAAGAAACTGACTAATAATAAGCTTTGGTCCTTTAAGGAGGTTAAATATGAGGACCAAGATGATGATTTGTGCAATAACAATATCATAGAGATGAAGAACTTCAAAAATAATTACAGATTTTGATCAACATAACCACACTTCCAGAGCTCTGATGCTACTCATTTCCCAGTGGAGATACGGTGGACTCAAGAATGAAACACGCATTATCCAACATGGTCACTTTGGATGTTTTCTTTGATTATACAAATTAGTTCTAAATATCGTGTTTTTTCATTTTTCCTTCTCAAGGAAAGGGGAGGAAGGAGGTGGAGAAAATAAATGCTTATTAACTGAAAAAAAAAAACAGTTTTTAAAAGGAAGAAGTAAACCTTGACTTTTGAGTCCCATGTAATGGAGTTGGTAAGAATTGGGAATTGGATTGGATGCATATTCATATTTATTTGGTCTTTATTCCTTCCTCCTATGAATAACCTTTCTGTTTCCTCTACTACAATTTTAGAGGCTACCTCTGGCACCTTTTATTAGCTCTTCATTTCTATTTCCTTTCTTGGATTCCTTGCTCCAACTTCATACATAGATCTAGGCCAGACGGTGTGAGCAGATGGGCTCTGGCCCATCACTCAGTAATTTATCTCTTTTGGAAATCCATCCCATCCAAATATATCACTATCTTCTAATCCTTGTTGCTAAAATAAAAACTCATTACCAGAACCTCTTCAATGACTCCAGCACCTGGTTTACAAATACAGTACAATTCTGCTCTACAATTCTGAGAGATTCAATAATCCCAGCAATGGTCTTTCTATTACTCTGTCCTCAGTTTCTTGGATTTACCAATTGTTATAACTCCAGCACTTAGCACACAGTAAGTGCTTGCTTAATAAACATTTATTGATTTAGCTGTAACCTCCCTTCTTCCCCTGTATCCTATCCCCTTGCCCTTGTTTAAGATATTCCAATGAGTGCTACAAACCACTTTTATTTTCCCTGTGCCACACAAAAATGGTCAAACCTTTGATCTCACTACTAAAGATATTCCATTTACATAATGAAAAATCTGAAATTCCTCTATTTTGCTATAGCCTTCTATCATTCCATCTTTCCCTCTGCTTTACTCCTCCCAAACTTGTAACATCATCTCACAGAATCATTATCTTTGTTTAAAAGGGCAGGTGATGTGCTAAGAGCTACATTTCTGGTCCCACTCCCCACCTTCCATAAGTCAAAGTCCCCACTCCTCTCCTTGAAATCACTTTATATTTATTTTGTATTTACTTTGTATTTATATCATTGCATTTACTTTTATGTGTATTTTGTGTTTCCCCTGATAGGAGGCAAGTTCTTGGATGGCAGGGACTTTTTCACTATTTTATCTTTACCCTCAGGACCTGACAGATATAGTAAGGATTTAAATAAATCTCTTTTGATATTTATTTTAGCTCCTATGACACTGAACCCTCATAGTTATTTCCCTACCTCTCTGGTCACTCTTCTGTGGATTTTGATAGATTCTTATTCCCAACACTCCCTACACATGGGCTCCCCCAAAACACTATCCCTAGCATTATTTTCCTCTCTCTTCTCTTGGAGATTTTATCCATTCTACACACACACACACACACACACACACACACACACACACACACACACACATTGAAAAATAGCTATGAAGATTTTCCACATAAAAACATATTTATTGTGAATAATATTTACCTTTCCATTCAAATAAAGATGTTTTGTTCATCTTAATAAGCATTGCTGTCATCTTTGTCACATTCATTGTCATTCTCTTCTTCCCAATTTTCCTACCATGTGTCATCGTCACTACCATCCATTGCATTTGAAAGACAGAATTTTTTCAAGTTACAGATGACAGATTCATAGGAGATTTCTTCCCACACAGTTATAATCAAGTCGCACAGCAGATCTACCAAGAACTTAATTTTTTCTGCCTGCCAAGGAAGCATGTCCTTCTAACTAAGGTGCTATGTTCAAAGGTCCTTGAATGGTATATTGTGGCTTATTTTTAAGCCTAATTAATAACTGCAATTTAAAAATTCAAGTTATAAATGTATTCTAGCACGAATTAATGGATATTTAACATAACCATCCACATTTTTACAATGTATTTAAAAATGCAACCTCTAGACTTACCTTAGAATAAATAATTTACCCATGTCATCTGTCCATAAAAGATGATCCTCTTATTAAAATCTTCTAAAAGTATAACAAAGTTGTATAAAGACCCTGAAGTCCCAAATTAAATCATATCTTCTCTTCCTATAGTAATGAGTCCAGTTAACTTAGGTCATTTGTTATGCTGGGGGGAGGAGAATGTGATCTGTATTCATACATAAACACCATATTATTAATTTCACACAAAGTACAAACATGCATTTAAGACAAGGCAGATCTTGGGGGAGAGTGCAGTCTATATTTCAATCAATTGTATCTATTTACAAATTTAATCTTTTAGTAAAACCCTGGATCAGAATTTTCAATCACCAGCCTCTCTTTACCTGGATGGTCCATTTCCACCTCAAATTCATTATATCTAAGACTGAACCTATTTTCTTCCCCAAAATCTCCTTTCTTTAAATTCTTAACACCATACTCAGTCATCCAAACTCAAAATTTTCCTCAGAAAACCTTTGGTTTTTGCCCTCTTCTTTGTTCTCACATTTAATTAACCACCAAATTCTATAAACTTTACATTTGGAATATTTCTCCCATCCAATTCCTATTTTCCACTTCTGTAGCAACTATTAAGGGCCCTATTACTTTCTCATGACTTATTCCTAGCTGTTTTTCTAATTTGAAATCTCTCCCCTTTCTAATTAATCTTTAACACCACAGCCTGTGTAATCATCCTCATGCCTCCTACCTCTGCTCTACTCGAAATTCTTTAGAAATGTAACAGAGGTATTCTTACTTCCCCTGAAATCACTATTTATAAGCCCAGCTCTTTTACAAGTGAAATAGTTAACCAGGGGATAGATAAAGATTTTGGAATGTGACATTCTGTTGTCTCCAAAAGTAATCTTTTAAGCTGGGGGCATTGTATGATAATGGACTCTGTGAGGTGATATTAGATCCATAGGAAACTTTTGAAATAGAGACTAAAATATGGCATTTAAGCCTGAGTAAGGGAGAAGTCATAATCCTGTTGAGGTGAGCAAGTCTGTATAATGAGCAGAGGTTGTCTCTAGCAATAAGCCGCTGTTTTACAGAGAAAGGGAATTCAAGAGATGAGGAAGCTCTGAAAAGGTTTCCTTGATCCATCTTCCCTTCTTTTCCCCATGCTTATTTATGATTTTCTTTACTATAAGTTAATCCTTTATTTTAATTTTGCTTTCCCATCACATAAAAAAATTCCTGTTGGATTAAGAAAGCTATGATTTCCAACTTTGTGCATTGGTGGAATACCAATGCAAAGGTTCATGGGAGGTGCAGTAGCTAGCTGGAATTTACACAAGAGAAAATAGTTAGGAAGTCAATTTTGTTTTAATGAAGTAGTTTAGGGGCTCAAACCTTTTATTATCTTTTAATTAATAATTCAATAAGCCTCCCTCCCAAGAGGCAGAAATTTATATGGAACCTAGGTTTTCCTTTTATGCCCCTGGCTAAAAAGCAAACCATTCATTGTCCCTAAATAGATCAGGTCCTTCTGACTGCAGATGCCTGGGACAAGACAACTTCTACAGCCTTGCATCCAGAGAAAAATAAATGTCCTGCCCTAAGCCAGCCCTAATGGGAAGAGATATATTTGATCTGGGTGTATTTAGCTCCTCCCATTTCCAGAAGAAAGAGGAAGTGGAAAGTAGCCAGTACTAGTTAGCACTAGTTAGCCAGCTAGCTTTGCCCTTTACAATGCCACCTTCTAGCTGTAGGCAAGTACTTACAAACTACAGAAGCAATTTATCCTGGCATTCAATACTCATTTTAGAATATTTTCTCCCTCCCTTTTCATTCTTAGTCTATTTGTCCAAGCCAAATTCTACTACTCTCCACCCCACCCCCCATTCTTGTCTTGTTCTTGACCATCTCTATCCATTTATTCATTCTTGAAGTGATCTTCTCTTCTGTCTCTCCCTTTTCTTTCCAGGTCTAACTTAAATACCACAAATTCCATGGTCTCTCTTGATTCCAACCCCACTGACCCTCACTCCCAACTGACAGTGACCATCTCCTCAAATTTCTCATAAACTATGTTTGTGCCTTTGTTTAGAAATGTTCAGATTCTGATATACTACAGTTTTGTGTGTGCATGCCTCATCTTCTTCATTACACCAGAAATTCCTTGAGGGCAGGGGCTGTTTTATTTCATCCCTGTAACTTCCATGTCCAGCACAGTGCCAAGGAGGCAGCTGACACATACTAAATGTTTGCTGGATTCAACTGACCTTTACAAAGAGAGCACTCCCAAAGCCATAGTCTTGGTTATGAAGACATTCTTTTAGTTTGATGATACAGTTGCTCAATGCTTGGATTCACATTATAGAACACGAGAAAATACTCCATGGGAAAGACTTAAGATTGTAAGACTGAGGTCTATTTATTGAGGGCTATATGAGACCTAGGAGTCAGTAGCACTGAAGTACCAGTGGATCCAAAGGGAAAGCTTTACTCAGCAAAATTCACCCTTGGCTTCAGTTTCTTGCATTCTGAGTTATCCTAAGAGCTCCAATGACATCATGTGTGTAGGTACTTGAAGGGCTCTGTCTTAGTCCAATGCAATCCACCTCCCATGTCACCCTGCCTTTAAATGATCTTAGTAATGATATAATAAGCCAAGAAGTGTCTATGAGAGCAATAATAGTTAATATTAGTAACATAGAAGTGATTAATCGGTCAATCTCCAAGGACCCTGAAGAGTTTCATGCACCTATGTTTACTCCATATTAGGCCTATGTCTAGCATCTGTAGTAATCATTAGACCAAGAAAGAAGTCTTCTTTCCCTCTTTGCTTTGGAGAGCCAAGTGAGCACATCCACAAATAATTAAGTTGTAAAGAAAACAAGATATATATGTATGTGTACATTTGTATGCATGTTTCTGAGTATATATGTATCCATAAAGTGTGTCCTGAATTCTTAGAGCAGTTTTAAGATATTGAATCTTAAAGACTGCTAAAAGTTTAAAGATATTAAAGCTTTGTGACATCCTGAATATGTATGTGTGTATATCAATCATATTAACATATGTGTGGTATATATACATACATATATATTTTTGTTGTTCAGTTGTTTCCATAATGCTTGACTCTTTATGGTCCCATTTGGGGTTTCTTTGGCAAAGATACTGAGGTGGTTTGTTATTTCCATCTCCAACTCATTTTACAGTTGAAGAAACTGAGTCAAACAGGGTTAAAGGACTTGCCCAGGATCACATATCTAATTAGTGCCTGAGGTCATATTTGAACTCAGGAAGGTGTCTTCCTGACTCCTAACATTCCATTCACTGTGCCTTCTAGCTACCCCTACATATGCGCTACACATCTATATATTTATAAATATATATTTAATAAAGTATGGAAACTACATATGTGACAACTCCATGAAAATTAGATATAAATATAGATTCGATCCCATTTAATTCAACAACCATTTATTGAGTGTTTATCATATAGTAGGTACTATTTTAAATTCAGAGAATAAAATGACAAAATGAAAAATTCCCTGCTGTCAAAGAGTTTATTTTATAGTGGAGTTATCTGTCTATATTATCTATCTACCTACCTGTCTATTCAATGTATCTAGATATACATCCACATTCAGATCGATTTACATATATTTATTAAGCAATTACTATGTGCCACACATTATGCTAAATGCTGGGGATACAAAGACAGAAGTGAAATAGTTATTGCCCTCATCATACTAGCATTCTATTAGGAGAGATATGCATGTGCAAATGTGAACACATATATGTATTTACACATGCAGACACATAAAAAGACAAAGATGGACATAAAACTAAAGATAGATACAATAAAATAAAAGAAAATCATTGCAGGATAGCACATGCTGCGTGAGGACCAGATAAGGATTCCACTACCTCAGGCTGATGATGAGATTTGTTCCTCCTGAGGAAGGCTTGTCTCTCTTAAAAGCAATCAACAGAACAGGAACTATGGAGTACATTCTTCCTTAACTTCAGGTGGAGAAGAACTAAGGAAGATAGGCTCCCAGAGAATATAAACCTAGGCATAAAAGGAAAATTCAAAACATGCAGTACTTGTCTACTATACCATAGGTCTACCATATACCATACAGGATATAAATACCTTTGGGGTTTTTGAAGTAAATTTATAGTAAAATATTTGTTATATCCTCCATCCATCATAAAATCAGAATATATGCTCCTAGCAAAACAATAATAACTTGCATGTATATGAATGCAAATCAATTGATTAATTGGTTAGGATATTTATCTATCTATAGGTACATATATAAATTTATATTAAATACATACATTCAAACATATATATGTATATATTTATACATATATATTGTGGAAAAGCTCACAATTTTATAGTACTTCAAGGATTTTCTCACAACTCTGATCATCCTTATTTTATAGATAAAGAAACAGCAGTCAGACAAAGCTAATTAGCTCAGAATCAGAATTTGAATCCAGTACTCTTTCTCCTATGCCATAGTGCTATATTGTATCATAGACTCCTATGTTTTGAGCTAGAGGGAACCTATAGGTCATCTGCTAATTTTACAGATGAAGAAACTGAGGCCCAGAGAAGTCGAACCAAGGTCATAGAGATAAAAGATAAATTCACTTTTTCCTTCATTCCTACTTTTGTTATTCAAAAGATTAAAAATAAATTTAGTAGGGTGGCAATACATATCAATGAAATTTGGATTTAATATGAATTTGGATAGAACTGATAGGATGGATCATGACACTAAACTGTGTGCTTGGAGTTAGGAGATCCTCGGGGTTCCAACGCAAGTTCTAAAACTTAATAGTTGAGAATGTCACATAATTTCCTAAGTCTTAGTTTCTTCTTCTATTAACTTCACAGGGTTTTTGTGAGTAAAGCCCTTTTTAAACCTTAAGCTCTTCTAGAAATATTAAAGATAATTGTAAATCAACATGTAGTCAAAGAGGTAATCCAATTTCAGAGATCTCTCAATTTCCCCTTAGACCTTATTATGTTATGAATAGATTTATAAATAAACAAACTACAGCAAGACATCTAAGTGAGTTTCCTTCCCCCAAAATGAAATGAAACAGCTAAAGGGGAGCATTTTCCCATCATATTGTTAACCTGTGGAGTTCAGTCATTTAGTGTATTATGGAGACACATATCTTCCTCAGATGATTTAAGAACAAGCCCTTGAGCTCCAACTTAATATCCACATAATCTCATTCTTAATATTCACTGATTTTAGGGTTATTTCTAATAAACATATTTAAAGAGTTGTGTGTAAGTTTATGGCACATAGACTATAAATATCAAATTTACATTATAATTAAATGTAGACTCACAGAGGAAAGGGATTTGGCTGCTGCCATAGTTATGTCAGAATAGATTTTAAGGAACTGAGCCTATTGATTTTTCCCACCCCAGTTTCCCTCACTCTAACACACAATTTTATTTCTTCACGGACCTAAAGTGGCAGGCAAAATGCTGTATAAAGGACTTGGACCATCAGAACCCTGAATCTATACATGTCACTTGCAGATCCATGAGTTGTACTGAATATGAGTCATTTGAATTCTATGGGTAATTAATCCTCTGTTGGTCAGAAGAGAAAATGTTCATCCACTGTGGTAAAATAAGAAATATTCCCCTCTATAAATTTAGGATTTTATCAAAGGCTTTCAGCTCCCATAGGGAATAGGGAAACAGAACATGCCTTTAAGAAGCAAACACACTTCTCAATATAAAATATGGAAACAGATGAAGGAAGATTGGAAGAGTGAATAGAAGATGGGTCACAAAGCAAGGAAGACCTGGGTGAGAATCCTACCTAAGATAAATATTGGCTGTGTTACCCCAAGCAAGGCATTTGATTCTTAGTGCTCCAGGCAGTTCTTTAAGACTGGAGACTGTCCAGAAAAGCATTGGTAGAGTAAAGTCTTCACCAGGAGTTCATTACAAGGATGACCAATCACAATTCCAGTCCCTATCCCTCTAAATAAGGATGCAAATATAGATATAATAGAATGTAGATGCCAATTGCAGAGCAAGACATGTATATACATAAAAGGAAGTAGAAACCAATTATTACTTTAGATAAGATGCATGAGAAAGAGCAATTATGCCATTCATCATTAGAAAGATCCATTATTCTTATTGGTCACCATTCAGGTGACCTAGAGCTGGAAGGATCTCAGTAGTCATAAATGTCCAACTGCCGTGTTTTACAGATGAGGCAGTTGAGGCTTAGGGAAGTGATGTGATTGGCCCTACATGGGGGATATACAAATACTCTAGTTCAGTGTGGCTCTTAATATGTAGGGGAGCAATGTGTAATCCAGTATCCCCTTACATTAAGTAGGTACTTAATACACGCTTTTTAAAGTTAAATTGATTTTGATTGTTATTATTGAGAAGAGTAAGATGAAACTGTATCCTAACTCTTATTTCAGCAGTTTTAATTGAACTTCTCTACTTCCAAATGGCTCCTTGTTCTCCTCCAGTCCTCCTCTCCCTGTTTGTCTTTTCTTTACTGTTTTCCTCTTAGGCAAAGAAGGGATGAGGAAGTTGCAGGAGGAAGAAAGCAGAACAGCAAGAGAACAGAGCAAGGGCAAGAAAGGGGGCACCTTTCCACCTCCACGTCAGTCAGAACTGATGGATTAGTTAACATCCTCCACGTTCTCATCAAAGGCTACAGATTTATATAAAAATGGGAATCACAAGAAGCTTGATACAACTGTGAAAGCTGTTCTTGATCAGAAAGAGGTAAAGCAAAGCATCACTTTGATGTTGTGGGAGGTGACCCCTGGAGAGATCTTCTAGGTCACAATTCTGGTCCTGTAGAATTTACTAACTGCATTTCCTACGTATTACCAGAATGTATTTGCTAATGTTTCTAAAGCATTCTGAAAATGAAAAGTGCAATAAAGGACCTATTAGTTTTAGTGCTGAAACCTCCCCAAGTGTTCTTTTTCACCTTGAATAGCCTGGTTGTTTACTGTCCTCATGCTGTTCCCTGCCATTATATTATGGAAAGATTTATTATGCAGCTTCTCAAGTCCTTGGATTCTGAGAATGCCAGGTACCTGATGGCCTCTACGAATTGCAATCAAAATAAAATACGTCAACCACCACTAAGATAATACAAAAGTAAGTTCTGGCTTTTACTGGGATACATAGAACATAGAGGTCAATCAAGGATGCTGATTTCACATTTGCTTTCAGTTTCTCCCGCAGTGCCTGTTCTTATTGGGCTGTTTGTGACTTTTCCAGGATGTACCTGCGATGATCCTTGATCATTTTAATCAATATGCTAACTGACAACCCATGTTAGCTACTGATCATCAGGCCTGTCAATAGCTAATTGAAAGCAGCCATGCTGGAATTTGCAATTCAACCTCTCTAATTCCCAGTACTGAAAGTGTTTACTTTACAACTTCCTAGCAGTCAATCTCTTTTAATATTCACATGTCCTCTTGTGAATCGTTGGAATAAAAGGACACAGAGAAAAGAAGAGTCTTGCACAAAAAGTCCTCTTTGCCCCAAAGAACTAGAGGTGTATGTGTGCTATGCTGAAAGTACTAGCATACCTAATTTTATTTTTCAACACAGGTTTCACCAGTTCCACAATGCAAATACTTGAAATTTGACTCTAATCAGAGAACATTAAAGCAACAGCATGTAATAAATATCAGAAAAAGCCTCAGAGTCGCTCAGTGACTTTATTGGGTACATTCGTATGTCTAGTGGTGATGGGAGAAAGCAACATATTGTAACAAAGGTGATAACTAAGCAAGAAAGCTGAAATGAAAACATGTTGAAGTTTAGGGCTTTGTGGTCCCATGTTCATGACTTTTGCATTGTCTATTAAGGGATCTAGGGTTCCATAAATGAATTAATTATTTTTTAAAGCAATTGGGGTTAAGTAATTTGCTCAAGGTTATACGGCCAGTCATTATTTATGTGTGAGTGTTCAGTGAATTAATTCTTATCAAGAAGGATACCGTGAGTTACAAGGATAGCTCAAAGTCTTCAGTGGATAGTAATAAACAAAGAACTCAGTTTTCAGACTTTGAGGAGGTCAAGGTCTTGACTCTATTTATGCTTATATAACTGGCCTTCCCACATGGGTAGTCATTTCAGGGATGCTTTTCCTTACCTCCTCCATAGAGAGTGTGAGTGGTTTGCTCAAGTTTATATAGCTAGTAGGCAGTTATTTTCAACTTTAAAATGAGGGCCTTGAATTAATTTATTTCTAGGGTTTCTTAACATACAGAGATTCAAATCTAGATATTCTAATTCTCAAACCCAATACTCACTCAATGATACCATGTTATCTTTCCTGTCCAAAGAAATAACTCATAAAGGTAGAATGTCAGTGGTCTTGAAAAATGGTAGGAGTTGTCTGTGGGCAAGGTCCTTTCCATTACACTTCAAGTTATCATATAGGGTGTTCAGTTACTATCAAGGTGGTCTATGGTATGTGTGGAAGAGAAATGCAAAAGGGTGAAGAAAGGGAAATGAAAAGAAAATGAGAGAAAAGCAAACAAAGAAGAGGGGGAAGTCTAAATGGAGGGAAGTAGTAGAAACCTACCACAAAAGCCTTCATTGATTTTCAGTAAAACCCCTTCATACCTTACTTCCCTCCTTGCTAAGCAATCTAGAAACCCAGTTAATTCCCTCAAAGAGCTTACCTGCCAATAATGACCTTAGTTTTTGATTGTTTAAGAAGCATGTCACACTGTGTAATAATAGGAACATAATTCAAATGAGTATTCTGTATCTATTTGAAAATGTGTGCATTCTATCTCCACTGATAGAACAGAAACTCCTTGAGAGTAGGGGCTATTTTATTTTTATCTTCATATCATCAATACCTAATAAAGTATCTGGCATGTAGTAAATAAATGCCTGTAGGTTGATTGAGGAGCATTAGAAAACTGTTTTTGTTTTTTTTTTTTCATACAAAATGGAGGCAGAGAGAAATATTTAGGCTATGTGGGACAAACCCCATTTTCTTTTATGAAGGTCCAAGTAGTTGCTACATTTTAGTGAGGCACATGAAAAGGCAAGGTTTTACTTTGCTGGAGAGTTAGTCTTTTTGTGATTAACAAAGCAAAGGGTCCTTTCTTATTGTTTTTTTCCTTAGGAATTCTACTTTTAAAGTAACATACTTTACAGGATTTTTTCCATGTTTTTCTCCTTTTACCAACATATATCTGGATGCCGAAGAACATTCAAAAATACTTCCTCATTTTTTTCTAGAAATAATAATTCAAGACCCTAGGTTTCAGATCAGGAGTTGCAAATAAGGGAGCCAGAGGATGAATTTTCTGTAGAAAGAAATTTTGAAGTACAGTCATCAATATTATTATACTTTCCTGATTGGAGGAGAGACAATCATAGTATATTTAGTCTATAAGACATGACGTTCATAGGGAAATGCCCCTTTCAAAACACAGTTTTTAATTCCTTCACCAGAAGCTTAATATTATTTAAACACAACTGTAGAGACAAGTCATAAACAACAATTAGGTCTACAAAAAGCTTTTTATGTCAAACAATGATTCCTGTGCATGATGTGGAAATGGTTATTTACCAGCTGCTTACTGTTTTTCTCAACAACTGTCTCTACAAAAGGGAAAATCTCCCTCCAAAACTACCATACAGAAATACTAAGGACAATTGCATGTGCATATATCTATTGAGAATCACTAATATTAATGACTTGTTGTTAATCATAATCCATCAATAATCATTCATCATGATGGATATGGATATTTATTTTAACAACAAAGCAGACTCAAAGTTAGCTAACGAAAGGCTAGTTGTAATTTCATATAATCATTTTTTTGCTAATAATCAGAAGCCCTGTAATTTGCCGGTATGCCATTTAGCAAGAATCTCTACATAAAAATATAAATCAGCAAAATGCCCTTTCAGTTGCAAACAATCAAGTCCCCTCTGTCCCTACCCCTCCAACAACACTGTCTGGGAGAGCAATGGGAGTACTTTTTGTTATATATGCCTCATTTGCTCCCACTCTCCCTTTGTTGATTCATTCACCTTTCAAACTCAGCATTATCAAAGTATTTTGGTGTGTAATAAGATACAATCAAAAAGGGATAGTCCCTAAGTTTCTCAAAAAAATGTTAGTTTTCTTAGGAAAAACCATCCTAACAATGCCCAAAGGGCTATAAAAATATGCATGCCCTTTTACCCAGCAATACTACTTCCAGGTCTATATCCCAAAGAGATCATACAAATGGGAAAAGGATCCACATGTACAAAAATATTTATAGCAGCTCTTTCTGTGGTGGCAAAGAAATGGAAATTGAGGGGATGCCCATCAGTTGGGGAATGGATGAACATCATGGTATAGGAATGTAATGGAATACTATTGTGCTATAAGAAATGATGTGCACGTGGACTTCAAGAAAACCTGGAGTTGCATGAACTGATGCTGAGTGAAGTGAGCAGAACCAGGGGTACATTGTAACAATCACTTTGTGCAATGACTAATTTTGACAGACTTATATCTCTTCTTAGCAATGCAAGGATCTAAGACAATTCTAAAAGATCCATGATGGAAAATGCTATCTACATCTGGAAAAAGAACTATTGCAGCTGAATGCAGATCAAAGCATATTATTTACTCCCTCTTTTTTTGTTTCTTCTTTCTTGAGGTTTCTCCCATGAGTTATAATTCTTCTTTACAATATGACTAATCTGAAAATAGGCTTAATACGAATGCATATTTAGAAGCTACATCAAATTACATGCCATCTTGGTGTAGGGGGAGGGGATAGATAGGGGAAAATTGAAAAGGGAAAGGAAAGGAAAAAGGAGAAAGGAGAAAGGGAAGGGGGAAGCGAAAGGAAGGGAAGGGAAGGGAAGGGAAGGGAAGGGAAGGGAAGGGAAGGGAAGGGAAGGGAAGGGAAGGGAAGGGAAGGGAAGGGAAGGGAAGGGGAGGGAAGGGAAGAGAAAGGGAGGGGAGGGAAAGGGGAGGGGAGGAAAGGAACGGGGAGGGGAGGGAAGGGAAGGAAAAACCATCCTGGTTATGGCCTATATAAGGTTGGAGGTCAGAAACACTTATCCAAATTAACATCTTCAATCATAAAATCATGTTCTATGAGAAAACTTACCCTATCTTATCTAAAATCAAACTCATCAACAACAGCTATAGAATCATCGTTATCATATATTATCATCATCATCATAAAAGAACCAACATTTATTAAGTACATACTATGTGTGAGACATCACCTATTTATACAACACTTTATAGTTTATGAAGTGTTTTCCTTAAAACATTTCTATAAGGGAAGTTGTATAAATATTATTATTTTCATTTAAAAGATGAATAAACAGAAGGGAGAAAGGGGTTGGAGCCTCATATGGATTCTAGGTATATTAGAATTGCTGAAATGATATTAGGCTGACCCTTATTTAAAATGTTTAGTTTAAAAGATGTGTTTTAGAGAGAATGCCTTTATCCATATTGTAGTTAGAACAGGTTAATTGTCTAGGCAAGAATCTCAGGATTCTGGTAGTTACAAGGTAGCTGACCCAACCTCACTGGAAAGAAGCCATGATTGTGAGGAGGCTAACAGACCAAGCCATCAGCTCTTACCCTACTGGAATCCTTCTCAAGGTTTCCACCTTCTTCAAAACTCAAGGTTTCCACCTTCCTCCCTTGCCTGAGGAAACAGACAGGTCAGTAGATTGGATGAGAAATGAGTGATGACCATTTAAACACAGATAAAGACAGTCTGGTAGGCCTGAGCCACCAGGTTATAAAAGATAGCATTCTAACACAACAACCACTGTGATTGACTTCTAGTTGCTAGTCCCTGATCCACAGACACAAGGGCCATTGTGGCTGCTTTTATATGGTCTTTGTAAATGACATTGTGCTGACTTTATCAATTTCTGGAACATGATATAGCCTCCTAAATGAGATATATAATCCTTCAAAATAATTTGGTCTAATTTTCTGCTTAGGGAAAAAACAAATGGATGCACAATGGCTTCTGTCCAAATCACGATGTGTGGTTTAATAGACAACATAGAGAGCTCATCTGTCAGTTTATATATCTTTAAAAGATACTTTAAAAAGACAGTGAATTGGGTTGAGAATTGAACACTAGGAGAATAGAACTTCTTTTGGTAAATGCAAAATTCATCTAATGACCACAAGCTTCTCTCTGAAACAAAGACCTATCTTTTAATGCCAGTATTTTTTCTGGTCCTAAGTAAGAGTGATCATTGCTGTTTTAAAGCAGTTTGTGATTTTGACATGTATATGAGAAATATCTTTTGGATGATAGTCTTTAAAGTTGTATGACTTCAAGACATGATATGCTTCAGAATCAAAAGAATTTGAAGATGGAGATTAACCAGAAGTCAAAATGAGAAGAATTGGTAAGCCTAAGCAAGCTGCAGCACTTTTATAAACTAGAACTTTATAAGTATTCATTAACAGCATTTAAGCAGAAGTATTATAAACAGAATTCATTGTTTTGATGGAAAACCTAGTTAACCCTAGAGGTCTCTTATAACTGAATTTCTGTAATTCTATTGCTTTATAATTCTAAGATAATGATTTTTCACAAAATGACTCAAGTTAATATTAATTCAAAATTCCACTATATTTCATGCATTGCAAATTTTAAATTTTAATAAGAAACCAGAAGTAAAATAATTTAATATACAAGATTATAACCTCTGAAAATTGTTTTTCATTATTGCCTAAACTAATGGAACATTAAAAAGTAATTTATATTTTTTCTGAAAAAGTTTTTATGGTATAACCCCCTTAAACATTATGATTTACTATCAAATATTTGTTTATATCATCATTTAAACACTGACCATGAAATACAACTAGAAAGCCTAGGTGTATGGTAGAAAGAACACTGGACCTGAAATCAGGAAATTTAAGTTTGAATCAGGGCTTTGACACTTATTGTTTCTTTGACTGAGGCTAAGGCACTTAGATCTAGTTTTCTCTTATGTAAATTGAAGATTTTGTTATTTGTAATAGCTGCTTCATAGTGTATCTGTGAGGATCAAATGAACTTATGTATGTAAAGTGGTTTAACAAGCTTAAGACCTTTAAACATGTTTGCTGTTATTATTGGCTAAAGTAAGTCCATTATCCAGTTGCATCTGGTTCTTTCCTTTTTTTATTGGGGTTTATTTTCTTCACTTCTCATTCTAGATTCTTATCAAGAACTAGTTCAATTCAATTCAACAAGCATGTAAGCCCCTACTATTTACCAGACAATGTGCTAAGTTCTGATATACAAATACAAAAATATAGACAGCTTAAATTATATTGGGACTATGGGTAAGGAACAACATATACATGAATATTAAATGCAAAAAATATATGAGGTTGGAGTACTAGCAACTGGAGAATCAGGATAGACTTCCTGTAAGGGATGGAATTTGAGTTCAGCTTTGAAATAAGCTAAGGATTCTCTGAAGTTAAGGAAAAGTGACAATGTATTCTAGGTATGGGGAAAATACTGTGTAAAGGAAAGTGAGGCAAGACAGAATATTGTGTACAAGGAATAGCAATTAGAACAATGAGGCGGGAATGTAGTGTGTGAAAGGAAATAATGATTGTACAGTAAGTCAGGAAAGGGAAGCTCGAGCCAGATTGTGACAGACTTTAAAAAAACCAGAGACACTTCTGACCAAGAAGCTTTCCTGAATAAGAGTTAGGCCTTTCTGCTCCCACCTACTCCAGCAAAGCCCTGAAGTGTGCACTGAATGAAATAACAAACAAAAGATGAAATGGGGAGTTAGTATAAGTGACATCTTCCATACCAGAATGACACAAGGGGTCCATCCCCTCTGGCAACTGGAGGCAGGAAAAGAATAGCCTTCAAGGCTTTATGAAAGGAAGCCAAAGTAGCAAAGGGCTCACCTGAGCAAGCCTCAGAGGAAGAATGTGTGGACTCAGAAAGTCCCAAGTTTTAGGGACATTAGAAGCTTGGGAAGGGGCAAAAGGCAGTGACCACTGCCATTCTATGCTATGATGCAGAGCTTAGATCAGGACAGTTCAGTCCTTGGCATTCTGTCATGAGACACAGAAGAAGGTGCTAATGATCCAGTTCTCTGAATCTCCAAGGCACCTGGAGGAGGCTAAATCCTTAGAGGCTTAAGTCACCCCAAGAACCCAGAGGGTCCAAGATAAAACCAAAATGGACTGATCACTCTGCCCAAGGGCATATCAGAGGTTGGACACTGGCCCTGACTCAAATCCTTGGCTCAAGAGCTACGGTTGAAGAGATGAAATCAAAGAGATTACAATCTAGTATCAAAAATTATTACAAATCTAACTATAACAGCAACCACAGACTTAAAGGAAAAAATGCATTTTCCAGAAAGACTACATGAATATCCAGAAGAAAATAAAGCAATAGCAATCAAAGAGAGATAATTAAAAAAAAACACATTAGAATCCCTGAAAAACATTTTTAAAAAGCCTAGACACTATTTCAAGAAATGACAAATGAAAACTGCCCAAATCTATTAGTTTCAAAAGACAAAGTAAATTCATTGTCCATCAATCACCTCTTGAAAAGGACTCCAAGGGACGGCTAGGTGGTTCAGTGAATAGAGCACCGGCCCTGGAGTCAGGAAGACCTGAGTTTAAATCTGGCCTCAGACACTTAACACAAAAACTAGCAGTGTGTCCTTGGGCAAGTCACTTAACCCCAATTGCCCTCCAAAAAGCCAAAAAAAAAAAAAAGACTCCGAAAGAAAGTCTCAGGAATGTCATAGCTAGAATCAAAAGCTCCTATGTCAAAGAAATAATATTACATAAATCTATAAAGAAATAGTTCATGTTACCAAGGAACTGTAGTCAGGATTAAATAAGACCAGATAATTTCTATTAAAAGACAAAGGATATCTTGAAATACAATATTCCAAAAGCAAAAGATAAAGATTTACAATCAAAGTCTATTTGGGTAAATCAAAAGGTTTGCCCTTCAAAGCTAAATGTAATCCTAAAAAGAAAAAAAAGTGGATCTTTATTAAAATAGAGGATTCTCAAGCATTTTTAAAGAAAATAATTATATAGGAAACTGTGATATAGATGCACAAAAATCCAAAGAAAACTAGAAAGATAAATTTATTTGAGCAGTTGGAAGGAACTATGTGATGATGTAGTGCTAACATTATAATATGGGGAGAAGAAACAAGTGTCCTTTCAGAGGGTTTTTAGGAAGCTAAATAAGAATAACAGAGGTCCTCGGGGCAGCTAGGTGGTGCAGTGAGTAGAGCATCGGCCCTGGAGTCAGAAGAACCTGAGTTCGGATCCAGCCTCAGACACTTAACACACACAAGCAAAAACCTAGCTGTGTGACCTTGGGCAAGTTACTTAACCCCAATTGCCCTCCAAAAGGCAAAAAAAAAAAAAAGAATAACAGAGGTCCTGTTGGGGGTAAGGCAAAATTGGTAATATCATGAGGGTTGGTTTTATCCCTCTGACTAGATGACTCTTCTCAGAAATTCCATTTGATGGGGATAAGAATTCTATCCATCTCTTCATTTCTCACTTGGCTGTTCTCTAGACAACTCCATTATCATCTCATTTGAAGTACATCCCATCCTTCCTTATATGTGTTGTCTTCTCCCATTAAAATATGAATTCCTTGAGAGCAGAGACTGTTTGTCTTCTTTGTGGTTTAAATGGCTCAGTGAATAGAGCACTAATCATAGAGTTGTGAAGTTTTGAGTTTAAATTTTACCTTAGACACTTGCTGTGTGAGAAGCCACTTTACCTATGTCTGTTCTACTTTCCTCAGCTATGAAATGGGAATAATAATAGCACCTAGTGACTAAGGTTATTGAGAAGATAAAATAAAATATACTTATAAAGTGCTTAGCATAGTTCCTGGCACATAGTAGGAAATTAATAAATGATTATTACTTCCTTCCTTGTATTTATATTTCCAGAGCCTAGCATAGTACCTAGAACATAGTAAGTGCTTAATAAATGCTCATTAATTGACTGACTGCCAGTGTAAAAAGGCCTCCATTTTTGGATATGACCATGGTGAGGATTTATTTTGCTTGACTATGAACATTTGTTATAAGAGTTTTTTTTTTGTCCTCTCTTTCTCTCAGTTAAGGCAGGGGTGGGAAGCATTGAGGAGAGAAGAAGAGGTTAACAGTAGTGATACCCAGAAGTGGACGTTATTTCTTCCTTTCAAATGCACAAAGGACACATAAGGCATTTCAAAAGAAAACACAGACAAGCAGTAAATTATTAAAAGCAATCTGTAGAATTCATTATATACTTTTTTAAAAGACCAAAGTAATGTGAAATAGAGACTCATGGTTTCATATAGAATCTTCTTGTGTTATGCTGTGTAAAGAAATATTTGTTTTAGTGTTTAAGAATACAAAAATTAAATTTAGAAAGAAAAAACAAGAAAGCCAAATAAGAATTTGTATTTTGTCTTTGAGTCAAGAGATATCCACTAGAACTTTTTGACTAAGGGAGTGGGTTAAATCTATGTTTTAGAACAAGAGACAAGACAGGGAGACCAATTAGGAGACTATTGCACAGTTCATGTGAGAGGTGATGAGGGCCTCGACTATAGCGGTGACCTTAAATGGAGAGAAAGGGATGAATACAAACATATTGTGGAGGCAAAACTCAAAAGACTTAAAATTGGATGTGAAAGGTAAGAGACTGACAGGATTTCTTAAATACATTGAACTTGCAAATGTGGGTGAATGGAAGGATTCTGGGGGTGTCCTTAACATAGAGGAGTTAGAGGAAAGAAGGATATGGGGGGAGGAAAAGGGAATAGTGAGTTCATTGTGTTTTTCCTATATTTTTTGGACATCCAGCTGGAGATTTCCCAAAGACATGGGAGCTAATGAAATTCTGAATACTGAATTATGAAATAAGGATAGAGAGATAAAAGAGTAAAAGGCCCAGGATAGAGCTCTGAGGTATTTTCATGGATATATGGTGAGACAAATAAGATGATCCTGCAAAGGAAACCAAGAAATTGAAGCCAGACATGTAGAAGGAGAAGCAAGAGAGAGCAGTACCATGAAAACCCTAGGAGAGAGGTATCCAGAAGTAGGAGATTAACAGTATCAGATGCCACAGAGGAGTCAGTTTAACCTTAGAAAGAGCAGTTCTAGTGGATTGATGAGATCAGAAACCAGGTTACAAGCAACAGAGAAGTGAGCTAGAGGAGAGCAACTGGAGGCAATGGGAGTAGATAAATGTTTCTAGTAGTTTGTGAAAGGGAGAGGGTGAGTAACATGTTAGCTTGGATTATATGTTGCTGCAGCCCAGTTTCTGCTTTAGTCTCAAACTCTCGGATTTTGGCTTTCAAAAGCAACCCTAGAGCTGACCTACCCATGCCTTTTGGGCATAGTTGTTTGGACCCCAATTTGAACCCTATCTCTGCCTTTAGAGAAGATTGCCCATCCCCTACCCCAATGCACTCATTATAAACACTTTTCTGACCTCCAGTAGGCAGGATGTGAAGGAAAGAGCTAAAGGAAGCCCTTGCTTAAATTTTCTATTACTCTGCCCCCAGGATTAATTAAATTAAATTAAACAAAGCTAGAGCTTTTCTGGTCACAAATACCCAACTTCTTTCATTATTCTGTGATTGTGCATATGCCTATATATTTCTTTATCAGGTCCATTCCACTCAAAACATGAGCTCCTTTAAAAAAATTCATTGAAGAATATGCTTTTAGCAAAATAGTGTTCATAGAGCAGCCAAGCAAACAGTTTTGGATAACAATATTATTGTTTGACACAGCACACCCTCAAAAAATATAAGTCTCCAAAGGTCAAAATAGATGTTGTCTATTTTTTGAGCCATGCCTATGGTACGGTAGACACTCAAAATGTAAATGGCAATATAATAGCAGAAAAGAATAAAAGACTTTTTTTAACCTGCCCTATAAATCTGACCTGCCTCTCAAGGTTATAGGAAATAATGAAAAATGGCTGTAAAATGCTTGGCAAACATTAAAGTGCTGAGTACATACTAATAACCATGTTATTAAAGTGCATCTAATAACTGTGGATCATTGTGTCAGAGTGAAGGGGCTTCTGGGATAAATGAAAGAAATGTGCATTTAATTTTCATCCCTCAGATAGATTCAAGGTTGCCAGATAATAGGAAGCTCCCTTTCACACTTAAAAAAAAAAAAGCTTCCTGGGACCATCAAAATCAACATTTTCCATTTCAGAATGTTTCCATGCAAGTCCATAACAGCTCCTTTTTAGGAGGAAAAAAGTTGATATCATAGAAAAGCCTGAAAATTTCAAGGGCCACCTAACACATCCCTCGCCCAGCTGCCGCAGTGTCTTCGAGTGTGCTCTTCAAATAACGGGTGACTCATTATCATTACTCTGTTCCAAGATATGGAGCACAAATTTTAAAGGCAGTGATAAAAAATGATTATGATTGTGGTAATAGCTCTGGTTAAATGTCAAGGGAAATATTTGGCAACACTCTGCATAGATCTGAGAGCAAAATCGCTATGGTACCTGAAGCAGTTGAGGATAATGTAGATTAACAGCTGCCTTAGAAGAATCTTGCAAAGCTGTCTTCCAAAATCAATATCACTCCTATGCAAAGAGCTACCTGATTAAAAGAGGGGAGAAAGGAAGAGTTCCTTGGTCTGTTCCTCAGTACTTAAGGCCCTATTGTTGTTTCAAGGACTTGGATTCAATTTTTTCAAGCTTTTATTTCTGTCCTTTTAGTGACTGGATGATGGAAAAAAATAATGAAATGGCAGGGGAATGGCTTTTTACTGAAGCTTTGTCTGCTTGGAGGTAATGACTGAAACAGTGTGGCCCAAAAATATTTTTGGAACCCACATATATGATAGCAACAAATATCGTTTCCCAGACAAATTAACATTTTTGTAGGTGAACCTTGCTGGTTCCACTGGAAATGTTTATATAATAAAAAGCTCACATTTCTTTAAGATTTTAAGGTTTGCAAAATGCTTTCTTCATGTAAGCCTTGTGAGGTAGGTAGTGAAGAATTATTATTTTTATGTTATGAATGAAAAAACTGAGGCAAATAGATACAGTTAAGTTCACATGGCCAGTAAATAGATGAGTTGAGAAATGTTCCTGCCACTATACCGATTGGTTTCTCTATAGCATGAGCCTATAGTCCTGCAGCATTGATTTTTTAATAAATTGTCATACCTAGAAGTGAGCTTAAGCAATTAGTGGTTAAAACCACATGTAAAAGGTGAACTTCGACGCACGCCCTTGCCACCCCCCAAACTCAGTGAACAAGATGATTTCTACTTTTATACATTTATCAAATTGGAAGCTTCTTTAATTAAGTTACCTTATCAAATAATCAATAGGTATAATGTTTAAATGAGATTGCCTACACCCTTAAATTCTATGATCAGGTCAAAATGGAAAAACAAAACAAAACACTTCATGATTGGATAATTCAGCCAGGCCTCTGGAAAACATAAATAGAATTTCAGTAGTTCCTCAGTCCAGAATGGTCTTGTCCAGTGGTCAAAGATTTCATTTTGGGAGTTGAAAAGTCTAGTTTAATCCAGGGTCTTCAGAGGAAACCATTTCTTATGGGAGGAGATGGTTTCTCTCTCCATCTTTTCACCTTCCATTTAGTTCATCATGTCATCAGAAAGAAAAGTCTAGTCAATTGGGAGCAAAGAGAGACACACAATGGACAAATATGGACAGACATTGATGTAGACAAATACAAAGAGATAGCAAACTGAGAGGAGAAGCAGTTTCATTGAATGTGACCTGTTTTGGGAAAGAACATGCTAGTAATGGACTTTAGAAAGGTGCTAGTCCTCAAATATCAGAGAGCTACACCTAAGTATAACTTCATGAGAACTCCTCAAAGGGAAAAATGGATTCCCAGTTACAGGACTTAATGAGAGACCCCTTTAGCATACATACATGCTCCCTATTGAATACTTCACAATATTTCATTTTGTACATCAAGTGTGAGCCACTCTCCCCAGGGATCTTGGAGGAGGGAGGGGGAAATGGCAAGTTGGAGTGGGAATATGCCATAGCAACTGTTCTTGATCTGTCTGCTCAGTAAATCCCTTTTCCAAAAGCCCATAATAGAATCCTACTGTTTGATAATGGGGAGCCCACTGGTGGGGGCTTATGAGTCCTGGTTCTAGAAACCTAGCTCCTCAGGGTTCCAGAGCCCCCAGAACTCTAGGTAATAGAAATAAGCCATCCTCTTGAAACCCAACCCTAGGATGCAAGGGGGAGTTGGAAAAGTAACCCTGCTAACATATCCATTGTATTTTCCAATTGGAATTTGTGGAACAATTACATTTTCTCTGCTACATTTGTAGAGATGATTTACTATTAGTCTCTAACAATAGCAAATCCAGGAACTAAGATGAGGTGAGAGTAGAGAAGAAAACAAATGTATTCATCAAACTTTTTTGGCTATCTTGGTATGACCAGGAATAGTAAAGTCAATAGATTCATTCAAAACTGAACCTGAATGATTTCAACATCTAGAAGCAGAATTATATGGTGGGAAAATCCCTAGATTTAAGATTCAAGAGAAACCTATACACAAATCCTGCTTCTGACTTTTATTAATTAACAGACTCTCTGAGCCTCATTTTACTTGTTAGCTACTTAGAAGGATTGTTGTAAAGGTTAAATAATATATTAAAAACGCTTTGCAAATTTTAAAGGGTTTTGTCAATGTTACATAATATTTCTTTACAAATACTTCCAAAAGTATTGATGCCTTTATTTTATCACATAGAATTCCTCTATGGACTGCCCCTATAGATACAGTCCTGAAGAAATCTTTGAGATTGCAAGAAAAAGAATAGGATTCAGGGACCAGTTGTCCTAAGACCATCAATTGAAGACTGGTACCAAAATTATTAAAAAAAAAAAAAAAAAAGACCAGAGTATGACATAATGGTAAGACCACTGTTAGAAAGAGTGCCCAATGATGGGAATCATATGTGACATTTTTCAACTCTAAGATGCACTATAAATATGAGCTTTTTGATCATGTTAATATTAATAATTTATTCATTTTTTCAGAGTTATTATAGGAAGAGTTCTGCTTGAAGTAAGGGTTATACTTTCTAGTCCAAGACTCTAGAATCTATTCTATGATTTATTGGACATACATAATGGACAATGTGAGACTGCAAGTCTAAGACCAGTAACTGTATCATACAAATATGTCATAGAGGAAACACTAAATCAAGCTCATCCCTTAAATCCCTGCCTAGGTCTTTACTCAGGATATATTCCTCATAATTCTTTTTCTCTATGGAAGCACAAAAGTAAAATACTCCAGTGTAAAGGTAAATAATTGTGGCATATGGAGAACTAATACTATGTAATCAGAATTGGAAGTTAGAGCGGATAGTGGGGTGGACTGGGGAGCGGGAGTTTATAAGAGGGTAGAAGCAGAAGGAGAAGTGATTGGCTACGTTTCTAGTACCATCCCCACCAACTGCCAAATATCTGGCACACACAGGGAGCCAAGGTGGCCTAGCTGAAGGAGGAAGACTGAGACAAGAGGCAGCATATTCCAGGAAAGCCAAACTACCACCAAGAACCTTGACCACCATCTTCCCTCATCCCCTGATGGGAAAGGCCTAGAGATTGAACCCCAAAGTCTTAGGAATAGCAGCACTGTTCAAGTCCCCAAGCCTGCTTCCAGCCTGGCCCCCACAGTCATAAATGAGGGGTGAAGTCGTGTGAAGAAAGAGCCCATCTTCTTCATCACTGTCAACAGCTGTTAACCAATTGCCACCAACAGGAAGATAGGCACAGTAGCCCTACAAGTGATGGCTCCCCAGATTACAATTTCTGCTTCTGGACAGGCCCTCACAGCTAGCATTCCAAGAAGCAACTCCTGGGGAGAAGGGAACAACCATCCCCATCAACTGCCACACATGGGTCAAGCACTTTCCCTTTTTGTACATTCACTTGTTAGAGGCTCACAACAACTTGGTGAGATAAGTGACACTGTCCCTATGGTGCAAAGAAAGAAACTGAGATGCAGAGAATAAGTGGTCTGTCTCTTTTCACACAGATAGTAATTGTCAGGGCCAGTGTTCAAATCCAGTTTCTCCTGACATCAAGGTTATGGAAAATCCACTATGTAATATGTCTTAGTTATATTGTACATGCTTTTGGAGAGAAGTCACTGGATAAAAGGACATATACCATAGAGTAATAATTATTTTACCTCAAACTCGTAAAATAGTCCCATCTGGCCTCACTGCTGACTTGAAAAATTTTATAACAAAGCAAATTCCTTTAAATCCCTTCCTATTTAAAAACAACAATAATAGCAAACAAATCCTCACTCCTAGTTTCTAGAGTATAAGTTTAAAATAATTTAAGAGACGAAAGTTCTGATCTAAGAAAACAATGCTGCCTGATGATTTTCCCGGATTAAAAAGTAATATAGTAGAAATTCTATATTTTGCCCCATTCTACAGAAACGTCTCATGATGACTCCATTTGTTTCCTCTGAACTTTTTCCTAAAGACCTTGAAGGTAACCTCATTAGTCTGACATTACAGAAAATATCAGGAGCTTTATCACAGTCTTTCTTGATAATTTGTGATATTTGGACAATGTAAGAGAGAAAGAAAGCATAGATATGCCTTATAATGACAGAGGAAAGGTTGTAGCAGTTCCACAATCTGGCAGCAGCCTGCCTCTCTAGTTTGCTTTACCTTCCCCTAGACTTGGCCATCCTACAGGACTCACACAGTGATGTATTTATCATGTGTTCCTTTGAACTGAGTTGCTTTATGTTTTATGTTGAAACACATTTGTTTTTTTTTTTTTTGTATATGTTATAATTCATAGCATAATAGAACTGGAAGGGATCTCAGAGGCCCTCTGCCTCAGCTTCCTCATTTTACAGGTGAAGAAACTGAGGCTCAGAGAACCTAAATAACATTTTCAGAGTCATATATAGCAAGAGGAAGAGCTGGAATTTGAATTCAGGTCCTCTTTCCACTGTGCATGTATATCCTTGCTCCTGTTTTGATCAAATGTCATCATATGCCCCATGAGACTAAAGACTGAAGTCTTCATTTTTCATCTTTATTAGTGCCTAGCATAGTACTCTTCCCATGACAGGCCTTTGATAAATATCTGTTGAAGTGAATATGTTATTGAATAAAAATGTGAACTTTAAACACATTGAATTTAGAGGTAAAGCCATGCAAATGAGAATACTTTAAACAGAGAGCAAGGAAATGCTATCAGTTAAGATTTGGGGGCAGGGGAGGAATCTGGAGTTGCCCTTACATGGAAAAAGGAAAATACTTCTTGGATTTCTGAAGACCCTGAATATTTAGCACTTGGAATTCACCTTCCTGCTCTTTTATAATGTGTCATCTATTATTATTATCATGAAACTTCAGATTCCCATAGTGAATAATGTTATGAACTTCTTTTCCCCAATCAGACCTCTTTAAAGAAAGCATTGGGAAAAAAACAATCTTATCAGAAACCTTAGACATTCTGGCCCTAGGCTGGACTCTTTAGGTTAACCACAAACAAATGGAACATTGTTCTCTCTTCCTCTGGTTTAGTGAGAAGGGCATAAGGTTGGAAGTCAAGGAATTAAAGAATCAATCAGTTGCCCTAATCTCTTGATAAAATGGATGGGAATAGCATGCCATCTGTATATGATTAGCTTTTAATTCTTAATTTTAGCTATTTTCCTTATTGTTTATAAAAAATATAGAATGGTAGGTTCTCAAAGATTAACTTAAGATTTGTAAAGGCTGAGGCGGCTAGGTGGCGCAGTGAGTAGAGTGTCGGCCCTGGAGTCAGAAGGACCTGAGTTCAGATCCGGCCTCAGACACTTAACGCACACACAAACAAAAACCTACCCTTGTGACCTTGGGGAAGTTGCTTAACCCCAATTGCCCTCCAAAAAGCAAAAAAAAAAAAAAAAGATTTGTAAAGGCTTAGAGTACATTCCAGTTCTGCATTCTAAGTAGCAACAGGGACCCTTAAATACATATACTACTGCAGTGCATGTTTGTTACCATGTTCTATAGAAGAGATAGATTATTTTGGCCTATAGAGCACCTTGACAAGGCCAAGGCTTTGTGTACCATCTTCTCTGGGGTGTTAATCTAACTTGCTGCTCCAAAATAAACTTTTTCAGAAGCAGGAAGAAAAAAGTGAAAGTATTCTTAATGAGATACTAGTGGGATGCTATTGCCAAATAGAGGAAGCAGTGCCTTGGCTAAACCAAAAGGAGCTTCTCAGAGAATATTCAACAGTCTGTCAATTGCAGTGTCCCCTTGGAGGCCACATCATACCTCAGGTGCAGTTCTCTGCCAGACTTCAAAGGTAAGTGCACTTTTAGAGTTCTGAAGCTTTCTTTCATGCATCTAGTCTCCTCCTTGTGTCTAAGCTCCCAACGTAGACATTATTCCAGAGGCACTGACACTGATGCTGAAGGAAGCTCCAGATCTTTTGACATTTAGAAGTTTACAAGGTTTTCACCTGGTCTGTGTATGCTAAGCCTTTCCTTAAGTTATTCTTCATGAATCTCTCATTCTATTTTTTTAAACAAATAAGGAAAACAGTTAAAATGGAGGTTGGGAGGAAGATAAAAGAAAATCTCTCCTCTACTCCCTACACCCAGACCCCAGCAAAGGGCAGTTCACTCCTTCACTCCTTCATCACTGGCTTAACCACCACTCAAATTATTGCTGATGAAATGGTCAATTTCAAACTGATTCGTATTATGCATTGGCCCAGGGCAGGGGTGGAGAACGTGCAGCCTCAAGGCCATATGTGTCCTCTAGGTCCTCAAGTATGGCCCTTGGATGGAATCCAAAGGTTGTACTTGAGGACCTAGGGGACCACATATGACCTCGAGGCCACAGGTTCCCCTCCCCTGGTCCAGGGTAATGTCTTATTCTTTCTGCTAATCATAAGTCATGTCCTGTATGACTTCATCCTATGATTAAAGACCTTCACTCCATCTAAATTAATTCAAGATTTGTTCACATCTCGGTTAAACCTTTGAATGGGTGATTGAACATGCATTTCTGGATCTTTCAGAATTATTACATTAATTAAGATGGAGGTAGACTGTTCCATGCCTCTTAATAATGATAATAAAGAACCAAGCAAGTGGTCCACAGAACAGTTTCAGAAAGACTGATCTATCTATACCTTACCTAGTAATCATCCTTCTTGCTTCATTAGCAGAATTATAATCATTATGATGATGATATTGATGATGATGATGATGATAGCCAGAATTTATATAGCTCTTTAAGATTTTCATAGAACTTTATAAATATTATGTCATTTCATCTTCATAACAACCTTGGGAAATAGGTGCTATTATTATTCTCATTTTACAGTTGAGAAAATGAGGTTGAAGTTAATATCTAGCCATGCAGGTATCTAGTCATGCAGGTATCTGAGGCTGGATTTGAATTCAGATCTTCCTGACACCCTGCATGCCCAGCAGTTTATCCACTGCACTACCAAGTAATGTTACTACTGTCATGTAATACATCAACTTTGTCAACATCAGTCCCAAGAAACAAACACTGTCAGCAAAAGCATTAGTAAAGTGGAGAGCAATATGTCAATATTAAAAAATACTCTCAATTTTTCCCATAAATGGAAGTGACAAGTGATGTGAAATCCTGAACAATTTCTTTTTTGTTTGTAAATCGCTACCTTTTTTGTTTTCCAGTTATGTTCTAATTTATTTGCATTCCCTGAATATGTGCTGACTAGGAAGGAAGAACAAAGTCAAATTAGAATTCAAAATTCATGACTGGATAATTTGCAAGGCAAAGAATGGACCGTATTTCCTTTTAATATGGCTTTAATAGCATTGGCTCATATTTTTCCAGTGTTGTATTTTTTAATGAAGTTTAGTTTTTCATTGTGACTAATTAAAAACACAATTCTATAATTCGTCATTATAATCTTCATCTTTCTGAAATATGGAGTTCTAGAGTTCCCCTACTGGCAGCAGCCATCCTAAGCTTACCTGGGTCCAATTTCTGCTTTGCCCTTTCTCAACTGGTGCCTGTTTATATTCAAGGTGACTATGTCACCCAAGCAATGGCATAATTTGCTCATATTGTTTTCTCAAAACCTTTTAGCTCATAACATAAAAATCTGTAAGAAAAAGGAACCACTGTTCAGATATTTTATCAGTGTAACTTAATCTCTCATCCATTTCTTACCAAGCCCAAGCTTCATTTAACAATGACAATGCTTTCTAGTTCTCCTTGCTTCTAAGAGCCTTCACACTGTGAGTTAAAGTAATGTTGCCCCATTAACCCAACCTTGGGGGGATTAAGAAGTTTCACAGAAAAGCTCAGCAACAGCATAAATCTATCCCTTCCTCCCACCTTCTGTCATTTTCTTGGAATGACTGAGTACTTTACAAAGCACCCCCCCCACACACACACACACACAACGTGCCATCTACACATCCCAACTCCCTTAGAGTTTTTTTTTTTAAACAAATACTTTATTAACTTCTGTTTTACATCATTCATTTCCGCCAGATTTTGAGTTACAATCATTTTCCCCCCATTATTCCCCTGCCCAACCTCCCAGAATAGCAGTCCCACAAGATATCGCTTCCTCCAATCTGCTCTCTCCCATACCTTCTCCCATACCCCATCGACTTTCATTAGAGGAAGATGAATCTTTGCCCAATGCCTGCACATCTTATCTCCCAATTAAGCAAAAGAGTATTAATAATAGTATTTATATATATTTGAAACATTTAATGTTATGACCTTGAATTTCAGATCCATTTCCTTCCTCCCTTGCACCATTCCTTCTTGGGAATAAGTAATTCAGTATATTTGTACATGTCTAGCTATGCAAAACATTATCATAGAAAAAAACAAACCCCCACCACCCACCCCCCCCCACCCACAACCCCCCCAAACCCAACCCCCCCCCCCAAACCCCCACCACCCCCCCACCCCCCCCACCCCAAAACCCAAAACACCACAACCAAACAAAACCACCCCACTCCCTTAGAGTTTTTACAGTATTTTATTCAGTAAGATGAAAAATGATCCTTGGTGAGTTGGATTCAATCAAAGGCTGTTTAGTTATAGACTAAAATATCGTATCTTCTGTACCCTGTGAAATCTAACTTCCAAGAAAATATGGACAAATCTGTTTCATAGAATAAAAAAACTACATAATCTTGGAAATTTAGGGCTAGAAGAAACCTTAGACATTGTCTAGGTCAATCACTTCATTTTTATGGATAAGAAAACAGAGAGCAAAAGAGGTTATAGTTCACCTATGGTGATAAAGTGAATTGACATTCAGTCTCAAATCAACAACCAGAACACAAGTATAATGTATAGAGCCCTGGATTTGGAGGCAGAAGACCTGGGTTTGACTTTTTGCCTCCAGCTGAGTAGGTAGGTAACTTGACCTTTCAGAAACACAGCTTTCTCATCATTAAAAGGGAAATGATACTCGTAATTTCTTGGACTTTCATACTTCATCCAGTTGTTGTGAGGAAAATACTTGGCAAACCTTAAAACTCTCTATAAATGTGGATTTTATTAATTCTTGACACTTAAGCCAGGACTCTGTATTTAATTATACATTTCTTTTTATATGGGATTATACATAATATACAAGCTGCTTTCCAACCAATTAAATTCCAGGCAAATGACACAAGAAAAATGATCTGCAATGATCTGCAAGTTTAAAAAGGATTCTAAAGTCATTCATTTGACAAACATGAATTTTCATATTATGTTAAAAGCTACAAACTATATAACAGGCTTTTAAACCTTTATGAGTTTATTGACTATAAACTATTTTAGGGCAAAAGCTACATCTCTTTCAACTATATATAGCCCCCTCCTGGCCTAATTGTTCTTCCCTATTCCCCACGGCACCCCCCAAGCCCCACTTCAGCACAAGTACATATATTATCTGGTTGTTCCCTGTTGCCAATGAGGACGCTTTTAACAGGCTACTGAGCTGGAACTTTGTGTATATATCAAAGGGGCAATCTTTACCCATCAAGCCCCTTCTCTTGCTGACCTTGTAGTTCAATGAAGACTCTCTGGGCTCCTAGGCGTTGGTGGGGAGGATGCCCTTCCCCCTGCCAGGTCACAAGCTGTGAATTCTTGGCCTCCTGGATAAGACTATGTCTGGGATAGAGCCATCTCTTCTTTCTTTGAGGACAGGGCCTTGTAGGATCTTGAAAGGCCACTGACTTTTGTCCCTTGTGGAAGCACGTGAGCAAGAAGGTATGAGTTACTAGAGCAGTTTTGGTGAAAAAAACAGTAGAAGCAGCAGTGCATGTCAAAGAGGGAAAGAAAGAAGGAGCGGAAGAAAGATCCTCTCTGTCATTAATCAGGAAGTATTCAACGGAACTAAAGTATAAAATAGCTAATGAGTAGCCCGGTTACAAATGTCCCAACAGGTTTGAACACTAGCCTCTCAAGTGATGAGACTCATTCTATAATTCTTTATTTTTAGTATACCTTTTCTGTGTGGAAATAAAGCTGTTTGTTCTATACTTGATTCATGTTTGTGCTTCTTTTCCTCCCTGTCCCTCTATTGGGATAGAACTTGTAAACTAAACCCCAAAATAGAATTTTTCCTTAGGAATCTGAGATGAAATGGAAGCATTAGGAGCCTAGTTCCTCTAATAAAGAGAGAGGAAACCCCAGAGCAATGAGTGTAGGGCAGGAAAAGAAAGGGTTTGGCTATGATCACCAGCCATTGTGGCCTCAGCCTAATGGTATTTAGTTAGCCACTTAGTGAGACCTGTATTCCCTCCCACAGTACTTATCACAGTGCCTCACACATGGTGGTTTCTCCTTCTCTCCCTCTTAGAAAGACAGACAGACAAATATAGATATATACACATATGTAGCATATCATACATACATGTACATATATGTGCACATATTCATATATGGATGAAAATTAAATTAATCCAATAAGATATAAACTTCTTGAGGTTTAGTCTCTTGTGATTTTTTTAAATCTTTTTATCCCCAGTGACTCATACATAAAGTAGTAAGCACTTGGTGTCTATTGAATTAAATTGAATTCAATTGCATGAATTTTTAGCTGTGAGAAGTCAAAGGACAAGTTATCATTTCAGTAACAAAAACTGATTGACAAGGCAGGTGCCTTAAAGAAAAATATGACCCTTTTTTACTCAGGAACAGGGGGAAAGATTGTGTAAAATAAAAAAAAAGGTTGTGAACTACAAATTTTCATACAACTTTTCAAGCAAAATATAAACCTAGTAAATTTTCATTTAAACTTTAAAGGGTTGTTATTAATTGGTTTATTCTTGAAGATTTACTACCCGATGGTTTAAGAGAAGATTCAATTCTATTTTTTGAATAATCATTTTACTGACACAATAATTCTTTGAAGAGGCAGGCATTGTTCAGTCTAACATATCATTAACAAACACTTCAGTATTCTAATTATTCTTAAAGTAACTCATGGAACACAAGTGAATAAGTCACTACCTTGTGTCTTTCTGCAAGAATCTGATAATGAAGACAATTTAATTTGCTACTGTATTCCTGAAATAAAATGTAAATTATACTACATAAATAGTTATAATCCTCAAAGTTCATCCAAACACATTTCTCTTCCCTTTCTCTTAAGACATTTATAATTAAAAGACCCAGTTCTCGGTGAGGTCACACTAAGAATTTAGACAATTATGTGAGGAACAGATAAAGAGTGGTGATTTAAAATGGACTGGAAGAAGATTGCTTGAATCTACAAGTGACATGTTAAAACTCTTGATTTTTCTAATAGCAAAGTAACAGTCAAGAAATGGAATCACTACAAAATCTCTAATTTTTGAAGAGATTGATTAGCTGTGTCGCCTTGAGCAAGTTGTTTGGGCCTCAGTTTTCTCAGCTGTGAAATGAGAGAAGAGATGGGTGATCTCTAAGTTTCCTTCCATCTATGGTGTTTATGATTCTCAAAAATGTCCAGATTTCATTATGTATAAAATGGATATAGCTGTGGAGACCAATTTGAAAGAGATATTAAAAAAAATATGTGACCTAAATATGTAGTCAGTGTCATGCAGGGGATACCAG
The DNA here is from genome assembly GCA_011680675.1 of Gymnobelideus leadbeateri. NCBI lineage: Eukaryota > Metazoa > Chordata > Mammalia > Diprotodontia > Petauridae > Gymnobelideus > Gymnobelideus leadbeateri. The sequence goes on from WOXC01009333.1 coordinate 275,632, forward strand.
TTTTTTTGGCAAGTGGCAGTGACTTTTTTATTGAACCCATGATTGGAGTCAGGAAGACCCATGTTTGAATATTCTCTAGTTGTGTAACCTTTTGCAATATGGTTTCCAGTCTCATCACTTAACTGAAATCAATGTCCTCCAAATTAACAAAGATCTCTAAAGAGACAAATAATAATCTTTTATCACCCCTAATCCTTTTTAACACGCCTGCTACCTTCCACTACCTTCTCCTTCTAGATACTGACATTATTCCCTCCTGGTTCTCCTCATATATGTCCAACAACTCCATTATTCTTTGCAGGATCACTACCTACATCATATTCCCCAGTGTTGGTATATCTGTGGTCTATGTCCTAGTTCTGCTTCTCCTCCATATATTTTCTTTTGGTAGTATTATCATTCCCTATGGTTTTAACTATCTTATCTAAGTAAATCATCCAATGATCAATCAATCAGTAAACATTTATTAAAACCCTACAGTGTGACCGGAACTGTATTAGGTGCTAGGATGCAAAAAGAGCCCTGACTCCAAAGAGCATACAATCTAATGGGGAAACAACATGCAAACAAATACATACTAAGTGAGTTCTACATAGAATATAAAGGAAAGAGGGAAGGTGTTAGAATTAAGAGGGATTGGGAAAGGTTGGAATTTTAATTGGGACTTAAGAGAAACCAGGGAGGTCAATAGTTAGAGAAGAGAAGGGAAAACATCCTTGAAATGGGGAACAAGCAAAGAAAATGCCTGCAGCTGAGAGATGGGATATGTTGTTTGTAGCATAAATAAAGAGTCCAGTGTAACTGAATATGTATGTGTCAGGGAGTAAAGGGTAAAAGGACTAGAGGGGAGGAGGGGCTAGATTTTAAAAGACTTGAATGCCAAACAAAGCATGTTGTATTTGTTCCTGGAGGCAATAGGGAGCTCTGGGAGTTTATTGAGGTGTGTGGGGCTGGGGCAGGGAGGGGTATGTGAAGTGATCAGATTTTCACTTTAGGAAAATCACTTTAGTAACTAAATAGAGAATAAAATAGAATAGAATAGGGAGATTTGAGGAATGCAGACCCAACAGCAGTCTATTGCAGAAGTCCAGGTTTAGGGTAATGAAGACCTGAACTAGAATGATGACCTGAGGAAAGAAGGGTTTGTCAAGAGAAGTTGGAAAGGTGAAATCAACAGGCCTTAACAACAGTTAATATATAAGGGGTGAGAGATCATGAGAAATCCAGGATGACTCCTAAGTTGTGTGTCTGAGGGACTCTGAGGGAAGGACGGTGTTGCCCTCTACAGTAACAGAGAAGGGAGAAAAGAGGAAGACTAGGAAGAAAGATAATGAGATATGTTTTGGATATGTTGAATTTAAGATATCTACTGAACACCCAGTTTGAGATGTTTGAAAGGCAGTTGGAGATGCAAGATTGGAGGTCAACAGAGAGTATAGGAAAGATAGATTTGGGAATCATTAGCCTAGAAATAGCAATTAAATCCATGAGAGCTAAGATCACCAACAAAGAGAAAAGAATAGGATCCATGACAAAGATATGAGAGATGTCTACAGATATGACTTAAAGGAGGATCCAGCAAATGAAGCAGAAAAGAAGTGATCAGATGGGTAGGAGGAAAACCAGGAGACAGCAGTGTCCCAAAAACCTAGAGAGAAAAGAGAATCAAGGAGGAGAGACTGATCAACAGTGTCAAAGACTGCAAAGAGGTCAAGGAAGATGAGGGTTGAGAAAAGGGCTATTGCATTTGGTAACTAAAAGGTCACTTTGGAGAGAATTGTTTCAATGGAATGACAGAGTCAGAGGATAGACTGTAAGTAGCAAGTGAGATAGTAGAGAAAGTGGAGGCACTTATTGTAGATGGAATTTTTTAAAGGAGTTTAACCAAAAAAGTCAGAAGAGATATATGATAATAATAGGGCTAGAGGGATCAAGTGAGGGTTTTTTTTTTTTTCAAGATAGAGGGGACATGGGTTTGTTTGCAGGGAATGGGGAATGAGCCATGAGAGGGAGAGATTGAAAATAAATGAAAGAGTGAGGATGACAGGGAAAGGAACCTGTTGAAGTAGATAGGATGAAATGGGATTGCTTGACCAAATAGAAGGGTTAGAATTAAGGAGTAAGGCCATTTCATCATGTGAGGCAAGGGTGAAGGACATGCTGGTACAAGAAAAGACTCTGTCTTAGTGTTCTTAGATCTGCAAACCTACTTCAAACACTGCAGCTACTACAGTGTTAAAGGGATATGGCCGGTTAGTGGCAGCTACCAAAACACACTTAAAAAAAAATTTGCCGTGCTGCCCAAACTTGGTCAAATACTCATGAATCTTTTCTGAGTGTCCATTTTTTTTACACATGAAATAGAAGTAATGGTTATTTGCCACTTACTTCATATCATGTTGGGGGTGTATGGCGTGTTCAGGGAGGACTAGCACCTGTGCTATGAGGGCTTGCTGAGCCCTTTTCAGGGCTGCTCATCCCCCTTGGGTGTCCTCCTTTACCCAACTCTTCACTTGTGCCTTCAAAAAGATGTAGCACGCTTAGGGGTCACTCCCCAGTAAACTCTCTTGGCAGATGGGCTAAACCAGTTGAGGGTAATTGACAGTTGTAATGTTAATGGGATTAAAGGTCTTCCACACCCATTGATAAATCTCAGGTGGAACCCATTAAGGAAAGCTTGCTTAGGAAAGGCTTGCTTGTAGGGAGGCTTTCACAGCATTTGCTAATTTCTAATTAGGCCTTGAGTCAGGAGGGTTGTGATGCCTTCTGGCTCTGAGAAGTATATATACTCTGAGTTGATATTTTTTTTTTAGGGGCTTGCTTATGAGAAGGATCTTGTGATTCCCTAGTTGAGATTCTGAGAGGCCATATGTTCAGAGTTCCCTGACTACTCAGATGTAAAGGCTTTCTCAATCCAGGGATGTATGTAAAGTGTATAGCAATATTGCTTGATTCAAGCTGTCAGAGCCCTGTCTGTTGGTCTTTATTTCTCTACTTGTATTTTCTCTGTATTTTTTTTTTAAGTTCAGGGTGCTGACTTTTCCCCTGAACTAGTGAATTTGATTTTAAAAGATTGTTGACCCCTTAAACAGCTATCTTTCCTAGTAAAGCAGATCTAAGAACATGTTATATGGCTTTCCTGGGTATGCTAGTGTGGTTGCAGCTACAACAATCCTCAAACCCACTGGTGACTTAGACATATGTCTACTCCAAGCATGTGAAGACTTAGCCTGGGGCTAAAGAGGTGGATGAGAATAAGTTGTTCCAATGGCCATGAAGGGGATTAAGCAGGTGCCAGGGAGCCCTTAGAGGTTGGTCAGATATCTAAGATGCCAAAGTCATTAACCACATCCTGGTCCATCACCAGTCTGACTTCACTTGTGTCTTATCACTGAACTTTGATGACTCTGGAAAAGGGTGAAGCTGATGGCTTTGTGCAACTCTGCCTCACTTAAATCCAATTCACTCACAAGTCAAGACATCAACCTGTGATGTCATTGATTTTCTTCAAAAGAAAAAAAAAGAATCAACAACAACAATAACAAATAAATAAACATATCCTTTTGGGGGTATTTTTCTGTAAATTGAATAAACTGTTGTATAAAGAGAACAGATTCTGCCTTTGAGAACAGAGACAGATGTGATCGTGCATCTTATGGAAAGACAAGTATGGTAAAATACAAACAATTTAATAATTTCTGGTAATAATTATTTAATAAGAAAATAGTGTTTTTCATTTGAATATAAAATTGCTAAAACAATAGAAGGTAGTGTGATATAGTAGATAGTATGCTGGACTTGATAAAAAAATCAAGAAGACACAGGTTCATATCCTATCTTTTATACCTACTAGTTATATGGCCTCAGGCAAGTCCCTTAACAGCTCAGAGCTTCAGACAACTCTCTAAAACTATAGTTATGTGGGTGGACTGCAGGTCCTTGATAGATTATCATTCTAACACACATTTTATCCAACCTGCAAACTCTGTTCTTTCACCAACTGATATAGTATATAAGACACACAGCACTTTGTGACAAGTTAACAAATAAAATGGTGTCAGTCTAATAGATGATAAATAAATGTGTTTGACAGTGACTTTCAATAACAGTGTATTATTATTGAAGTATAGTTTAAATTCCACTATTATTTTTCCCAAGCTAAGTCACTTGGTTTCATTAAGAAACTTTTTAAAACATGTTTTAGACAATTTTTAAGCTGTTTTATTTTACAGAGAGGATTGTGATTTGTGTTTAATATACTGTAGCTCTATAAGGCATTTCCAATTGGCTGCTTTCAGGGGAAAATAGACCAAATTAGCTGACATGTCTTCCAAGAAGAACACAACCTTTTCTGGTAAACTGTGCCAAGTTGTCTGCCAGGGATCACCAGGATCCTTGCATTCATTCAATAAAATTCTATTTAACACCTCTGCTAAAGTACTACTTGATGCCTCATCAGGGTATGAAGTTTCATAGAATCATAGATCCAGAAGTATAAGGGACCTCAAAACCCATCTAATCCAACCCTCTCATTGTATAGATTAAGAAACTGAGGCCAGGGGCGGCTAGGTGGCGCAGTGAGTAGAGCGCCGGCCCTGGAGTCAGAAGGACCTGAGTTCGGATCTGGCCTCAGACACTTAACACACACAAACAAAAACCTAGCTGTGTGACCTTGGGCAAGTTACTTAACCCCAATTGCCCTCCAAAAAAAAGAAAAAAAAAAGAAAAAAAAAGAAACTGAGGCCAAAGTTGTTTCACAAATTATTGTTTACAAATTATTCCCACTTCATGAGAGCTCTCCTGTAAGAAAGTATGACCTCATCTGAAAATGCATGCAACATTATACACCCAAGGCACCCCATACTTCTCTCTTAAAAAAAAAAACAGAAACCTATTTTCTATCTATCCCATGCCTCATTCCATTGAAAAAGAAAGAAAAGGAAAACAAATTTCTTATACCTAAAATATATATATAGTTAAGCAAAACAAATTCCATCAAAGGTTGCATGAGTATATGCATACACACACACACACACACACACACACACACACACAAAATATATATATATATATATATATATATATATACATATTATGTGTGTTTTCTTCTGTACTTTAAATCTATTACATCTCTGTAATAAGAAAATATGATGGAGGTAAATAATCAACTACCATAATTGTGAATGTAAATGGAATGAACTTACCAATAACATAGAAGAGATTAGTAGAAGACATTAGAAAGCAAAATCCAAAAATATTTTGTCTACATAAACACACCTGAAATATAAGTAATTACCTAGAGTTAAAATAAATGGCTAGAGCAAAATCTATTATGCTTCCACTGACCACAAACAAGCAGAGATAACAATTATTACTTCAGACAAAGCAGCAATAAAAAATAACTAAATTAAAAGATAAAGAAGAAACTACATTTTGCTGAAAGGTTTCAGGCAATTAATTTATTTCAGTGTTTAATATCTTTGCATTACATGACAGAAATTAAATGTTTAAAGAAAAAAACCACGAATGAAATTAAGGGAAAATAGGCAATAAAACTATAATAATGGAAGGACCCAATTTATTCCTATAAGATCTAGATAAATCTAACAAAAAATAAATTAGAGAAAAACTAAGAACCTGAATAAAAATTTAGAAAAATTTGAAAAGATAGAGATCTGGAGATTACTGAATGGATATAGAAAGGAATTTGCATATTTTCAGTTGTGCATTCTGTCTTCACAAAAATTTATCATATCTTAGGACATAAAAACTTCTCTAAAGCAGAAAAGCAGAAATATGCATGTACATACACATATGTAGATATAGATATCTCCTTTACTTATCACAATGTAATAAAAATTATATTAAGGATTGCTGAGGGGAAATCCTAAAATCAATAGGAGTCTAAAGAATTTGATCATAAATCATTGTTGAGTCAAAGAACAAATCATAGAAATGACAACTAATTTCATTAAATATAATGACAACAATGAGATAACATTCCAAAATTTAGAGGAAGGCTTTTATTTACATTTACATGGAACCCTACTGCCTAGTATTAATAATGGTGTTCGCAATTTTCATAGAATATATCCTTCACAATGTCCAAATTATAAAAAAAAAGTCTTTATGGATGGAGAAGTTTTTTTTAATGCAATCGTTTGTGAACGGCAATTCAATTGCATTAAGCTTTAGAACACTACAGGGCCTCCCATGATAATGCAATTATCCTAGTTTAATTATTCATTGGAGAAATAAAGTAGACAACAGATTTTATATTGCTCAGATTAGCATGTAATTACATAGATATTCCACTGAATTCATTAATAAGTAACTATATCTTCCCTTTTGAAGTGCTCTTTCCCTTTCCTTCCAAGTCTGATAGAATCTCTTAAGAGTGTGGCTTTGACTAAATAGCAAATAAAAAAAATTCAGAATTTATAGTCACCATCACTTGAATGTTCTCTTGTAAGTGTTAAAACCATGGCATCTAGGTAATGCAATGAATACAGCACTAATCCTGAAGTCAAGAAGAACCAAGTACAACTATGGCTTCAGACTCCAGCTATGTAACTCTGGGCCAGTCAACCTCTGTCTGTCTCAGTTTCCCTAACTGTAAAATGATGATAATGATAGCATGTACCAGTGTTGTTGTGAGGATCAAATGAGATAAAATTTGTAAACAAAGTGTCTGGCACATTTTAAGTGCTTAATAAATTCTTGTTTCCTTTCTTCCTCTTTTCTTTGTTTCTAATTCCCCCTCACCTGGCTATGTCTTTCTCAAAGAAATAAAGGCAGATGGCTAAGTAGGGAGCAAACTATCTATGGCAGCAATTTTTAAGTAACAAAGAACTGAAAACAAAGTGTTTGTGCATTGATTAGGGAATGGATAAACAGAGGTGCATAAACATAATGGGATACTACTGTGCATAAGGAATGATGAATCTGGAGGGATTCAGAGATGCGTGGGAGATGTAACTAATAAAAAGGGAAGTAAGCAGAGCAATATACATGACTACAACAATGTGATCATAACAAAAAGACTGACATCAAATGCTGAGTAATTATAGTGGACAGGTGGTCTGTGAAGAGATATGACTGCAACTTCCTGCATTCTTCTCAGAGGTGGGGGACTATGGGTAGTGAAAACAACATTTTACATCAAACTAGATACATGTGTTATTTTTGCTAAAGAGGTTTTTTTTTTCCCCTCCATTTTTACCCTTTATTATAAGTGATGGCTCTCTAGGTAGGAGAGGAGAAGGGATATATTAGGAAATTAAGTTGATTTAAAAACAAAAGATATTGATAAAAAAATTAAGAGGAAAATATAATGAATTACAAAAAGCAACCTTTAAAAAAATTATCCACCCTCAGCACCAGGACAAGTAAATCTTAGGATCTCTGTGTTAGGGCAGAGATGATGATATCCCCTTAATGGGAAAAGCATACTAAAGAAACCGTGAGCATGAATTGTCTCAGGTTTCATGGTGAGTTAGAGATGGAACTGTGATTGTTACCAAAGCTTCCCAACTTACAGTTTGGCACTGTATTCAGAAAACATCCCTGTCGGTAGCTTTCAGATTCATTCCTGTGTTTATCTAAGTGGCTGTTACAACCAACAGGCTGTTAATTACTTCACTCAGCATGAACATTCTGTATATAAACTAATGAGAGCACATGAATCTGGGGCATATTAGATATGACTTTGACCTTTGCCTGCCTCACTGCCATACTATATGACCTTGGGAAGATTCTCTGGGCCTCACTTTACCAAACTGCCTGCCAAATAGATATGATACACAGTCAGAATAAATTCAACAGCAAAATTTAAGGAATATTCATTAAGTACTTGCTATGAACAAGGGGCATTGCTAGACAAGGAAGTTATGAAAATAAAAAATGCCCACAGTCTCTACCCAAGGAATTTCTCATTGGGGGAGTAGGGGAAGAGGTAGAGACACATACACACAGTGGGATGGGTTTTCATCATCTATATTCTACTGAAACCATTGTCTCAAAGATCACTAATGACCCATCTGTGAAAACCAATGGTCTATTTTTATTCCTCTTTTGTCTGTCTGCTATAATTTTCATTTTCAAAATGTTTGGGTTCATAGGAAAGATCAAACCTCTGAGGTCTGAGAAGGCAGAACAAGAGAAAGAAGATATACTGAGCATGAGGTGCCTATAAGCCCTCTAGATGGTGAAGTTTAGTTGTCAGTTGGAGATGCAACCTGAAAATCTGTGGAAAGGTTAGATCTGGAAATTTACACTTGGGGGTCATTTACAAGGAAGTGATGGGTAATTGAAGTTGTGGGAGTGAGTTCAATTGCCAAGAGGAATAAGTATATATAGAAAGAAAGAAAGGAACGTAGGTAGAATCTTAGGGTACACCCATATAAGAGTTCAAGAAGAGGTGGGGAGGAGCCAAGATGGCAGCATAGAAGCAGGAAATTCCATGAACTCCCCCAATAACTACCTCAAATACCTATAAAATATGACTCTAAACAAATTTTAGAACTACAGAACCCACAAAGTGACAGAAACAAATCTGCTGCTGAAGGCAGCCCAGCAAGCCTATAGGAAGGGTCCATCACAGCACACTGGGAGCAGAGCACAGTCCTGTGTGAGCAGCAGGGTTTCGCCCTTAGGGTGGCCCCCAGTAGCAGTGGCCAGAGCAGACTTCAGAAGAGTGAATCACCAGCAGTTGTGGCAGTATCCAGACTCCTCAACCCATAAACACCAAAGAGCAAGTAAAAGGTCAGTCGAGAACTCCTTGGAAAGGAAGGGCATGGTCCAGCCCCTGTCCCCTGGGCAAAAGCTGACAGAGTCAGGGCAGCTGTTGCCTGGCACATCTGCCTCCAGAGCTTCTGGCCTGAAGATCAAACAGGAAGCAAGCAACCATTCAGAGGGTAATCGCTCTTGCTTTAACCTGCTTAGATCTGGATCTCTGTCTTGGGTGGAGGTCCTGGGGTGTGTGGCCAGTGGGCCAGAGCTTGTGGGGACTGCAAGGAGGGCACCCAACTAATACCTCCAGCAGCTGTTAAAAACCCAGCAATTTGGGACAAAGCTCTCTTCATTCTGGAAGCAGAGTTCTACCATGGCAAAGAACTCAAGTCAAGTAATTGAGTGGCAACATGAGCAAGCAAATCAAGCAGAGTAATCAAACCTTAGATTCCTTCTTTGGGGACAAAAAGTATCAAGGCATGGAATGGGAGGAAGACAATAAAGTTAGAACTCCTGCATCAAAAGCTTCCAAGAAAAATATGAACTGGTTACAGACTATAGAACAACTGAAAGAGGATTTTGAAAATTAAGTAACGGGGCGGCTAGGTGGCGCAGTGAATAGAGTGTCGGCCCTGGAATCAGAAGGACCTGAGTTCGGAGCCGGCCTCCGACACCTAATACGCACAAACAAAAAAAAACCTAGCCGTGTAACCTTGGGCAAGTTACTTAACCCCAATTGCCCTAAAGGGGCGGCTAGGTGGCGCATTGAGTAAGAGCGCCGGCCTCGGAGTTTGGATGACCTGAGATCAGATCCGGCCTCAGAAAATGAGCACCCACGCATAAATAATGACTAGCCTTGTAACCTTGAGCAAGTTACTTAACCCCAATTGCTTTAAAAAAAAAAAAAAGAAAGAAAGAAAATTAAGTAAGAGAAGTGGAGGAAAAATTGGGAAGAGAAATGAGAAAGATGCAAGGAAAGTATGAAATGAGAGTCAATAGCCTGACTGAGGAAAATATCACCTTAAAAAATAGACTAACTCAAATGGCAAAAGAGGCCCAAAAAGCCAATGAGGAGAAGAATGCCTTAAAAAGCTAAATTTGCCAGATGGAAAAGGAATTTCAAAAGCTCACTGAAGAGAATAATTTCTTCAGAATTGGAGCAAATGGAAGCTAATGACTTTATGAGAAATCAAGATACTATAAAATAGATCCTAACAAATGAAAAAATGGAAGGCAATGTGAAATATCTCATTGGAAAAACCACTGACTTGGAAAATAGATCCAGGAGAGATAATTAAAAAATCATTGGATTACCTAAAAGCCATGATCAAAAAAAGAACCTAGAAATCACCCTTCAAGAAATTCTCAAGGAAAACTACCCTGATTTTCTAGAACCAAAGGGCAAAATAGAAATTGAAAGAATTCATCAATCATATCTTGAAAAAGATCCCCAAAAGAAAACTCCTAGTAATATTATAGCCAAATTCCAGAGTTCCCAGGTCAAAGAGAAAATATTGCAAGCAGCCAGGAAGGAACAATTTTACTGTTGTGGACACACAATTAGGATAACACAAGATTTAGCAGCTTCTACATTAAGGGATTGAAGGGGTTGGAATATGATATTCTGTAGGTCAAACGAGCTAGGATTAAAACCAAGAATCACCTACCCAGCAAAACTGAGTATAATGTTTCAGGGGAAAATATGGTTTTTCAATGAAATAGAGGACTTTCAGGCATTCCTGATGAAAAAAAACAAGAGTTGAATAGAAAATTTGACATTCAAATACAAGAAGCAAGGGAAGCATGAGAAGGTAAACAGGGAAAAGAAATTATAAGGAACTTATTAAAGTTGAACTATTTACATTCCTACATGGAAAAATGTTAATCTAACTCAAGAGGCTTTTCTTAGTATGAGGATAGTTGAAAGGAATAAATATATATACATATATATATATATATACACATATATATATATATATACATGTATATGTTTACATAGGAAAGTATATGTACATATAAATATATATGTGAGTGTGTGTATATATGTATACATGTATACATAGATGGGGCACAGTATCAGTTAATTAGGAAGGGACAATATCTAAAAAATAAAATTAAGAGATGAGAGAGGAATATAATGAGAGGAGATAGGGAGAGACAGAATACAGTAAATTATCTCATATAAAAGAGGCAGAAGAAAACTATTACAATGGAGGAGAAGAACAGGAAGCCAAAAGGGAATGGGTTAACCTTACTCTCATTGAATTTGGCTTAAGGAGGGAATAATATACATACTAAATTGGGTAGCTTACCCTACAGGAAAGTAGGGGGGGAAGAGGGGAAGAGGGGGGATGATAGAAGGGAGAGCAGATTGGGGGTCAGGTAGTTATTTTTTTTTTTAAAGCAATTGGGGTTAAGTAACTTGCTCAAGGTTACACGGCTAGTCATTTGATTTATGCGTGGGTGCTCATTTTCTGAGGCTGGATCTGATCTCGGGTCATCCAAACTCCAAGGCCGGTGCTCTTACTCACTGCGCCACCTAGCCGCCCCTTTAGGGCAATTGGGGTTAAGTAACTTGCCCAAGGTTACACGGCTAGGTTTTTTTTTGTTTGTGCGTATTAGGTGTCGGAGGCCGGCTCCGAACTCAGGTCCTTCTGATTCCAGGGCCGGCGCTCTATTCACTGCGCCACCTAGCCGCCCTGGGGGTCAGGTAGTTAGAAGCACACACTTTTGAAAAGGGACAGGGTCAAAGTAGAAAGTAGAATAAGTGGGGGGTGGGATAGGATGAAGGGTAATAAAGTCCGTATTTCACAACATATCCACTATGGAAATGTTTTGAGTAACTATACATGTACAACCTATATTTAATTGCTTATATTCCCAGTAGGGGTGGGTGATGAAGGAAGAAGGGAAAGAATCTGGAAATCAAAGTTTCAAAATAAAATGTTAAAAAAATTATTGTTATTATTATTATTATTATTATTTATTATTTTTACATGTAACTGGGAAGTAAGATATACAGGCACTGGGGTATAGAAATCTATCTTGCCCTACTAGAAAGTCAGATATAAGAGAGAGCAGATTGAGGGAAGGGATATTCAGTAAGATTGCTATTTTGGGGTTGTGGGTAGGGGAAAGAAGAGGAGAAAATTTGTACCTCAAAACCTTGTGGAAATGAATGTTTAAAACTAAAAATAAACCCCAAAAAAACTTTAAAAAAAGATTTCAAAAAGAAAAATGAAAGAGAAATGGGGAAAAGGAAATTAATGGTCAGAGAAGTAAAGTGAGTAGACCCCAGAGAGAGCAATGTCATAGAAGCCATAAGAGTAAAGGCTTTGAAGGAAGGAATAATCAGTAGGAAGGTGAAAGAGGATTAAAAAGGGACCATTGGTTTTGACAATTAAGTACCTGATAGAGATGACAAAAACATCATTGTTGAGAAGCTGATGGTGGTAAGAGAAATGAAGGCAGTTGGTATGAAGTGGTCTCTAGAAATTTAGCAAAGAAAGTAAATAAAAAGTCAACAGGAAATGGTAATAGGATGAAGGAGATTTTTTTTCTCAAAACTAGAAAAGGGAGTGACAAAGAAAAGGGAACAAGTCTCTGCTACAAGCCAAGCACTGTGTTGGATGCTGTGCAAATATATTGTGACATTTGATCCTCATGACAACCCTGTGAGGTAAATAAACACTATTATTGTCTGCATTTTATAGTTGAGGAAACTGAGGAAGGCAGAAGTCATGTGACTTACCCAGGGTCATACAACTAGTAAGTGTTAGGGCCAGAGTCATGTCTTTCTGGCCCTAGGCTTTCCAGAATTCTGTCCCATTGTGCCACCTAATTGCTCTGATCATAAAAAAATCAAAAAATACCTAAGCATATTTGTAAGCCAAGAGGAATGAATGTTATGAATGACTGAAATAACAATATTAGAATCACTCCGTGATGTAATTGCTTTGTAAAAATTCAATACCTGCCCAAATATAATACTGAGGTGTCAATAAATGGGTTTCCTAATTACCCAAGAGTCCAGAATGAAATATTTTCTCACTTCATCAATTTTGTCACTTGCAGAAATGGTATAGTATTCCCAGCATAGTGATACACTTCTCTAAAGTCTGTTATTTTCTAATAGGTCCTCCAGAACTTGTAACCACCCTTAAAGAATGGCATTTTCATTTTATTTTAAAAATTCCTTCTTAGGTCTAGTGTGCCATTATGAAGACTAGCTTTGGTGTCAGATGTGTGACTTAATAGCACCCTCAGCTTAGAGCACGTGCTGCTGGCTCAAGGTGGACCCTTTCAGGAAAAGCCTCCCAGAAAGAGGTCTTCATCTATATTTTTAACTCTTGTCACCTTCATTTGCATTTCATGTAGTTCAAATACAAGGGAGAGAATTTTCTAATTCAATGATACAATGGTTTTTACCCATAAGCAGAAGTACAGAAGTATAAAATGTCTCCCTTTGAAGGAATAATCCTCACAAGAAAAAGATTTTTTCTTTAGCAGTTGCACAATTTCCCTGCCTGCCCATGCCCATATATCAACATAAAAACAGGGAAATATATTTCACTGGTGTAATGGAAATGCAGATTTGAAGATCTTCCCTGCCCCTAGGCCCTTTGATTGACTTAAGAGACTTTGATTGACTTAAGTGACTCTGAGAACCTTCTTTAATTTCAAAGTATACTTTGCCCCCTAATAGGCTGAATGTGGTCACATGGAGCCTGTGGTAGGAGGTTTGGTTTTCAAGAATGACCACACCTTGATGCTCTGTGATTGGGCAGTGGGTCAAGAGGGTGGTTACATTCTCTGACCCAGGAGAAGACTATATAACCCCTGATTTGAGGCTTTGCTTTGGGGCTTGCTTTGAGAAGTGTTGTGTGATTTGACCAGATGAGACTCTGGGAAGCCGTTGTTGAGCGCCCCCCCACCCCGTCTTTGAAAACCCAGATGTTGATGCTTCCCTCTCTGGTAACTGTGATTTTGATATTGATAATGGTTGGACAGTTTGGAAGCCTGTCTGTTTGATCTGTCTGTATACCCTGAAGTTTGGGGTGCTGACCTTTTCCCCCTGAACTAAGTAATATATGTTTGTTTGATTAAAGTAAGCTTGTTAACCCATTTTGAGTTGCTTTCCTTTTGAAAAGCAGATCTAAAAACCTGTGTTGGCAGTCACCCTGGAGATATTGGGGTGCTTGCTGCTACAACTGGATACTAAAAGATATGACTGGAGCCAACACAGAGTTGATTTCTGACTTTATTTAAGTATTCCTAGACAGTTTGGAGATGGGAAAGGAGGCAAAATGTATCTATAATTGAAAAAAGGAGAAAGCTAACCCTGGGGGAGATGGGCTTGTGTTAGAATAATCTTAATATTCAGACAAATATAGGAAGAAATGATTGTAGCATCCATTTAGAATCTTGGAAAGGTTAAGGAGAAGGCAGTAATCATACTTTGGTTACATATGCAACTTCCCCATATGCCTGGCCTTTTCATTTTAGGTGGGGCTAGGAGTGGAGAAAAAGATAATGGAAGGGAGGGGGAGAGGAGGAAGGTCACTTTTGATGAGAAAGGGAAGCAACCAGAAAGGAGGATAGAAGTAGGACTTTTCTACTCTTCTTTTGCATCAGGATCATGGCATTGAATGATAGGAAACTCAATACTAGGACATTTTCTTAAAATAATGCTTTTAAATGCCACCTCTTGACAGAGAGGCAATAAATTCAGGAAGTAGAATGAGACATTTATATTTTGAACGTGGCTAATGGAGGGAATTTGTTTTGCTTGACTATGCATATTTATTACAAGGATTTTCATTTTCTTTTCCCCAGTGGAAAAAAGAGCGGGAGGGAGAGAAAATAGGTTTCTGTTAATTAAAAAATTTTAATTAAGCAAAAGCAATACAGTAATAATTTGTTTAAAAGTTCATGGATACCAGATTAAAAACCCCTGATTTACAGAAACTTGCTGGCCTCACTTGAGAAGGTGATTGGGCTCAAAGAAGCTTATCACCAGAAGACTAACCAGTGGGTAATAACTTGGGGAGCTTCAGCAAACCACGGAGCTACCTACAAAGGCCTAAAGGTATTGTAATTTGTGCTGACAGAAGTATCCATAGTAATGAAATCATGGATGTTTTGAAGCATAGAAGTTAAGGACAAAATAAGAGAAAAGTGGTTTAAGCTGTACACTAGGAAATTATTAAATATAAAGAAGGGTTTACTTATAGAGAGAGTTGCCAAGAGAGGTTGATGGGAAAATTCTTCTCTAAAAGTCTTTAAAGAGAATATTTTGATGTAGGAGTCAACCTAAATATTGATGGAAGAAAAGAAATGTGCTAAATAAACTTTTTTGTATCCATCGCTGTGATTTCTTTGGTGCAGGGAACAGCTGGTGAAATTTGCTGCCAGTGCAGATGGGCAACAATTCTAGAATCTATACTCTCCTAGAGTTGCCTGAAGTCTTGGCCAGGGTTACGCAGCTAATTTTTGTTAGATGTGGATCCTGAACCTAGGTCTTCCCAACTCCCAGAACAGCTCTCTGTCTCCTACAGCAAACTGTCTCTAAGAAAAACTGAACAGGAAAAAGCATAATGCAATAGAAAGACAGCAGAATCACAGAATTAAAGATGGAAGGGCCCTAAGATATTCTCTAATCCACCCCCTCTCTCCCATTTTTACATATAAGGAAAACAAGACCCACTAAGTTCACAGAATTCAAACCCAGGTCTTGTGGCTGCAAATCCATGTGGCTTTCTGCCATATCATCTGGTTGCTCAAGATTCTTTACAGACCTAAGATTCTGCAACCCTGGAGACTTAAGAAAGAAAGGTGGGCTCAGGAAGACTTCAAAAAGCTTGGAAGAGCTATCTACCTTCCAGTTCCTAGACCTCCTTGTATAAGATATTTCCTTCTCATTGGTCATGCAGGCATCAGTTAGAACTGATTCTAAAAGGAGTGTGTTTCTTTCAGGTTTAATACACCTGAGTCTATTACTTTGTCTTAGATTCAAGCTAGAAGCTGGCTGAGAACAAGAGGCAACACAGTGATGGTGAGAGTGACAGCAGGATGGGGGCCAGAACAACAACAGCATCCTGAAGCAATGAGAGATGACAAAAAGTAGGAGAAACACTGGGTCCTCTGCACACTTGGCAATTGCAACAGCCTCAGAATCTTCAACTTGATTGATATGCCGGAGTTGTTGGCACCCTCAAGAAAATCTCCCACATAACATTTGCACAAGCTCACCCACACTCCCAGTCCTTCAAGGCTCTGATTTACTTAGAGGCTTCCATGGAGCTCTTCCTACAGAATCCTGGGGCTTCTTTATAAAGGGCCATTTTCTTCTCCTATCATTGGTATGTTACACTCTACCATCAGGAAGAGGGCTTCAGGACAATGAAGAGGAGCCATTATAATTAAGTTTAAATTTTATTTATTGTTAGAAAATCGTAAATAGGTAGGCAGCTACTAAAACAAAGCATTGTCCATTATTATTGATTTGACAATAGATCAAAGGAATGGAAAAGCACGTTTTAATTTCAACCAAAATAAGTCTTCAGGAGATTTTACAGGGAATGAAAGATTTGACCTGTCACAGATTTGCCTCCTCCAGTGTCCTTAACCCCTTTCCCACTAATCACCACCCAATCACCCTGTGTCCATCTACAGCTATTTCAAACGGCATTTTCTGACACAGCTTTAAGTTGTAACATTGTCTGTATGTGCCGAGTTCCTAACTATGTCTGGCAGCAGCAACCAAGTTGTTCCAGTTCAGAAGCCAAGGGAGAAAGCCAAAGAAGAAAGAGGTCAGACGAGTACATGGCAGCCCTCTGGCTATCCTGGATATTTAGCTTCCCAAATGTTCACTTTTTTTTCCCAAAGAGATACCAGAGACATGGTAAACACCATTAATTTCTATTAAGAGCCTCACTGAAAAATCTCATTTCATTACTAACCCCATGCCACCAGTTTATTTTCTTAAACAAAACCATACAGAATGCTCCTAAATCACTAATGACTTTGGGCACTGACAATTGGCAAAGGGTACTCAAGCCAGATTGTCCCACTATAGAATCCACCTCCTCCAGTGGGTCAAACACTTGGGCAAATGTAATATTTTCATGAAGCATCTGCCACCATTATCAAACAATGGTTCAGAAATCTCCATACTCTGGACTCCTTTAGAATCTCTCCCAAATGCCTTGTGGTCATCGCCCTCAGTTTTAGACAAGATATGTAAGCTTAATTACTTTGTTTTTAAGCTCTCTGTATAAATATCCTGGGGTTAATTGTATTAACAATTAAAAAAAGAGCTATCCCTTGATTTTTTCACAGAGTAAAGTGAAGAATTATGCAATTTCCTGGATAATAAAAGGCAACCAAATTAAAAAAAGAAAAGAACTGGATCTGATATATGAAAACAAATGTTGTTTTTGTGGGGGTGGAGGGCTTTGCTTTCATTATGTGACTATTAAACCAGTTCTTTGTCTGCTTAAGCCTATGACTGATGATAATTTTTCCGAATTAGGATGTTAATGCAGGTTCTGATTCTAACTCTGACACTCATCATCTGTGGAATCTTGAGTAACTTACTTCTCTCTAAGGGCCTTAAGTAGGAGTTGACAGAGATTCTTTCAGTACCCTCTTCACCAGACTGTCTTAGAATATGGTGGGGTAGGGGAGGTGGGAGTGCTAAGGCACATTGCCTTCCAAGAAGAAGCCACCTGGACAAAAGGCAAAAAAAGCCACATGGCTAAGTTGGAATGAGAAGGATGTTTCTGAACCTAGCTGGTAGACTATGAGGGACTAGGGGTTTCCCCTGCAAGAGATAGTAGGAAAAGGAAGCTAAAATAACCTTTTCTTTCATTGAATGTGTATGGAGGCAGGGAGGGATGCAAATAGATTGAAACAGAAAACAATCTTATTTAATTAATAGCCTATGTTTGGTGAGATGACTGAAGATCAGCCCACTTCTCCTCTCTATCTTATTCCCCTAAAAGCCACCTTAAGGAGGCTCCTTCTATCTGTCTAACCATTTTCTTTCCTGTTTGTCACCTCTGACCATTCACAAGGGATGGAGGTAAAAGAAATTCAACTTCGGTACTGTCTTCATTCATATTGCAGCCAAGTTATGTTTTTACTTTAATGCTTGTTTATGTTTCTATGCACTTGCTTAAAGCATAAGCTTACTTACCATGACTTTAGTCCAAAGTAATAAGCAAGCAGGTCAAGACTGAGGGAAGGAAAGCTAACCCAAAAGGAAGAGATTCTCCTCAGCTCAAGCAAAGCTGGAAGCAAGTTGATCAAAAATAGAATGTCTAAACTTTAATCTTTGAGCCTATTGAGAATCTAGACTTCCATTTCAACCTGATGAGAGACTGAAAATGAATGAGTCACCAGCAGTAAGATGTGTTAGTTATGGCAATCATGCCCAAGGTAAACTATACCCCCTTAATACTCATCTTGCTATATTTATAAATCCTTCCAGATCTAAACCCTATGTTCCTAAATATATAATTCACATTATTCTAGTGCTTTGTAAAAAGAACTTGCTCATAAGTACTTCTGATAAACATCTTTCTTAGAGATATAGAGACCTGAGTCAAATTTATAAAAAATACAAGTCATTACCCAAGTAACAAATGGCCAAAGGATATGAAAAGGCCAGTTTTCAGGCAAAGAAATCAAGTTATTCCTGGTCATATGAAAAAAAATGCTCTAAATCACTATTGATTAGAGGAGTACAAATTAAAACAACTCTGAGACACTACTTAATGTCTATCAGATTGACTAATATTACAGAGAAGGAAAATGTTAGATGTTGGAGGAGATGTGGGAAAACTGATCCACTCAAGTACTGTTGGTGGAGTTGTGAACTGATCCAAGCAGCAATTTGGAGAGCAATTTGGAATTATGCCCAAAGAGTTATAAAAGTGTGCATACCCTTTAATCCACCAATACCACTGCTAGGTCTATATTCCAAAAACATCCAAAAAAAGGGAAAAGGATCTATTTGTAAATATTTATGGCAGCTGTCCAATTAAGGAGGTTCAGAATTCACATAAACAGAATGCTCGGCACTCCAACAAAGACCCAAGGCAATTTCTTTGGAATATTTATTCAGAATATATGTATATATAGGCAAATGAGAAAGAAAGGAGATAACAGAATAAGAGGCTTAAAGACAGCAGAATAAGAGCAACTCTGATTAATAGTGGATATATATATTTACATATTTACAAGCATCACCATTGCAGGGAAGCACCAACACCTGATCACACAAGCTGGGGAATCCCAGGTATAGCTATCAGGGTCCCGCACAGGAGGGTCCCAGGCAGAGCATCCTCTCCACGGGTGAGATTCCAATTTGGGGTCTGAATCTTACAGTCTAAGTAGTACTGAGAACAAAGAAGGCATACTGGCAGGTGGTTTTTTTGAGCAAGCATTGGTATCTTGTGTGAGACTGGGGAGGGAGGCCAGTCCCTCCAAGCCCCCCCCCCGCCAAGAGTGATGTTTCCTTGGAGTGGCTAGCTCCAGGAGTTGGGCAGTTATCATATCTCTTCTCAAGGACCTGGCCAGGGTCCCAGGAGAGGAGCAGCTTTCAAGTTCTCAGGATCCCTGTTTCCAAACAACTCAGGGTAATAGAAAGGTCATATTGAGTTGGGGCCTTGGTTTGTATAATCTTATTCGTCACAGAGGGGCTTACCTTGCCCCTACAGCAGCTCTTTTTGTAGTGGCTAAGAATTGGAAATCAAAAGAATACCCATCAATTGGGGAAGGCTAAACAAGCTGTGTTATGTGGTTGTAATGGAATATTATTATGCTATAATAAATGACAAGAAGAATTATTTTGGAAAAACCTAGAAAGAGTTACATGAACTGATGCTTAGTGAAGTAAACAGAACCAGAAAGAATGTTGTACATAGAAACAGCAACATTGTTTGATGAAGCATCATGTATAACTTAACTATTCTCAGCAAGATAATGTTCCAGAAAATCCCAAAGGACTAATTATGAAGCATACTATCTGCTTCCAGAGAAAGAATCAATATTGTTTGAATACAGACTGAAACATGCTATTTTTTACTTTCTGTCTTTAATTTTTTTTCTTTTATTCAAGTCTTCTCATACAAAATGAATAATATGGAAATGTTTTACATAATTGCACATGTATAATTTGTATCTGATTGCTTACTGTCTTAGGGAAGGGGGTGGGGAGGAAGAAGGGAGAGAGAGAGAGAGATAGAATTGAGAGCTCAAAACTTTAAACATAAAAATGTTTTAAAAAACAACAAAATATCCCCATGAAAAATAAGATACAATGATCAATAACAACAACAAATAAAAGCACTTGCTCACAGTCCTGTGATGAAGGTAAGATAAATATTCCCCCCAATTTACAGATAATAAACAGTCTCAGGGAAGTTTTTACTTACCCAGAGTCATATAGCGATTAAAACCCAGAATCAGATTTAATGACTCCAAGTACAGTGCTCTTTCCATGGTACCCTTTCTTATCTCTGCAGAAATTTATGGCTGCAAGGACTTTTGAAATCATTTAACTTTACTCCCTTGTTTTACAGATTAGGATGTTGGGATTCATAGAGATTAAGTGACTTGTCCAAGATCATTACCGCTCTAACCATTGATAGATAGTTTTCTTCCTGGTTCAACAAATTTCTTTAGATATGTGTGAAGAGAAAGGCAATATAACACATAAGAAGTCTGGATTGAAAAACTGGACTCTTTGAATTGGGAAATCAAGTCATTTAGCTAGCATTTATGTGCCAAGTGCTATGCTAAGCACTGGAGATACAAAGAAAAGAAAAAATGAAACAAAAGCAAGCAAGCAAAAACAAGTCCATTCCTGCTTTCAAGAAGCTTCCAGTCTAACAAGGCTGGCCATCTCCAGTAGTCTTGACTCTTGTTTGGACACTAGGCTCTGCTGACTCTGGAGGAGAGAGTGAGGATGTTGACTTTATCTATAAAATGAAGAACTTGAACTGGATGGTCACTAAGATTCCTTCCAGTTCTAACCTTCTATATGTCTGATTCTTTATCAGGGCTGAAAAAAATAAAGTCAACAAAGTCTGTCTTTGGCATCATCAATATCTTTCTCCCATATCCTTTCCTCACTTTGGTAGGGCCCATTTCCTTAATACCTTCTTGGATTTGTACCCAAATTAGAGCCACTCTCAGGAAAAGGAACAAAACAAAAATGTAATATAAATTCACCTACACTGAGGTGTGAGTATATTATAAGGATCAACAGGTTACCCAAATTTATTTGAACAAGACAAGATTCTTCCCATTTGGATTAAGTGCCCCAAAAATAAATAAATAAATCTCTCATAAAATATAAGCCATTAACTAGCCAGGCAGTAAAGGGAAAGGGAGAGGGCAGGTTAGGGACAAAGTACTTCCTTAGTACTCCTTAAACCACAAAAGTTGTCTTTAATCTTAATAATCAGTCAAAATTGAAGGCTTTTAACCTTCTCATAATTGGCACAGATAATATTAAGGAGATAAAAGAGGGCGATAATGGAGAGATGAAAGAAGTATCTTGGCCAGTAGCAAATCTTTTGATTCTCATCAATTGGAATGGTCATTGGTAAGGAGGCAAAATATGGTCTATATCAGTGATTATAAAACCACAAGCTGAATGATGTGATATACTGCATCTCACTTTTCTCCTATTTCCTTTCATTTTCTTCTTCTTCTTTTTAACCTCCTTTTCTTTCTCTCCAGCCTATTTCTTAGGTCTATCAGTAATACCCAATGACACCTACGGGCATTGATTTGCTGGGGTCATTCAGAGTTGAAGAGATTTCTCACCCCAATCCACAAAATTATTAGCAACTATACAGTTGTTTAGAAGATTTCACTTAGCAAGTCTTCAGTTAGCAGATTAAAAAAAAAAAATGAACCTAAAGCAATCATATTAGGGACAGCTAGGTGGCACAGTAAATAGAGCACTGGCCCTGGAGTAAGGAGGATCTGAGTTCAAATCCAACCTCAGACACTTGACACACTTACTCACTGTGTGGCTTTGGGTAAGTCACTTAACCCCACCTGACCTCCAAAAAGCAAAAAAAAAAAAAACCCAACCCAACCATATTTGTTTTCATAGTCAGGCATTCTTAATACAACAGATATATTTTTACTAATTTCATTATTTTCTAATTTAATTCAACTCAATAAAATGAGATTATTGTTAATAATTTTAGTGAGGTTGTATAAATTAATATACTCCTTGAAAAAATTGAAAATGATCAGACATATGATTTATCTAGGTTTAGTAAACAGTCACTGAAGTTCTCTATGTCTCTGTCTGCTAATCTGTAAAATGAAGGGGATTGGGTATAATGACTTTTATGTTACCTTAAGCTTTAAAATGATTCTGAGTGACAATTATTCCTTAGGAATTGGCCTGATATTGCTGAAATCAGTGAGATAATAGTAATAATAACAACTCAACTTTATGTAGTATATTTACAAGCTGCATATATGTTATCACATTTCATCTTTATAACAACCCTGTGAGGTGGGTAATGATGCTGTTCTATTTTACAAAACTGAGGCTAAGTTAAGGATTGATTAATGACTTGCCTGGGTTCACATAGCTAGGATATATTTGATGTAGGATTTGAACCCAAATCTTCCTGACTTCAGATGCAATTCTCTATCTGATTTGCTACCTAAAGAAGGATTTGAGGTTAGTGGATGATAAGAAGGTTGCCAAGCTTCTTGGCATTCAAAAGTATATTTCAAAATAGCTATCCCAACCTGTGGTCATGGTCAGAAACAAAAAGAAAATGAAACCCAAATAAGAGAAAGTATGGGATAGTTCACTCTAGGAAAAACTTGCAAAATTAGGGGACTACTCCCTTTATTAAGTTCTTGATAATAGGTCACAAAGTTAGAGTCAGAGTGGACCACAGAGGCCATGTTGTCTGACCTCTTCATTTGGCAAATGGTAACGAGGACCTGGTTAATGAATTTCTAGTGCCCAGGTGTTATGGGAATGGGAATCTGAAGATCTTCCCTGCCTCTTGGCCCTTTGATAGGCATAAATGACTCTGAGAACCTTTCCTGATTTGAAAATATACTCTGCCCCCTAATAGGCTGAATGTGGTCACATTGAACCTGTGGTGGGAGGCTTGTTTTTCAGAAATGCCTACACCTTGTTACTTTATGATTGGGCAGTGGGTCAAGAAGGTTGTTGCATTCTCTGAGCCATGATAAAGCTATATATACCCTGATGTGAGATTTTGTTTGGGGGCTCACGTTGGGAAGAGTTTTGTAATTTGTCCAGATGAGACTCTGGGCAGCCACTGAGCCCCCCCACCGGCTTTGAAAACCCAGATGTTGGTGCTTCCCTCTCTGGTAACTGACTAGGTATGGATGTCAGACAGTTGGAAGCTCTGTCTGCTGATCTGTTTCTCTGTCTGCTTCTAACTTCTGTTTGTATTCTGTTTTTGTTGACTTTTTCCCCTGAACTAGATAAATGATATATGTTTGATTAAAGTAAGATTGTTAACCCATTTTGAGTTTCTTTCCTTTAGAAAAGCAGATCTGGGGAGCCAAGATGGCGGAGTAGAAACAGCTCATCCAAGCCACTCTGCCCCCAGATTTCCTCCAAACTATGTAAAAGGGGACTCTGAACAACTTCTGGAGCCCCAGCACCCACAGAACAACACAGAGAAGCTAACCTCCCACTGAGGACAGCCCAGCAGCCCTGCAGGAAGGACCAGCACAGAGCTCTGGGAGCCAAGCCGAGTGGAGCCCAGGTCCCTGTGAGCCAAGGTTTTAGCCCCAGGGCAGCAGGGCCAGCAGCCGGCTGGAGAGACCCCAGAACACCAGCAGCCGTGGCGACTCCAGAATTATCAACATAGACATGCCTAGGACAAAGTGAGAGGTTAGTGCCCTATGGACTTTGGGACCAGTATTTGGGGAATGCGTCAGCTTCCTCCCCTGGGGGCTAGAAGCTGCTGAGGACACACGCCATTTTGTAGTTTTCAGAGGCAGCTCCAGCTCCTGGCCTGTGAACTGTAGGGAGATCCAGCGATCAGTCTTGGGGGGTAATCACTCTTGCTTTAACCTCCCTGGATCTGGATTGTGATCTAGGGTGGAAGTCGTGGGTGGGTTTACAGCTTGCCAGAAACAGAAGTTGCCCCCCACACGTTCGGGACAAAAATTCCTCTATCTGGCAGCAAAGCCATAGTGTGGCAACAAGCCCAAAAGTCAAGTAATTAAGTGGCAACATGCCAAGGCAAAGGAAACAGAAAAATGCAACCCTAGACTCCTATTTTGAGGGCATAGAGCGGGAAAAGGAATGTGAGGTCAGAAGGCCTGCTCCAAAAGCCCCAGGGGAAAACATGAGCGGGTTGCAGGCCATAGAGGACCTTAAGAAGGACTTAAAAATCAAATAAGAGAAGTGGAGGAAAAATTGGAAAGAGAAATGAGAAGGATGCAGGAAAAGTATGAAATGAGGGTCAACAGCCTGACTGAGGAAAACAACACCTTAAAAAATAGACTAACTCAAATGGCAAAGGAGGCCCAAAGGGCAATGAGGAGAAGAATGCCTTAAAAAGTCGAATTTGCCAGGTGGAAAAAGAATCTCAAAAGTTCACTGAGGAGATTCATTCCTTCAGAGTTAGACTGGAGCAAATGGAAGCTAATGACTTTATGAGAAATCAAGATGCTGTTAAGCAGATCCAAACAAATGAAAAATTAGAAGGCAATGTGAAATATCTCATGGGAAAAACCACTGACCTGGAAAAAAGATCCAGGAGAGACAATTTAAAAATTATTGGACTACCTGAAAGCCATGATCAAAGAAAGAACCTAGAAATCACCCTTCAAGAAATTCTCAAGGAAATTGCCCTGATGTTTTAGATCCAGAGGGCAAAATAGAGGTTGAAAGAATCCACCAATCACCTCCTGAAAAAGATCCCAAAAAGAAAACTCCCAGGAATATTATAGCCAGGTTCCAGAATCCCCAGATCAAGGAGAAAATACTACAAGCAGCCAGAAGAAACAATTTCAATATTGTGGAAACACAATCAGAATAGCCCAGGACCTGGCAGCTTCTACACTGAGGGATTGAAGGGCATGGAATATGATATTCCAGAGGGCAAAAGAGCTGGGAATGAACCCAAGGGTCACCTACCCAGCAAAACTGAGTATTTTGTTTCAGGGGAAAATATGGTCATTCAGTGGAATAGAGGACTTTCAAGCATTCTTGAGGAAAAAAACAGAATTGAATAGAAAATTTGACATCCAGACACAAGAAGCAAGAGATGCCTGAGAAGGTAATCGGGGAAAAGAAATCAAAAGGAACTTATCAAAGTTGAATTATTTACATTCCTATATGGAAAAACAATAACTGTGACTGACAAAACCTTTCTCAGTATGAAAATAATGGAAGAAGGGTGCATGGTCATATGAATACATATGTGAATGTGTTGTGTATATGGTTACAGTTACATATGGATAGAGGGCATAGGTTGAATTTGTTGGGAAGGGAGGATACTCAAGGGATGAAATTATGAGGTGAGAAAGGAAAGTGGCAAGAGGAGATGGGGAGAGATAGGGTAGGGTAAACTATCTCATGTAGAAGAAGCAAGGGGAAGTGACTGCAGGGGAGGGAAAGAATAGGAAGGCAAAAAGGCAAAACCACATTCTCATTGAATTTGGTTCAGGGAGAGAATGACATACATACTAAATGGGATATCTCAACCTGCAGCAGAATAGGGGGAAGGGGGATGAGAGGAGGGATGATGGATGGGAGGGCATCTTTGGGGGGAGGGGAGGTTGGAAGTGCCCACTATAGAAGAGGGACAGGATCATGTAGGGAATGGACCAGGTGGGGGGTGGGATGAGTGGGAGGGAACTATAAGCAGCCTTGTACAATATATCTACTATGATAATGTTTTGCATAGCTAGACATGTACAACATATACTGAATTACTTATCTCCCCAGAGGGAATGGGTGACAAGGGAGGAAAGAAATGGATCTGAAATTCGAGGTCTTAAGATTAAATGTTTCAAATATATATAAATACTATTATTGATACTCTTTTGCTTGTAATTGGGAGATAAGATATGCAGGCATTGGGACACAAAGATTCACCCTCCTCTAATGGAAAAGTCGAAGGGCGTATGGGAGAAGGTATGGGAGAGAGCAGATTGGAGGAAGCGATATCTTGTGGGACTGCTATTCTGGGAGGGTGGGTAGGGGAAAAACAGTGAGGGGAAATGATTGTAACTCAAAATCTGGTGGAAATGAATGATGTAAAACAGAAGTTAATAAAGCATTTGTTTAAATATAAAAAAAAAAAAGCAGATCTGAGAACCTGTGCTAGCAGCCATTCTGGGTATACTAGAGTGCTTTCTGCTACACCAGGTGTGTGTGTATGGAGGTTAGTGAGTCTGCCTCTGGAAATTTGTGATGTTGGGGAAAGGAGTCTGGCTTTCCACTTCAGAACATGTTGTTTCATTCTCTCTAATTTATATCTGATTACTGGGTGATAAAGCAAAGACCTTCTAGTTGGCTACTGAGCTAGAAATGGGAACTAGAATGAAAAAAGATTAGTACACTTTCCCTTCTTCTAATCTCAGTGTGAAAGAATAACTCCCTGTGCTCCAGAAAGCTGGGGAGGTGAGGAGGGAGTGACTCTCCCCTGATGGCAGTCTGAGAGCTCCTGGCCTTCTAGGCACACCTGGGTCTGGGATGGGCTGCCTCTTGTCCTTGTCATCCTTCCTTTGATACAGGTCCTCAAGAGATTTTGAAAGACCAGAGGAACAGAGGTCCAGTGACCTAAGTCCATACCAAAGTTTGCCAGAAGTTATACCTCCTAGGTCAGTGCAACCCCAAGCCACAACCTACCTGACTCAGCACCATAGTGTATGAAACAATTAGCCAAGACTTTTGTCCAGCAGGAAAGGAGAAACTTGTCCAACAGCTACATGACATTCAGAAGTGAATTTAGTGAAGCAAGTACCCTCAGGGTCTAAGGAAATAGAGAGGAGAAAGTGCACCAGATTCAAAGGAACATTTTTATATTTTTGGTTCTTACTATTTCCTTTCAGTTAGTATCTCTTTGTGAAAAGCTAATTGATGTTAAATGGTTAGATTATATCAGGGCATTAACAACTGATGGTTGATAATGAGAGAAATACATTGTAATGGGGGGGAGGGAGGAAGGGTTTGAGATGACATTAAAAGAACACACTCCTCTTAGTGTTGCCCCCAGAACCCTGCCCTAAGACCCATTTGCTGACATGAGTAGGAATTGGGAAAAAGAACCCTCAAAGTTTAGATGGCTGCACAGATGAAGAAACTGAGATCCAGGGAAGGTAAATGACATGTCCCCAAGGTCACACAGGTAGTTGAACTTTTGAGAGAGCATTTGAATCCAAGTCCTCTGGCTCAAGACTCAATATTCTTTCAATTCTCCCACATTGATGACTATATATGTTTGTTTATAGACCTTACCATGAAGTTATCAATGACCTTCCTAGTCTGATTACTAGCAAGAACCTACATATATAGCAATGACTCTGTGTGTGTGACTCTGTGTGTGTGTGTGTGTGTGTGTGTGTGTGTGTGTAAAGAGAGACAGAGAGAGGACACTATCCAAATCAAGCTCATTGTCTACTAACTAGTCATTGTGTTCTTTGAGTATAGAGCCTCTCTCAGAATAAATGTGGGATAGCAAAGCTGCTTTTATCCAAATCACTTTACCTGCTAAGTTTCAGCATCCACCCTTCATAAGCAAAAGAAACAAACTCAAACATAACCAAGAAGTTATCTATGTTATACAATTAAAACTATCTAATCTCAGGGGCGGGTAGGCGGTGCAGTGAGTAAGAGGGCCAGCCTCAGAGTTGGGATGACCCAGGATCAAAACCGGCCTCAGAAAATGAGCACCCACACATAAATAATGACTAGCCATGTAACCTTGAGCAAGTTACTTAACCCCAATTGCTTTAAAAAAACAACAAAACTATCTAATCTCGAGGATCCTAAATAACCTCATGTAATGTTAATGAAACAGGAAGATCTTTCCAGTCCATTACTAGGCCTATGTGACCACATGTATCACCTTTTCCCTTGGGCCAGAAGCTGTGTTCCCAGGTCTAAAGGTACACAGGTATTTCATTAATCATGGCTGTGACACATCCTGAGTAACACAGAGTCCATTGGGGGAGGAACTTGCCTAAAGAGGAGTTTGATTAGAGAGAGCCTTGCTCATAGGAAGGCTTTTACACCTTATGGTACTAAGCAAATTAGGCACTGAGTCTGGAGGTTGTGGTGCCTTCTGGCTCTGAGCCTATTAGTTGAAAGCTATATATATTGGGAGCTTGGTATTTTACTTTGGGGGTTTGCTTATGAGAAGGATCTTTTGATTCCCTGGAAAGGACTCTGAGTAGCCATTTGTTAAGAGCCCCGGCCCCCCTGCTGCTCAGAGGTGGGGTTTGTGCTCTCCTGGTCTGATGGTGTATAAGTGGTTGTATCACTTTGTTCAGGCAGTTGGAGTCTTGTCTATTGGATTATTTCTTGGATACTCACTTCTTTCTACTTATGTGTACTTATCTGTTAATTAAAGTAATATCATTAACTCCTTTAAATCTGTCTTTCCTTTAGAAAAGCATATCAAAGAACCTGTGCTAGCAGCCCACCCTGTGTGTTAGTGTGGTTGCTACACCTCACAATGAAAACAATTCTAGGATCTCAGGGCTAGAAGAGATCTTGAAAGTCATCTAGTTCAATAGCTAACAGCAGGAATCCCCCTGCAGCATCCTCAAAAAATGAGGATCCAGCCTCCATGTGGAGCGCTACAGTGCTAGGAACTCCCAGCTTCCCAAAGCCTTCCATTCCACCTCGGGGCAGCTCTCAAGATTGAGAAGCTTTCCCTTCACACAATACCTAAATCTGCCTTGCTGCAATCCTATCCCTTGCTCCTAGGCCTGCCTTAGAGGGCCAAGCAAGAGCAAGTCTCATTCTTTGGCCAAATAACAGCCCTTAAAATTTTGGAAGTCAGCTATCATATTCCTCTAAGTTTTCTGTTCCCCAGATTCAATTATGAAACTCTCATTTTTCCCAAACTGAATCATACATTCAGCTTTCTTTTTTTTTTCTGAGATGGAAAACACTTTGACAGGGGGTAATGTCACCCTCACTGGAAGAAGCCACTTCTTAGCATATGGATGGCAAGTGTAAGGCAAACAGTTTTAGAGGTCACAGCCAGAGATGACTGTAGGCGCCACCTAAGCTTTTACCCAGTAATCATATTAGAAAGATGCAGAAAGTATAACATGAAGATATAATGGATGTAGGCAACAGCTTGGTGACCTATTTATTCCTTGCAAAACCATCTCATTAAAGTAGATGCTGGGAAATTTACATTTAACTCATGAGTGGAAACAGTTTTTGATGGCTCCCACCATACTGAATATGACAAGTTGGCATCAACTGGTTCAGGGTACATGCTGTAACAACAAGCCAGTCAATTAACAATAATTGACTGAGTTAATAGCTCAACTACATTCCCAGTACTGAGCTGGGAGCTTAGGAGGATATAAAACAAGTCTAATAAGACCTTGCATCTCCAGGTTACTTGGAAATGTCATTCTATTTTCCAGTTATCTTGATGTTTTCAATTTTAAGCAATAAAAATTTTTTAAATTTTACCATTTTTATTAAATTCCTTCTAAATGTATTATATATACATACATATATGAATATGTGTGTATGTATGTAAGTCTATCTATGTATACACACACATATCTTCCTGCCCTTGCAGAATACACTGAACTTTTTTTTTCTTTCCTTAATAGGTCAGAGGTGTCCTGGACATAGATAAAGTAATCATAGAAAGCCAGAGGTGGAAGGACAAAAGGGATGATCTAACTCAGTACTTTCATCTTATACATCAAGCGACAGATGCCCTGAATTGCTCCAAATCACACTGCTCTATTATAATTCAGTATTAATTTCTCATCTTGAAAGTTACGAAGGTGTGTAGGATTGTTGATCTCTACATTAACTTTATCAGTATGCACTAAGTTATTAAACATGTTATTTTAGAGGAAAGCTTGCACTTATAAATGTGATCTGCTGATAGGCAGCCTCAAGCTGCTGTGCTTTGGGAGTTTGGGTTTCAGCTCTCTCCAGTTTGCTGTCTCCTCCCTTGCTGTCAGTCATCTCTTCTCACTGCTGTCAAGCTGCCTGCCTCCAGCATCTGCCTCTCCATGCTCTCTGTTGTGGCCTTGGAAACTAGATAATCAAGTTTGGGAAGACTATATGTGAAGAGAGTAAACAGACACTGAGTGAGGCTTGGAGGGATTCTCCTACAAGAAAAATGCACAAACTTTAGTCTGTGACTTTGGAATATTGATTTTGGCTAATCATACCATTCTCTTTACCCCTCAACTATATTTTTTCTTTTGCCTCATTCTCTCTCTATGAAGAATAGGTGACATTGTTAGATAACTGAATTCATAGAATCAAGAAATTCAGAGCTGGAAGGGGCCTTATTCCAATATCTAACCCAACTCCTGTAAAGCTATTTATAGGTAAGCGAAAAGCAGCAGAGGCAAGATACTAAAACAACCAAGTCTTTTGACTCTGAATCCAGAGTTCTTTCTACTACACAATGCTACCTTTTGGATAAGTAAAGTGCTATGGACATGATCTTTACCCTCAAAGAACTGTCAGTTTGGTAGGGGGAAAGATTTATATGCATGGAAACATAAGAGCTAAATTTTATAATAATATTAATGATGAAGCATACTCCTACCTACCTCCTCACAGAGGGGTCATATACTAAATACAGAATGATGCACATATTTTTGGTCATGACCAGCTTTAGCAGAGAGCACCCCGGCACACCCAGGATGGCTGCTAGCACAGGTTCCTAGACCTGCTTTTCTAAAGGAAAGCAACTCAAAAGGGGTTAACAGTCTTACTTTACTCAAACATATGTCATTTATCTAGTTCAGGGGGAAAGTCAGCACACTGATCTTCAAAGAATACAAGCAGAAATTACAATCAGACAAAAAATACAGAGAAAATAACACAATTCAAAAGACCAACATACAGGGCTCCTAGCTGTCTGACCATTACCAACATATAGCACCAACATCTGGGTTTTCAAAGCCAGGGGGCTCAATGGCTACACAGTCTCATCTGGCCAATCACACAACTCTTCCCAAAATGAGCCCAAAAGGAAAACCTCTCATCAGAGGTATATATAGCCTTCTCTAGGGTCAGAGAACATCATAACCCTCATGACCCACCACCTAATTACAAAACAAGATGTGAGTCTTCCTGAAAAACAAGTCTCCCCTAAGCCAGCTTCTCCTGTGGGCTCTGCTCCACCCTTCAGCAAACTCTTTCCACCATAGGCTCCTTGTGACGACATTCAGCCTATTAGGGGGCAGAGTATATTTTCAAATAAGAGAAGGTCCTCAAATTTACTTAGGCTTATTAAGGGGCAGGGAAGATCTTCAAATTACCATTACCATTACACCAATGTGAGGATGTTTTACTTAACTATGTATATATTACAAAGATTAGTTTTCTTTTTCTTTCTTTTTCTTCAGTTGGGGTGGGAGAGACTTTGGGATATAGTTTCCTCCCCCTAGAAAAAGGAGAGAATAGAAGAAAGTATAGATAAACAGGGCAGATTTGGATGTTAAATTTGCATGTTAAATTTTTTGTAAACTTGAAAGACAAGATCTGTCTTTTCACATACAATATTCGCTTTTTATTCTATAGCATATATGGAATGTAGGTGTTAAATTCAAAATAGAAATAAAGCATAAGAAGTCTGTGGTAGTATCAATAAAATACTCAGAAAAAATATGCTAACTTAGTCATGGAAAGCATCACAGAAAAGGTGGAACTTGACTTGGGTTTTGAAGGAAAATAGGATTTGTATAAGACAGAAAGGTGGATGGGAAAAGTTGATCTAATTGTTGGGAAACAGTGGAAGCAAAACCACTGAGACAGGAATTAACATAGGTGGGGAAGCCATGGAAGGAACAAGCCTGATTAGCATAAATGGATGTAAGAGAATACAGGAAAATAAGTTTGAATGGGTCAGATAAGGCCAGCTCACAAAGGACTTTAAGAACTAGGCAATTTCATGAATGCAACAAGTCACTCACCTCCTCCCAGAGAGTTGATGGACTTAAAATGCAGGATGAGACATGCATTTTTTGGATATGACCAATTTAGGAATTTATTCTGTTGGTCTATCAATATATATTACAAAGATTTTGTTTAATTTTTTTTTAATTGTTCAGTTGGGGCAAGGAAGGTACAAGGGGTGAAGGGACAGTTGGGAGGAGAGACAATGAATCAATTTTTAAAAAATTAATGCACAGAAGAAAAATAACATACATAAAGCAATTTTGTTACTATATAGTGAAATTTATACGTAACTTTTTGTTAAGTATGTAACAACTTCACAATTTCTAATTGTGAGGGGGTAGATTTTTCTTCTAAAGCACATGGTTCAGTATACACAGTGATTACCTTGCTTTTCACCTTGAGTAGAGACCTCTTCTATCATGGATAGTACTTTCCCATACAGTACCAGCAGAACCTGATTCAATGTACAATGATTTTTCCCTGAGGAGTGAGAATATAC
Organism: Gymnobelideus leadbeateri; assembly: GCA_011680675.1. NCBI lineage: Eukaryota > Metazoa > Chordata > Mammalia > Diprotodontia > Petauridae > Gymnobelideus > Gymnobelideus leadbeateri. Next base: position 308,031 of record WOXC01009333.1, read on the forward strand.
ACAAGTACAAATTATGCACAACTGAGCTAAAAGATAAGCCTGCAGCCTCAAGCTAATCAGTTTGAAACAGATTTAAAGCATTCATCAGTATTATGCATTCTCTAGCTTTCCTGCCCAGTATGTATACCCAAGTCCCATTCCCAGATCCAGGCTGAGCCCCTTATTCTCTGAAGAAGCAGCGTCCTTTTCTGTCTGTGACTCAGATCAAAGCTTATTAAATACAAGTCAAAATATCTCTCTTCAGAGTTATCTGAATCACCAGCTTAGCCATTGTTGCCTAGGTTCTGCCATAGAAATCCTCTTATTAAATTTTACACCTTAATTTGGGGCACTCAGCATCTTGCTCAGCTAACCCTAGTTGTCACTTCCTTCTTTATCAGCTTGATTCTTTGCAAGAATCTCCTTGCTTTTTGTTATTTTCCATTCAGTTTCATATCCTATTATCTCATCACAGATTCTCTGGTTCTTTCTCCTTTCCTTCACTGCATCTCTCAAATAAAAGCAGAAAATTTATTGAGTGCTACCTACAAAGCACTAGTCAGATATAAAGTCCACTTCCCCCTTTCTTCAAAAATGTGACCCCCTGAAATTACTGACTCACCTGGGAGGCCCAGAATTCCCCACCTACCATCAGAAAACCCCTGGAGCCTCACTGGGTAGGTCATATCTATCAGGCACACAATTAGCATCATAATTCATCTGGCACATCCTGCTTTCATATTGTACTTTCTTTATAACATCTGCTTGGAAAACTAGCACATTTGCATTCAATTAAACTTCAACTCTCCAGATTCCATCCAGACTGAAAATCCTACAGTCTGGGAAGGCTTTCAGTGGGGACTGGGGTGGTACTTAGCACAACATGCCACCCACCAATTTACCAACAGCCCTTTCCTGCATGGTACTCTAAGATATACATAGATCTAACTATCTTTTTGGGGACACTTTTGTACTATCAATTCCCATAAATATTAAGCAGAGATAATAGGTTATAATAAAAGGTTGGATGCTGTAGAGGTTTTTGTTTGTTTGATCTTTTCCCCCCATTAACAAGCATTTATTTTCTCTCCCACATCTATCTCTGGGGAAAAAAATGACATTCTTGTAACAAATATGCAAAGTCAAGCAAAATACATTTCTGCATTAATCATGTTCAAAAATGCATGTCTCATTCTGTATCTTAAGACCATCCATCACCTCTCTGTCAGCAGATGAGTAGCATACTTTATTTTCAGTCTTCTGAAATTGTTGCTGGTTTCTGCATTGATCAAAGTTCTGAAATCTTTAAAAGGTATTTGTCATTACAATGTATAATTTGCTAAATTGTTCTTCTGGTTCTGCTCACTTTACTCCCTATATTCCATGCAAGTCTTCCCAGGTTTCTCTGAAACTCTATTTTATTACTTTTAGTTGCATTATAAAAATTACATTCACATGTTGTAAATAAATGGATAAAATTTATTTATCCATTTCTCTGGCTGAAGTAATGGATACTCCTTTATTTCCAATACCTTGCACACAAAAAAGAGCTGTTACAAATATTTTTGTATTTTTTAGATATTTTTTCTTTGACATCTTTGGGGCATGGATCAAAGGGTAAGCACAGTTTAGTGACTTTGGGGGCATAGTTCTGAATTGTTTTCCAAAATCCCTGGACCAATTCACAGCTCCAGTCACAGTGCAATAATAAGCCTATTTTACCAAAGTCCTTCCAGTATTGTTTTGTTTTATTTTGCCAATCTGAGGGAGCAGGAAGATTGGGGTTTGAGTTCTGCCTGATATATATTATCTTTTTGAACATTAGTAAAAGCAACTTCGTATTACAATAAATTGCAGATTTAACCAGTCTCCATTAGCAGATTGAATTTCCAGACTGGGAGTTCCAAACATTTATCAACTGGCCAATCTAGACCCAAAAAGGGAGGTCAACAAAAAGCAGGTTTTTCAATGAATTGAGGGTTTTGTTTCTTTTTACCAGTGTGGAATTAACATCTGTTTAACCAGTCTATGAATATTCAAGATCAAACTGTATCAAGGTGAAACTGTAGGAATAGAAGTCCATAGTTTCTTATGCAATCTTCTTCTGGGTCTTTTTATGCTAGACTGTTTGTTAATTACTGCTGAGTTCATAATAAATAAATGAATACATACATATATAAATAAGCATAAGTACACATACATGCATATATATTTAGCTAAGATAAAGTTGTAGGAGGGCTTATGGTCATATTGGGTGACAGAGATTGCCACAAGACCAGAGAAATAATGCTGCTATCTTTGAGAACAGCCCTCCCCTTAAGTAAAATGACCAAAAAAAATCGAACTTAGCTTGCTAGGAGAGAACCTAATGACTAGAACTACAGAAGAAGTCATCACTTGCATGATCTGTTCTCATTCAGAAAATAGCCACCCATAACTCGGCCTTTTAAAGTCATTGTGTCAGCAGATCCAAAGTGCAGTTGCTAAATTAAATTTTCCTCAGCTTCAAAATAAATTCCTCTGGAAGGTGCTCAGTTTTATTCTAGGTTATTGAGGAAAGAACAAGGAATGATATAAGAAATTTTATTAAAATTTTAATTTCCCCTAAATGTAATGGAAAAAATCTCTTCAGAGTTTATTAAAATTTTCAAAAAGATAGACTTTAATGTAGATCTACCCTTGACCTGGCTAAATTTTAGATGTAACAAAAGCAACCTAGGAATTAAAAAAAATAAACAAACCATAACTGTCTCCCCAAATAGGTGTGGCATATAACCCATGATCAAACCAGCCATTGTTTGCTCAGTGTCTTGCAGCCTGGCTTCTGTCCCCTTCCATCTGCTTTCTTCTCATGAAGATAAACAGTGACCTTATAATCCCCAATTCCAAGGGCTCTTTTTATAATTATCCTCTTCCTTGATTTTTCCTGAAGCTTTTTTCCTGGCTTCCTTGATGATGTAGTCCCCTGGTTCTCCTTCTACTTTTCTAACTAATCCTAAGTCTCCTTTGGTGCCTTTTTTTGCTCACTTTTCCTACCCTCTCATCATGAGCATCCCCTAAGACTTGGTCCAGGCCTTCTGTTCTTTTATAGTCTTTCCCTCTAAGACCTCATTAACACCCCAAATTTTAATTTTCACTTCTATCTTGATGACACCCAAATCATAGAAATGAATTCCCCAATTTGTGAGGAATTATACAGATAATCTAGTTCCACCTTTTCATTTGACAAATGAAGAAGCTGAGACTCATTTCTCACTCCCTTATTGGCTATCACCCAGAAAAAGGTGCTAAAAGACAGTAGCCCAGTTGACCTTGGAGTCATTAAAATCATAAGGTTTTCATTTTCTGGGAATTATTTAAATAAACCTATAGCTATATTTAGGGAAACAGCAAGGTTTTTTTTAATGGAGCAAAACACAGGACCAAAATTAGGGGTGTTTGCTTCTACCAAGTATATGTGATGAATGCAAGAAAATAGGCCAGATAGGTAGAGGACAATGACCTTGCCTCTTACATCTGTGTGTGTCTATATATGATATTTATGTATATGTGTATGTATGAATATACACACCTATATATGTATATACACAAATACACATATAAACACTTGCCTGTATACATATGTGTATATGTATGTATATGTGTGTTTTTATACACAGGTATGTGTGTACGTGTGTTTATACACATGCACAAATATATTTTTTAAATCCTGGATAAAATTCATTTGCATATCAAGCTTAAGAGGATCTTGGGAATTGTGTAATCTCAAATCAGATAACTATCTGAGACTGAGGACCTTGAGCTCAGGCCTAGATATCTGAATTAGAACAGAAGACTATTAGCCAGAGGGAGTTGTGCCCAGCTTTTGTTAGCTGGGTGCAGTAGATCCTCAATAGCTTCTGTCAGTGTTCTCCTTTAGCCATGACATCCTAGCCCACTGGAACAAGATAGCCAACAACTGGCACTGAAGTGAGGAAGCTCAAATATCCTTTGACCCAGCAATATATAGCAGGGACATTAGACCAGGAAAGTGTTCAATGCAGCAGAAAAACCCAGAATTGCAGGAGAGATAGGCAACAGTAGTTATGAGTGACTTGATATATGGTAACAGGACTTTATTGTGACCTGGGAAACAATGGATATAGGAATTCAAAGAAACAGGGGAAGATTTGTATGAATTTAGGCAGAGAGAAGTAAGCTCTACTAGAAGAACAATATATATATATATATATACATATATATATATATATATAATATATATATATTTGTACAGTAATATTAACAAAAGCAAAACTAACAGGCAGCTGAACTCCCAAGGTCTGCTGAGAAAGGGAAGGAAAGGAAATAAGCATTTATAAAATGGGTCAACTGATCAGAATGAAACAGGATGTAGCTGGTGCTGATTGACAATTCTACTGTCCATATACAGATCTAGGTTGCAGTTCCAGAACAGTGAGTAGCATTGGGGATCTGTCACAACGGAGCAGGGGTCTTAATCACAGTTCCAAGGTAGTGAGAACTAGCATTTGTGACTAAAAGAAAGCAAGGAATATGGTCACAGTTCTAGAGTCAAAAGGAGCTTTAGTGCTTGTGGCTGCAGGGGAGCAGGGCCTTTCCTGGGGAAAGACCAAAATGTAGACCAGGAGAACAGTGACCATATCTCTCTCCAGATTACACCATCTTAGAAGCACTGAAAACTTGCAAATCTCTAAAAGTAGTTTTAAAAATAGCAGCATGAAAAAGCCTGCCCACAACCAGGTTAGTGGAGCCCAGCTTGAACATAGATTTCAAAGTCAAGAAATAAACTGAAAAAAATGAGCAAACAACAAAAAAAATAACTCGACCATATAAAGCTACTATATTGGCAGGGAAGACCAAGACACAAATTCAGAAGGCAATAACATGAAAACAGCTACAAGCAAAGCCTGAAAGAAAAATGTTCATTGGGCACAAGCCAAAAAATGAATTATTGGAAGAATTAAAGATAGAGATAAGAGTGGTAGAGGAAGAATTGGGGAAAGAAATAAGAACAATGTAAGAGAATTAACACCTATAAAAGGGGCACAAAAATTCATGGGGGAAAAATGAACATCTTAAAAAGTAGAATTGGTCAGATATAAAAAGAGGTGCAAAAGTTCATTGAATAAAATGATTCCTCAAAAATTAGAATTGGGCAAGTGGAAGCTAATGATTCTATGAGGCATTAAGAAACAATAAAACAAAAAAAGAAGAAAATGTGAAGCATCTTATTGGAAAGACAACTAACCTGGAATACAGTTTTAGGAAAGATAATTTGAGAATTACTGAACTACTTGAAAGACATGATTTTAAAAAAAAAGAACCTAGACATCATATTTCAAGGAATTATCAAGAAAATGGCCCCAATATCTAAGATCCAGAGGGAAAAATAAAAATAGAAGGAATCTATCAATCACCTCCTAAAAAAGATCTCAAAACAAAAACTCCCAATAATATTATAGTAAAATTCCAGAGCTCCCAGATCAAGGAGAAAATATTGCAAGTGGCCAGAAAGAATAAATTCAAATATTGTGAAGCCACAGTCAAGACCACACAAGATTTTGTGGCTGTGATAGAAAAAGAAGAGTCTTAAGATGAAAGCAAGTTTATTGCCTGTGGATCCCAAGGCACAGAAGAATGAATATATAATTTTAGAGTGGGATTTCTAGGGGGATATGTTAAGGGAGATGGAAATAAAGTTAAGAGTCACTGGGATAGGGAAGGTATGATGGATGAATATGATGGATGAATAGGAGTTTGTTAATCATTGAGAAATGAGTTCAGGTAGGTTGTCATCATCCCTAGGAGTGTAGCCTTATGGTGGAGTCCTCCCCTGTCATTAGGAGACAGGGTTTAGATGGGGGGGAGGGGCAGGGGAAAGAAGAGGTTACACTGTGGAGCAGACTTAAGCAAGGTCAGTAGTAGAAGTGAATTCTACTAGTGCAAGGATGGAATGGCATTTCATTCTTCACCTGCAAGACCTGAGCCTGGAAAGCAAGAAGAGGTAACAAGGTGAGAGAGACAGAGAGAGAGAGAGAGAGAGAGAGAGAGAGAGAGAGAGAGAGAGAGAGAGAGAAAGGAAGGGAGGGAAAGAAAGAGGGAGGGAGGGAGGAAAGAAGGAAAGAAAAAAAGAGAAAGGAAAGAAAAGACCTAGAGAGGGTCTTAGGGAATTAATTATTTTCTTAATGAATTCCTTAGTTGGGTAGTAAACACTGAAAATTTGGCTTAAAAAATCATCAAGTTTCTCTGCTATATAACCCCTCAGAGACATAAACCTCAGTGTATAATTCACCACATTCCACAGGTTGCACAGAATCTGCAGCACACTTGGAAAGCAAGAGCCTGTAATTGCCATGGCAACTTTTGCCTTGGGGAATTCTTTTGGTTTTGACTATTTCAGATGTGAGCCTTTCAGTTTTCTTTGAACCTGTTTCTAAATCAATTTTCTTCCTAGGCTGATATAGGAGACTTTGTATAACAAAGCTAATTGTCCACAGAGAGGGAGAGTAAATGAGCTTAAAATTTCTGTTTTTTAAAATATATATTACACATTTTTTCTGTTTGGTTTAAACCTTATGTATATAAAAATGATCCCTCAATAATAAATCTTCAGTTTCATTCAATCTCTTTTTTCTCATTTGTATTTTATTCCAAATTAAACTATGTAGCTGTATATTAGTGTATTGAAAGAAACATGTGTACTATGTTGTCATAATAGTAACTACTATTGTCATAGTGATAATGAAATTCGAATTTATGTAGCTCATATGTAATCTCATTTGTTATTTTACAATAAACCTGTGAACTAGGTACTAGTGAAAGTATTATTATTTCTTTCTAAAGATGAGGATACTGAGGCTCAAAGAGGTGAGTTACTCATTCTAAGTCACATAGAAATATTATAAAACATACACACAAACACATTTTCATATATAGTATGAAATATATATCTATGTACCATCTGATGGGTATATATGGGTGTATGTGTAAATATATTCATGTATAATATATGTATATGAATATGTGTGTGTATATATATATATATATATATATATAGTAATGCAAGAAATTAGTAGAACTGCTTTCACTGTAGATTTTGCTAGTGATAGTCAATGACAGTTGACTCTTGGACTGGAAAAAATCGTTTAGTAGATAGGTATTCACATGCCTATAGGACTGCATGTTTAGAGTTACATTTTAAAGGCTACCCATGATCTCTGCCCTTAAGGGAAAAAATTAAAAGCATCTAAATGCTCTAAGTGGTTTCAGACAAATAGGGCAAACACAAAGAATTAATTGATGCACATCCAAGCCATTGTGCTGGTCAAGGGTGTCCTATACCTCATATCCCAAGTGAGGACCCTTACAAAGTGAATTTGGAATGAAATGTAGTCAGAGTTCCCAACTTCTCCACAAATTCTTCCTAAGGCTAGGGTAGCCAACCAACTGGAAAGAAAGGAAGATGCCATAGAGAAGGAGGGAAGGAAGGAAGGAAGAAAGGAAGGAAGGAAGGAAGGAAGGAAGGAAGGAAGGAAGGAAGGAAGGAAGGAAGGAAGGAAGGAGGGAAGGAGGGAAGGAAGGAAGGAGGGAAGGAAGGGAGGAAGGAATGAAGGGAGGGGGAAAGGAAGGAAGATGGAAAACAGTACAGGCTTTGATGTATGGGAACTTTGATCTTGTTCCTATACTAAGCTAGAATAAACCCTAGGAATCAGAGTCCGTCAGCATATCATGTTCTGTTTCTTCCAAGATATTAAGGCAAAAACTCTTAACTTTTTTGAGTCATTATCCCTATTGGCAATCTGGTGAAGCCTATGGATCCCTTCTCAGGATAATTCTTTTAAAGGCACAAAATTAAATATGTATTATTAAGAAGGAAATCAATTATTAATAGTTATCAAAATACTTTTTAGAAAAATCCCATGGACTCCAAGTTAAGAAATCCTGCACTAAAAACATGGTTTTTGCATTAGGAGACCTTTAGACAGGGAGTTCCAGAAATATAGAAGATCATGGATCTCCTTCTGGGGAGACAAGATCTAAAGCTGCCTCTGGAATAAGGGTATTTGAGGTAAACTCGTTATAAAAAGCAGAGGGCTCCAGCCACTTCTCTTTTTCTGGCTGGTTTGGAAGTGGGATGTTCTTTCACACACAGGCCAGAGGCATAGCTATAAACTGAAAATGTGTTGGTGGAAATGTGTGAGTGCCATGGAAGTGTATGAGAGAATGTGGGTGAAGTCATAAATGGTGATGGAAATGGGAGTGGGTGAGTGGAGGCTGCAAAGTGAGTTAGAGAAAAGATAGAAAAAGGGTTAAAAGTATGTGCTTTATAATACACACAAATATTGTAAGGTGTACATATAGATATATGTAAATATATATAAATATGTAGGTACACATATAAGAAGGAATAATGTAATTATATGTTGGCATATTAAGTATTCATTTTCTTTTTTTGGTCTGAATCTCTGGCCTAGCATACATCTCTCCAACCTGTTCACAAGATTAGCATTAGAAACTTTGTCAAATGTTAAATCTAGGGAAACTCTATGAATGTCCATGTTGGTTATTATTTTTATTATTACTGAAATGCACATACTTGTACTCAGGAAGGTAATTTTTTAGACCCAAATGTAACACTTGATATTTATTCCTATAAAATTATAGGCATATATGATTACAAAATTATATAATTATGCTATGGTTCAGCCCATTGGTCTTAAACTCAAATAGAAATGGCCCCCTGTTGGATGCATATTGACTTAGAAAACCACAAGTTTGCATATCTATGTTATATTGTATTTTTATTAATTTTGTTAAAACTTTTAGAATTACATTTTGATCTGGTTTGCCTGCACTTAGGAGTATTGCAGGCCTCATCACAGATCTGACAGATTCAATTTAAATTAATTTTTCATTTGATTCTCTTGAAGAGTGAAGAATTATGTTATAAAGTAAATACTCACCAATCTTGACTGGTTTTTATGTTGACAAATCTTACTATCTTAAAGCAGGCTACTCCTGTATTAGTCAAAGTTCCTTTCTTCAGTTCCTTCTTGCGGTATGTTTATGGAAGTTATTGGGAGCATTTTATTTATTTTTTAATACCCAAGAAGCAATATGAGGCATCCAAAGCTCAAACTGAATGTACTTTTCACACATATTGAATGAAGTTCTTCCTGAGGTAAACAAAGGGAGAAATAAAACAGAGAAATACTCTCCACTTTTCTGGAGATGAGAGATGGTTCCTGGGTACTTAAGGGAATTAGGGATCACTATAAGGCAGTATCTTTTCATCAAAAAGCAAGTCATGCCAGACTGATTTCATTTATTTTTTTTAAAAGAGTTATTAGGCATGTTATCCCGGCAATGTCACAGACACAATTTACCTGGATTTGAAAATGGCATTTTTTTCAAAAATAAAATCTCTGATAATATTCTCATGGGACATACATGGATTGGATGAGAGCACAGTTAGCTGGATTCAGAAATGGTGGACTACTCCAAGAGTATTGATTAAAAAAAATAATGACATTATGTAAAGAGGTACCCTACTAAAGTGTCCCAAGGCTCTTATCTTTAACACTATTCCATTTAAGATTTTTATCTGAGTTATGATAAAGATATGTGCCATACTTATGAAATTGAGGGTTAATGTGAATCCCTCCCTTCCTCCCAAACTACCTCATATTTAAATACTTTTCATGGATTTGTATTTATTCCCTTTATATTTATTTCTTATGTCCATATATATATATATATATATATATATGTATATATATATATATATATACTTATATAAGTATAGGTACTGTCTTCCTCATTAGAACGTAAGCTCATCGAAAATAGGGATTGTTTCATTCTTTGTATCTGTATCCCAAGTACCCAGAGCTCAGCACATAGTAAGTGCTTAATAAATCTTTATTGATTAGTTGATTTTGCACAAATGGTGAAACAAAAAAAAATCTGGTTACAGATTATCTACTTATGGAAGCTTCTTTGGCACTTTCAGAACACTGTGTATCATGTTTTCAGAACAAAGCTGTAAACACTCCTGGAAAAACACATCATCCTGATGGCTGATTAGCCATATCAGGCCAAAGACAGCATGTTTTCTTCTCTTCAAAATGTAAATGGATCCTTTCTATTTCTAAAGTGCTTTCACATACATTAATTCATCTGAACCACATAAAAACCCCATGCAGAAGGCAATAAGACCATTAGCCCTATTTACAAATGAGGCTCTGAGGAGTGTGGAAGAGCCTTCCCTAGCTACTAAGGGTCATAGTTAGGTCTACAATGCAGCTTTCCTCATGCCCACATCTAGTGTTACCCTCTCAGGATCCTTCTACAAAACAGTGTCCTAAAAATATCCCTCATATGTAACTGTACTCCCCTCTGACATATCACATGAGACCTAGAAAGCAGAATTCATCTGTGCAACAGCTCTATGCACAGGAGATGACTGCCTAGTGCGTCAGAATCCCACACTGCCTCCTTATGACTGCTTTAAAATAGGAATTGATGCTTTCTGGAATGAATAAATGCAAACTGTTCCTCTAAGCCCAGACCATTCTTTACAGCAAAACTCAGTAAACTTCTTAAATTGAGATGTTGTCTTTCCCTCATTAAGTACCAATTAACTGAAAGAAATCCCTACTTTCTGTCTTTAAAAAGGTTTAGCAAGTGATACCCAGTTATGTGAATTTTAATCTGATCATTCCCTTACTAAATAAGGCATCTGCCTGAGGAGAAATCAAGGACTGGGTCCAGACCAAAGACAGAGTATTATCAGATAATGTCAATGACAGTGGGAGAGAACATCCTTAGAATTCTAAACAGAGACATACGAAGCAGTGGAGGCCTTAAAGGTCACTGACAGCCTTGTTTGCTCTAGGAGAGGAAACATAAGTTACAGGGCAATTTATTTCATCCCTTTCTTTCTTTAAGCTGTGGAGGGGAGGGGGTAAGGTGGGGGTTAAGTTGGAAGATTTTGCTGGACCTGATGTTTCACACAGAACAGAAATATTACATAAGAGCAAGAAATGCCTTTGGGGAAGAAATGACCACAGGCATTTTGTTCTGAAGTCTTAAAGCCCATGAATTCTTCTCAGAGAACCCTAGCCTTAGCCTCAACAGTATGTGGGGAAGTTTTCTGACCCTTATTTCCCTCCCTTTTTCTGGTCTACATCCCAAATCTTTTGGTTGAAGAACCTTTCAGTCTCTCCACCACCATCAGTTTGTTTTCTTGGCCTAGGCATGTATATATACTCTTTGTTCCCTTTAGTTCACATAGAAGAGAGAGGTGTGGTTTTTCTAAAAGGGTTTTATAAGCCAATAAGGAAGAAAGGCAGAATACAAGAGTGGAGAAAGATCCAGAGTCAAGAAAACATAGAATGACAGGATTTGGGAGTTGGGCCTCTTGTCCAACCATACACCACAAGAAGACCAACCATAATATACCCAACAAATAGCTTTTCAGCCTCTGCTTGAATATTTCCTAGAAAGAGGAAACTACCATATCTTGATGCCACCAATTCTACTTTTCTAATTGTTTAGAAGTTTTCTCTGACGCTAAATATAAATTCACCTCTTTGGCAAATTGATCCTATGCCATTAATATTCAATGACTTGAATAAACTATAAATAGTGTGCTCAATGAAATTATAGACACCGTTTGTTCTTAGCTGGGCCCTGTGGAACCACATGGAATAAATCTTATTCTTTTTAAAATATATTTTATTTTTAATATATGGAATAAAACAAGCATTTCCATAACATAGCATAATAAAAAAGATAATTGCATGTGAAACTGAAAATCTATTATGTATACCTTGCTATTTCATTTAAATATGATAAAGTTATCATGTAAATTTCTTTTTTCCCCTTTTTTCCACTCCTTTCCCTATCCCTGCCAAACCTAGTTTTTCTTACACATGAAAGTTCTTCAAGAAAATGTCCATCTGGTATTTCCATCACCACATCATCACTAATATTTATTCTTCAGTTTTATGTGTTCTTTTCCCTTGTTCGTGTATTGCATAGCCACATTCAAGGTCTAGAAGACAATTTGTCTACTTTATAACTGTGTTTTCAGGAGATCAACAGTGGGTATGCTTTAGTTATATTCTAGTACCATTATTATCTCCAAAAGAAATGACTCAAGACAGAATTATGCAAATGCCAATAAAATTATTCTATTTTTGCAAAAAAAGAAAAAGAAAAGAAAACAGTCATTATATCTCCATCCTCAACCTCCCACCCCTAGTCTTCTTCTCTCCAGGCTAAACATGCTAAGTTTCTTTAACCATTATTCATATAATATGAATTCAAAGCCCTTCACCATCCTAGTGGCCTTCATCTGGAAGTCTTCTAAACTGTGGAACCCAGAATTTAACATAGTAAACTAGATGAGACCTGAGAGGGGTAGAAGGTAATGAGAGCACCACTCCCTACTCCTGGAAACTGTCTCTTTTAATCTAACCTAAATCACATTTGTTTTCCAGGGCTGTTATATCATAATACTTACATATTGAGCCTACATTCTACTCAAGCCCCCCAAATCTTTATCAGAACTACTATTGTCTCCCCAGTATTATAGTTGTGAAGTTGATTTTTGCATCTGTAAAGTCACACACAAGCAGCTTTCCAGAGGATTGTTGCTTTTAACAGCTTTCAAGGTTCTGATTACACAACATAGCAAACTCTCTATTCAATAAAAAATCAGAGCAAAATATAGCATTCAACATGTCACAACTCAACAACTTATCAACAACTTATCACTAAAATGGTCACATAGTTTTAAACAAAATACATTCATTTAGTCAATCACAAAATCCTTAATTCAATCACAAAGTACAAAAGTCAAAGTTCTCCACCTCTAGGTCACAGTAAATCATAATCTTCTCAGTCAGTACACAGTATCCAAGTAAAGTCTTCCTTCGTCTTGACTCAAGTCTGGCTCTCAGCTTCCATGGTTCCTCTTCCATGGTCCCGGCTCTAATTGTCACCTGGGTTCAAAGGAAGGCAGCTCTTAGTTCCTTGTCCAATTCCTTGTCCAGTTCTTCATCCAGTTTCTGTTCCATATTGAAGTTCACAGTATCCAGCACACCTCAAGTCTTTCACAGTTCCTGTTTCTGGGAAGCCAATGCTTGACAGAGCCACAATAATATTCATAATTTTTGCCAGCACCATCATCAATTCACTATCTGCCTGTGACATCAACTCAGACCTACCAACAAGGTCTGAGAACTCAACACAAATCATCAACATAGAAATCAACACAGACCCACAAATAAGGTCCAAGAAGTCAGTACAAATCATCAGTAAAGTCCCAGGACCTCCAAAACCCTTCTCCAGGACTTCTGTAAACATACAACCAGAAAATCCTCTTTCAGGGCTTCCAGTAAGGTCCCAGGGTTTCTGTACAAAGTGTCACAAACAAACATCAACCGAAACAGAGCAGACAAACAGAGTGCTGGGATACTACAAGTTTTCTCCTTCTTGACTCTGCCACCACAAGAGTCCTCTTCTCAGTTCTGCTGTCTCTAGCCTGGAAATTCTCCTTATATATGGTCATTAGCTCCTCTCCTTCCCTTTTCAGGAGTTCATGAGTTCTAGGGTTCACACATTCTGTTTCTTAACAGACTTAATATAAGGCTCAAAAGAAACCTGAATTGAAACAAGGTGTTAATCCAATAGCTGAAACAAGGTGTTAATTACTTCTTTGCTTGCCATTACAGCACTGATGAACAAGATTTAACAATTATTGCTACCAATGTGAATTTCAGCCAAATATGCTAGCTTGTCAAAATCTTTTGGGTTCTTAACTCATCCACTGTATTAGCTCTCAGCTTTGAGTAATTTGATGATTGTACTATCAATACCTTTATATAAATTGTTGATAAAAATGTTAAATCACCCAGGATCAAGCAAAGATTTCTGTCTACTAGAGACCTCCTGCCAAAATGGCATTGAACCATTAACAACTACTCTTTGAGTTGATGCATCCAACCAGTTCTGAATCCATTGTATTATTTTCAAATCTATATCTGTCTATCTTCTCTTCAAAAATAATATGGGACAGTTTATGAAAAGCTTAGCTAAAATTTAGATAAACTCTACCCTTGACACATCCCTCATCTACCAATTTAGAAATCCTGTCCAAAAAATAGTCCATCACGATTCATGCTTGATGAAGTCATGTTGGTTTTTAGTGACCATCATGTCCTTCTCTCTTTAAATCATGTCTTTAATGATTCATTCTAGAATTTTCACTGAAATTGAAGTCAAGCTTGTTGGCCATAGTCTGTAGACTCTGTCCTCTTTCCTTTTTTGGAAATTGGGAGAATATTGGTTTTCTCCATTCTTGTTCCACCTCCCTATTTCCCATGGTTTTCCATGATTATAGACAATTGCTCAGCTATTTTTCAAGTAAGGCAGGTGACTTGAATTCATAAAGGACAGCTACATGCACTCATATAATCTCCTTCCCTTTCATGAATATTAGCACTATGCTAGCCTTCTTTGTTCTATCACTTCCAAGGTCATTCTCCTTTTCAGAAAAGGAAAAATAAACCCAGAACAAAATAAAAATTGAGCAGTTGTGCCTTCTCTATTTGTCAGTTATCATCCCACCTACTCCATATAAAGGTCTGTGCCTTCTTTGGCTCCCTTTTGTCTTGCACTATAACTGGAAAAAGAAAAAAAAAAAGAACACATGTCCATTTAGTTGTCCTAGGCTTATGTCACAAGGTCAGCACTTTTGACACTCTTTTTGAAAGTAATGATCTAGGTTTTTATATTGATCTTCTGAGACTTGGCTTTGCTTTTTTCTTCTGTATATTTTTTCTTAACATCTAAGTTAGTCGATAAGTTCCCCATGCATCTATACTAGCATCTTTATACAAATCCCATTTCTTCTTCTCATGGAAATTCTTTGTCTTTGTGTCTTCATAATTTCATTCTTGAACATCAACCGTTCCTCTCTCCTAGGTTGACTATCCTAGAAACTATTTGCTTCATGGGATCCTATCCATCTTTCCTATGAACTCTGACATCTGCTTTCTCCAAATCTAGGATTCATGTCAGTCTATGTCCATATTTCCTCTCTTTTTTCATTATCAGTCTAAAATGGAGTGAGCAATTCCCCTAGCAACCAGTTTTTCCTTGTTAGTGAGTACCACCATCTTCCCAGTCCTCCAGGCTCAAAACCTAAGTGTCATCATCAAGCTCTCACTGTCCCTCACCCTTCTATATCCAATCTGTTGCCAATGTCTTTAGATTTTACTTTTACAACACATCTCCGACATGCTTTCCTGTGATACTACTATCACCCTCGTACAGGCTCTCATCATCACATTTTGGACTATAGTAGTAGCTTGTCCATAGACTGGCTAGCCATAAGTCTACTTCCCTACTTCTGTGCACCCTCCATGGAAATGCCAAAGTGATTTTCCCAAAGCCTGCAAGTCTGACAGTCTATGTCACCACCTTCTCCTCCCCCTATTCAATTAAGTCCAAGGACTCATTATCACCCCCAGGATCAAATACAGAGTCCTCTGTTTGGCATTCAAAGCCCTTCATAACCTAGTCCTCCCTCCCCCATTTCCTAGTCTGTCCAGTACTCTTGCACCGTACACCTCCACATACACATGTCTATTCTTCAGTCCAGGGACAGTGGCTTCCTTGTTCTTCTAAGAACAAGATACCCCATTTCTGGGCATTTTCTCAGGTTGTTCCCCATACCTGGAATGTACCCCTTGCTCATCTCTGCCTCCTGACTTCTCTGGCTTCCTTCATGTCCCAGCTGAATTCCTACCTTCTTTCTATAGCAAACTTTTCCTAACACCTCTTAATTCCAGTGCCTTCCTTCTGTTAATTATTTTCTACTGATCAGATATATAGCTCATTTGTACATATTTGTTTTCTTGTTGCCTCCTCAGACTGTAAGCTCCCTGAGGGCCGAGACTGACCTTTTCTCCTTTTTGTATCCCCAGCATTAGCACAGTTCTTGGCATATAGTCTATGCTTAATAAGTGCCTATTGAGTAAGAGAGTGACCCATCTTGGTTGTACACTTACTGTGTGGGTACTGGTTAAGCCACTGAACTACTCAGGTCCCCAGCAAACTCTTTAGGTTGCAGATTAGTTGCAGCTCTATCTCTGTAGAGGGACTTCCCTGATTACACATTCTCTCCCAATTCAAACGTAGATTTGCCTGAGGGTGGTGAGGTGTGGGGGAAGGGGAGAAAGGTTAAATGCAACAAATTAATTAAAGAGTAAGAAATTGTTGCGTTATAAAGCTTGATAAACTTATCCTAAGGTCCTCTAAATTAGATCACTAATCCTACTTTTATCAATCAATCACCAAGTATTTACTAAATACTGAATGCATTCCAGGCTCTGTACTAGACATAGCCAATTAAAGTATTTTTGCAGCATCTTGCCTTGGACTCAAATCTTGGCCAGTGGCCATGTGCTACTTCATAAGACCTGTCCTTGGCCACACCCAACCCAATGTCTATTGATAGGATGGGGTTGAATGGGACATTTTACTTTTGTTCTGTTCCTTCTTTCTGACACTACCCACTTCTCCAAAGATTTTGACTCACCACTCTCCTGAAAAGAAATTGTTGAGCATTTGAGGCCTTGCAGTTTGAAAGAACCCAGATAACTCAGATAACTCCTAATAAAAGTTAAAAAAAAATATTAAAAAGGATAATTTTATCACTTCTTTAAGAAATGAACCATTAAGTAGTCCTAGAACTCTAAAACTCGTTGATGTCATTGTTTTGCTTGCTTCTTTTCCCTGCAATGTGGTACTTCAGGGTCTAGAAATGCTATAATGTTGTTCTGTTGTTCCAAATATCCATTGTGACTTATGCTAGCTCCCTTCTGAGGTAAAAGAAGAGGCACTAGGTTTTTAACCTGAGAACTTGTGTTCCAAATTCTATCTCTGCTGCTGACCATCTGGGTAACCAAGCAAGTTACTGAACTTCTCTGGACCTTATTTGTAACATGAGTGGGTGAGATTATATGACCTCTATGATCCCTTCTCAGGCCTGAAATCAGGAAGACTCTTCTTCCTGAGTGCAAATCTGAACTCAGACACTTAATAGCTGTATGTTCCTGGCCAAGTCACTTAACTCTGTTTGTCTCAGTTTCTCATCTGAAAAATGAGTTGGAGAAATAATAACAAACTACTCCAGTACTGTTAAGAAAACCACAAATGGGGTCATGAAGAGTCTGACATGACTGAAAATGACTTAAATGAATGCTTTATAAAATGCTAGTAGAATCTGTCACTTTTATGAAGAGGTAGAGTATATTTAAAGTGATATTGAAATAAATTAGATACAGGCATACCATGGATCAGTTTTCCTCATTAAAAGAGCCTATAAAATATAGGTCTAATATCTCCACCATTACTGATCTAAGAATTCCTCTTTGCTATAGCCATATTCCTCATGAAGTCAATATGACCAAATTAGAACAAAGTAGATGAATTAGAGAGTACCCTCTTCAGCCAAAGATTATTTGTACAAATTCCTATATTTGGTGTCAAAGGCCTTTCCCATTAGTGATTATGTCATAACTCATCAGTTTTACTGGAAGGAAAAAAGGAAAAGGCTCACAATAAGAAATATGTTCTGCCAACTGCATCTCCCCCCAAAATGATTTATTAAAGGCTATGTAGAGCCAGCTTATGTTTCAATAGGTACCATAATGTGATATTGTGGTCCCCCAAAATCAACATCCAAACTGAGGAAGTTGTGTTCCAGTTCCAAGGATAACTTCCAAAATTTCTGTTTTTGAATAGAAAAAGGTCCATCTCTAAAGTGTTAGAGCTGGTACCTCCTTTGGTGGTGGCAGGAAGGCCAGAGGTTGTCCAGGATGGTGCTTGCTAGGGAACAGTGTTTTAACTGCTTCCAGATCCAGATTTGCTTTGGGATCTTTGAGCAGAATAATCATTTAAGGAGGATGAGAATATGAAAACAGAATGTTCTCTGTCTACTCTGAGTCAGCTAACAAGGGGGTATGGATAAATATTGAGGGTCCTAACTATAATGCCAGGTGCTATAGGGACCTCTGGGACAAGACATATCATCTATAGGGTAATTATCATGAAATACAGAGTCCTTGACTGCTTTTAAAGGTGAAACAAAATGCAAGGAATAACTAATATTTATTGGATATTGACCAAGTGATATGGGCACAAAATCTACCAGGAAATTCTCTTTGAATGGCAGAAATTCTCTGCCATTCAAATTCCAGAAGAATGATGTTGGTTTATTCTTTAAAGTCTTATAGAGGTGCTAATGCTTATGTTCATACTTCTGTGAAATACTCATTTAGATTCCATAAATGCAATACTCAAAGATGCTAATGGGAATAAATACCTTATTAATATAATTACAATGCATTATAAATGTGTGTATATATATTCTATAATAAGCAATATTCATTCATTTACATTCCTTAGGTTGACAATAAATAATACTTATAGTTACAAAATTCTACAAAGAAACTTTTCACTAATACATATAATATGAGTGGACCTCAGCAACCACAAGTTAGACAACATGAAACACTGGTTACAATTTGGGATCTGTTGATAAGAAAAAAAAATGCCTATGTGTCAAATTAGAATGGAATTTGCCTGAGGGATTCAAAATTAATAAAGCAGTGGGGTGAATATTAAAAGTGATTTTATAACTATTATTTTCATAGGGAAGATACCAAATTACTTTTAAACTACTCCCTCATTTCCCAACACTTTTCCCACTCACTTTGTACTCAGAACCCAAAGAGGTAGCAGTTATGGACTAATAATGATTGGATTAAATAAAATAAAACAAAAATAGTAATTCTCATTTTTGCTTATTCACATTTTTTAAAAATCATCATTCATCTTTTCATTCATTCATCCAAAAACCATACATTAAACAAGTTCCTGCCACATTTATTGCACTGTGTTAGGCATAGAAGAAAATTAAATGAATGAAAAACATAGTTTTTGAACTTATATAGTTTATAAACTAAAAGGGAGAAAAAGATATCGATACAAATTATTATACAGATTCAAACATAAGTGCAATTAAAAGAGATGCAGAAAAGACCATGACTAACTACTAGGGAGAGAGATCATGGCAAAGGTAGTATTTGAACCGGGCTTTGAAGGAGCAACAACAAGAAAAAGAATTTCAACAAATAGGGAAGGGAGAAGGCATTTCAGGCCTAAGAAATGCTGCTATCATAAGTGTGGATACAAGAAAATAAAGGACATATTTAGGAGCAGGTAGTTGTTGTGAATGGCTACTAAGGCTTGAAAAAGGAAGTAATGCGAAATAAGGCTGGAAAGGTAGATTTTGAAAGAGAGCTTAATATATTTGAGAGCTAATAATATAATGAATTAGGTTGGTGGGGGTTAGGGACCTCTACAATTATAATCTATTTACTTTGACTGAAAGTTGAAGTTCTACATTCAAGGCCCATCACCATCTGGTACCACACTTCTTTTCAAAGAATCATGGACTTAAGAGTTAGAAGAAACCTCAGAAGTATTCTAGCTCAAGACCTATCCAGGTCATAAGTCCTACCTGTCATGGTTTCTATACTTCAACACTCTGGATACCATTTTCTGGGTACCTTCCAACTTGTCAATACCCCTTCTCAAACGTTGTGTTTGCATATAGTCCGCTAGATGTGGTCCAATTGGGACAGAATATAGAGTGGCCATCATCTCCCTGACACTGGACACTACTCTTAACTTTTAATACAGCCTAAGGCTGAATTCTCCCAGCCTTCCAGTTCCTCCTTGTGTAGTGAAGGTCTCAAAGGTAAAGGTGGCAGGATGACTACCCTACCTGGTCTTTCCCAGTAAAAGGGCTTCAAAAACACATGTAGCCACAGAAGAGCACGGACGAGGTCAGAGGTCATAAAATACAAAACAAAACAAACAAAAAACCCAAACCACTGACCCTTCAGTTGATGACTTGTGCCACAGTAGCTCAAGATAATCATATACTTCCTGACTTCAGGCCCAGTGCTCTAGTCATCGTGCCACATAGCTGCCAATAGAACCCTTAGGTTTTGGTCTTGGTTTTTCTTACACATGAAGTGCTTCTAGTGATATCTCTCCTATCTTATAATTGTATAGCTGATTTTTTAAAAGCTCATGCACAGAATTTTATGTTTCCCTATTAGATATGACACCCTTAACTTCATCCCATAGTTTAAGATCTTATTTGGCTCATGATTCCAATATCTAACATATTAGCTATTCCTCTCAGCTTCATGCCATCCATGGAGCAATTCACATTCTGTCTATGGCTTTATAAGTGTTTTGTAATACTTAAATACTAAATAAATACAAGTGTTATTCTAATTATAAGTTTGAGTGTCAGTCATTGAACCAAGTGGGGTCAAGGGCAAAAATTTTTAGCTGCTCTGCTTTTAACAGAAAGTTCCAGCAGATGTCCAAAGAATTGTCATCTTCCTTATCACCATATCTTGCCATTCTTGGTATGATCTTCATTAGAGACAATTAATTTAATTCCTCCATCTGGTCTGGCAGTCTGTAGTACAATCCCTCCATCTATTACCTTTAGTTTTCTATTTTTTTAATTCTTACAAAATGTTCTCAAATGAAATAATCTACTTAAAGTGCTGCAAACCTTGAGATTCTCTCTCCCTCCGTCCATCCCTCCCCCTCTTTTTCTGTGGGTGTGTGTATCTTGACTCTATAATTAACTTGCTTAATATTTCATCGTCTCTACTTTTAAAAGCTCTTGTCCCTTGTCCTATTGTAAGTTATGCTTTGTCAAACTCCAACCCTAGGTTACCCCTTGCTATCTGCCAGCTTCTACTGCTCTGGTGCTAACCAACACCAATCCTTCTTTATTTCTAGATAACCTTAAATGAGAAATAGCTTCCCCCTACAGCCTAGGGCATAAAATAACTTCTTCGTTTACTCTAAGAGCCACATTATTCTCAATGTCTAGCAACGTATTTCCATTATGCTTTGATTTTGATTCTACTGAGATGAAATTGTTTTATCATTTGCAATCATATAGAATAAATATTGCTATTAAAAAAGATGAGTTTTTATACCAGTAGGCATCTTGGAACCACAGAGGTGATGTAAATTAATCCAAATGTGATCCACAGTGATGTCATTCAAGTCAATTCTAGACCAAGCTCTAAAGCCTTTGTTCTGGTAGACTAATTCAATTAATTGCCCATCCAGTTATACATCATAATTTGGATAAGATGGATTCTTCACCTACTTCATTTTTGTGTGTGTGTCTCATAGGCTTAATGAGTATTTGATGAATTGGATTAAAATGACCCCAGGCATCATATGACCACCACCCCACTTTAGGGTTATCCTCTATTATCTTTTAAAGTAGTCAAAGGATAAACCATTCTCTACTGTACTTGTAGAATACAGAGTAAAAGTTACTACTAAGTAACCCCGTATTTAAAATATAAATGTCTTTACATCCAGGAGCATTTGAATGAAAAGAACTGTATCTTGGTTTCTACCAAATGAAACACAATACAAAGAGTCTCTAGTCAAAATGGTTGTGGGCCAAAGTTAATTGGTATTGTTGTTTGGAACTTGGAATACATTTTCTCATAGAAACAACATAATCGCATTATGGAACCAATTCACAAAAGCTTACTGTGTCCCATATCTGTAATACCTGAAGCATTCAAACATATCCCAAGTCTCCTGGAGTAGTTGCTGGGGTAGAGTTTCAGTCAGTTATCATCTAATGAATGCTGTCTGGGCTGTTTCACAAAGGATATATCAGATTTGCCAATATCAGAAGGCTGATACCCAGCCAATGGGAAGGCACCTAGTATTGTCACAGCACAGAGACACCCAAAGGGAAGGAAAACACAGACAGAACACACAGCTTCCCTGGTCACTTTCCCAGGGATCAGTGTTTTAGAGGCAACATGGAGAAATGTCCACACCAAGTAATTCTCACTGTGATTCCAATCAGATTAACCACATGCTTCC
The DNA here is from genome assembly GCA_011680675.1 of Gymnobelideus leadbeateri. Taxonomy (NCBI): domain Eukaryota; kingdom Metazoa; phylum Chordata; class Mammalia; order Diprotodontia; family Petauridae; genus Gymnobelideus; species Gymnobelideus leadbeateri. Next base: position 330,057 of record WOXC01009333.1, read on the forward strand.
CATACATCAGAGATTTTCTGACGTCTAGACCACTGTCCTCCAACAACTGGATCTACAAAATGGCTCCACAATTCTAGTCTACTGTATACCAATATTGGTTCTTGTTCTTTCTCTTCCTTAAATATTCCCTGCAGCTGCTGCCCCTGCCCACCCATAGAGGACATAGTCCATGATCAGTCTACCTGTCATCATCTACACTATAGCTCTCTCTCACCACATTGTGGACATTACCAGATGTATAGAGCTGTTGAATCTGATACCCGTGGCTTTGTCCTACTGAAAACTAACCTTGTTGGAAGCTTAGAAGGAGAGGAGATTTGGAGTTAGAAAACTTAGTTTCAAATCCCACTTCTGCCACTTACTATATAACCTTAAGTAAATCACTTTCTCCATCTGGGTCCCCTCATATGTAAAGAAAGGAGGTTGGACTATATGACTTCTGAGTTCCTCACAACTAAGTTCTTATCTCTAATCCTAGTATCCTATGAGGTGACCTCTGATGTTCATTCAAGTTCTAAATCTGTTAACCTGCAGATATAATTTAGGAAACATTGATAGCAATTCATGAGTAATGAGATAAGTGTCATAAAATTGGAGAATGACAAATCATCCAATTTTCAATAAAAATCATGCTTATCAGAAATATAAATGACACAAAACTGGGAAGCCTAGCTAATATATTGGATGCCAGAATCAGGATTCACAGTGATGTCTTTGTGATGAAGGGCTACATTTTGCTTATTGGCACTATTATGTATCTGAGTCCAGGAGGATATAAAAACCATGCTCAGTTACACAAAGATGCCCAGTAAAATTGGTTGTTGAAAGAGATGGAAAGGAAGTAAATATACCTGTGCATGTCAGGAAATGGAAAATATCTATAATCGTGCAATTTGGACAAATGATTTATTAATTCATATTTCTTCCCATTATGTTGTCAATGAGCCTTAAAATCCCATGATAAGCATGCCCTGATGGTGATGTTGTGGTCTTTCCATCTGTCTCTGTTTCTTCAGGGGAGGTTATTGTTGAATTAATTCGTTATCCACCTCTGAGATATACAAACAACCATGTGATCTGGAGAACTTGTCACCTGTATCATTGGGATATGGTATATACCTTCCATTAGTGTGAGTTGGTTGTGCCTTCCTGGAAACTGGTCTCTTTGGGTTAGACTCCAATGCCATACATATCATGTTTCCATATTGCTGAAAGATTGCAAGGAAAAGCTATTACTGACAAAAACAACACCAGACCAGATCAAGTTGGCTTTTGTCTGAGAATAGCTTTCAGGTACTTCTCCCTACCCCCATCATTTATTTTTATGCAGCTCTCCAAGAAAGAAGTGAGAGCCTTCATATTATCTCCATTTTATAGATGAGGAAATAGCATTTAAAAGGTTCGGTGACTTGTCTCACAGCTAAGTGTTAGATTGCAAGTTTTCACCTACATCTCTGACTCTAAGTCCCTTGTTCTTTTCTTTATGAAATGGTGCCTTTTATAAATCATCATAAAATTCTTAATGTAACTTGTGCCCATACATTTTTGAATGATCATCATTTTTCCTAAGGCCATGGTGCAGATAATGATCACCCTTTCCAACCCTCCTACCTGGAGCTAGGTTTTTAGATGATTGCCATTTTCCCTTCATGTGGTGTTGAGAAGCACTCGTGATCACAACAGAGATAACAAGATCTTGGTGCTGGAATCCAGGATTGGCTACATCTGTTTTCTATCTGCTGCTTGGAGACAAGGGATTGGGATTTTCTGGTTGCTATTTGGGCACAAGGGAACGAGAAGTTCCTATGACTTGTATAAGTCTATAGAACTTTCATAACTCATACAGGCTGTGGCCTGTGGTTCTGGTGAATGGGACTATGGAGATCACTACCAGCAGACGTCAGGCCGTGTTGTTTGAGTCAGATCTGGATAGCAGCAGATTGACAGAAATGAAAGAGGTTCTCTAGATCAGAGGAGCAAATGATAACCCTCTCTACACTTGCTTTTATTTTTTTTATGTGTTAGGCCTGGAGGCACTTGAGCAATTGTCAAAACCAGGTCTATACATATTGAGGTTGCTTTTCTGAGGACTCTTTTCTTTGCCAAATTTATTATTTCATGTAGTTTTTTACTTGATTCTCTAGGATTCTTTAAGTATATAATCATACCATCTGCAAAGAGTGATAGCTTAGTCTCTTCTTTGCCTAATTTGATTCCTTCAATTTCTTTTTCTTCTTTTATTGCTATTGCTAACATTTCTAGTACAAAATTGAATAAGAGGGGTGATAGTGGACATCCTTGTTTCACCCCTCATCTTATTGGAAATGCTTCTAGCTTATCCCCATTACATATAATACTTGCTGATGGGTTTAGAGAGATGCTACCTATTATTTTAAGGAAGACTCCATTTATTCCCATACTTTCTAGTGGTTTTTTTTTGTTTGTTTTTGCTTTTTGGAGGGCAATTGGGGTTAAGTAACTTGCCCAAGGTCACACGGCTAGGTTTTTGTTTGTGTGTGCGTTAAGTGTCTGAGGCCAGATCCGAACTCAGGTCCTTCTGACTCCAGGGCCGGCGCTCTACTCACTGTGCCACCTAGCCGCCCTCTTTCTAGTGTTTTTAATAGGAATGGGTGCTGCATTTTGTCAAAAGCCTTTTCTGCATCTATTGAGATAATCATATGGTTTCTGCTAGTTTTGTTGTTGATATGACCAATAGTTTTCCTAATATTGAACCATCCTTGCATTCCTGGAATAAATCCTACCCATCAAAGTGTATTATTCTTGTGATAAGTTGCTATATATTCTGAGGACTCTTTTCTATCAACTTTTTCTCTTTGATTTTTTGCACTTTTTCCCTATTCCCCATCCCAGACTTATTTTTCTTCTCCCCCTACTTATATTTTTACTATGCCCACCACATTTTAAATATTTCTTTGTTTTAGATCAATTGTTTTTAATCTGGGTCCATGAAACTCCTACCCCAATAGTTAGGTTGATAGAGGTCTATGAACTTGGATGGTAAAAAAATAAATAAATAAAATCCATCTTTGTTTTATTAAAATTGGTTTCCTTTGAATTGTTATGTATTTTACTTAATGTTTTTAAAAGCATGATTCTGAGAAGGGATTTCATAGGTTTTGTCAGACTGTCAAAGAGATCTATGATGCAAAAAAAAAAAAAAGGTTGAGATTTTTGGATAACAAATAGGTCTTGGTTGGGAATATAGCAGGTTCCAACCAAAGCCCACTTAAACTTTCTTCATGCCAACCCCCTCTTTGTGTGGGCAGGTTTCAGTGCCTTTGAGGATGGTAATCATGAAACTCTTAATGGTGATGTCTGAATTTCTGCTCTAAAACTGTATTTTTAGTATGTTAAGATTCAGTATGCTTATATACTATACTATATTTAGTATGTTAAGATATATACTATATATACTATATGCATACTATATATATAGCATATATATACTATATCCTATATACTATATAAATATATACTATATTTAGTATGTTAAGATTTAGTATGTTAAGACATTCAGTATGTTAAGAAAGTAAAGGGCAACTCTTTGTCTAATGTGGTCAATGGTGACTATTTGACCAAACAAAATGGATTTTGCATTATTATCTGATTTGCATATTTCCTAGAATTATGTTTATTCATGTATTACTATTTAGTATTTGTATTTACAAATGGAATATTTCAAGCATAAAATAGACATCCCTGCATTAATACTAGGTATATCACTTAGGTCATTTGTTACCTGGGCCAGAAGAAGAAGCAGTCACTCTTCTTGCTTCTTCTCACTGTGACTTTCATAACTTCTCCCTAAAACTTTCTCTCAGCATCTGGTCTCTTTTGAAGTTCATGTTATCCATGCGCACGGATGTCATTCTCTCTGCCTTCTCAAGGAGTTCATTATCCGACTAACAATCTTTCTCTTTACCTCAAACCTTACCTTTCTGCTGAGGGAGTTCAATTTCCATGTTAAAGAGTAAAAAGGAAACTTGCAAATGCTGGAGGGAATGTGCAAAAATAGGTACACTAATGCATTGTTGATGGAGTTATGAAGTTGTCCACCATTCTGGAGAATGATTTGGAACTATGCCCAAATGGCTATAAAACTTTGCTTACCCTTTCACCCAGGAATATTACTATTAGGTCTGTGTCTCAAAGAGAGTAAAAATAAAAGAAGAAAAATGACTTATATATTAAAAAAATGTAGGAGTTCTTTTCTGTAGTGGCAAAGAATTAGAAATTAAGGGGATTCCTATCAATTGGAGAATGGCTGAACAAATTGTGGCATATGCTTGTGATGGAATCACAAGGGGAATGGTATCAGAAAAAGCTGGGAAAACTTACATGAACTGATGCAAAATGAAGTGAGCAGAACCAGGAGACTATTGTTTGCAGTAACTGCAATATTGTAATGATCAGCTGAAAGACTTGGCTATCTCTGATCAATACAATGATCGAAAATAGTTGAAAAGGAATGATGAAAGACATCTGCATCTAGAAAAAGAGCTGATGAACTTGGAGCACATTTTGAAGCATAATTTTTATCACTTTCTTATTTTTTTTAATGTGGCTAATATGGAATGTGTTTTGCATGAAAAAACATTTTTTTTCTATGCTAGTATTCTTTTAATTCTCCTTGTTTCCCAGTTCACCAGCCTCTTCAGATCCCTACATCTGTGTCCTCCTTCTAGCTTGGCTACACAGGGTCAGTCTTAACTTTGATCTACTTCCACAATCCATCACTGTGGAATTCTTCTGTCTGAGGTCTGACCATAGTCTCTTGTCATTTTCTCTCTCCTTGTGCTCCAAGTCTTTTACACTTATTCTCTATCCTCGCTGCTACATTGCCATTCCTCCCACCCACAATTTCCAAGCAATCACCCCAACTCCAGTCTCACTTTTCTCCTTTCAAAATCTTGATCATTTAGTTGAACGTTTCATCTAGACACTATCTTCCATCCATGAATCTATCCCTTGCCCCCTTATCTGCCCCACCCTGGATTATTTACCTTCTCTACTCCTGCTCTCAGGATGCAGAATATACTAGGAGATAGCAACTAAATATGTTGACTTGTACCCACTGTACATCTTTTTTTAATCTAATCTCTAAATTTAGAGATTAGCCAAAATTCTAATTATATAAAATATTACAAATCTTTTGTATTTATATTCCTAGGATCAACCAAGAGATCATCTACCATATAGCAGAGGCTTAGTAAATGTTTATTAATTGACTGAGTATGCAAATAGTAGTCTGTCTTTTAAATCTTTGGGGAAATTTTTCAACACTCATGGGCTTAATATCTAAATCCTAGTATATCGGTTTCTTAAGCATCCCATTTATGCCACATGCTGCATTAACTTTTAGCCAAAGTGGCAAGTACCTTCTAGTGACATTTGGCTCCTTAGCCTCCTTGACTGTCTTCAGATGACTCCCTGAGGTACTATGCTGTGCCAGCTAAAACTGACCTGATTTCAGCCTCATTGCTGATAAATGCCACATGGCACACCATGCTGAGCTATGGGATGGAGGGGTGGGGGAGAGGAGAGCAGAGCTGTGCTCTGTGAAATTATCAACTGGTGCCTTACTAATATGCATTAATTAATAAAGTGTAAACATGCCAGCTCAGAAGCCATGCCAAGCTTGTTCCATTGACCTTCTTCTGAGGGTTGGCAATTACTTTAAATAAACAATCCCTTTCCTGCAGCAGTTGCTTCCTTGTTAGTGGTGTGTATATGGAAGATATGAATCCAGATCAATACATGGAAGAATGCTAAGTCCATTCTCATTCAAGGCATCCAGGGCAAAGGCAGTCAGCCTTTTAGTTCATGTCCTTGTTTAGTATCCCCTGTCCTTTTCATATTCTAGGTCATCTGGGAGAAGCTTCCATGTATAATATGCTTGGTGTGAAACTGAATCAATAGCCAGATTAGAATTGTTGAAATGACAACAGTAAATCCGATGAGCCAGGGTTTTTCCTTTACCTTGACCTTGCTCTCTTTACAGGCCTTGAATGTATTTGGAAATGTCCTTGTTATTCCTTTACCTGTACAAGGTGGACTTCCTAGCCCAGATAATCATCAGGTTAATTAACCTTTAGGTGAAAATGCAGAGATCCCTGTGACCCTCACTTCCTTCTTCCTCATTAACTTCAGCCAGATAAGCAGCAAGAAACTGCAATAAATGCATTAATTAGGGAAATGATTAAATGCCAGCTGCCTTTATTAGCTTGGCAGTTAATCTTCATCTCTGCAAGAGCCCAGAAAAAGTCACCTACCTCAGGGGGGAGTCAATGCAGGAGAAAAGCAAGCAGCAGGAGGCCCAGGCAACTGCTCCAGAGGAGAAAGGAAAGTTGAGCCTTTCCACAAAGCAATTATGAGAAGAGCAAATGAGCCTCCAAAGCCATCTTTCAGGTGAATGGAGAAGAAGCTAGTGGACTATTGTATTAACCTTGTGCTTACCTGAACTATTCCAAAGAGTATCAGAGATCATAGACTAGAGCTGGAAAGGACCTAGCAACAATCCTGGCAGGTAAGTGTTATTAGTATCCCCAATTTACAGATAAGGAAACCAAGGTGAATTGAGGTTAAGTGACTTGCCCAGGGTCACACATCTAGTAAGTATCTGAGACTGAATTTGAACTCAAGTTTTCCTGACTCCAGGCCTCATGATGTATTCATTACAACACCTGGACATTTCTTCTGGCCTTTTGATAAAATCTGGCTTTACTTCTTATTCTAGGTTAGCTAGTTCTATTCAATTCATTTTTTAGAAAACATTTTCTTAATTATAAACATATTAACAAACTTTTGTTAATAACTGCTATATGTAAGACATTGTGACACTATGTTAGACACTAAAGATTCAAGTTTAAATATATATTATATGTGTATGTATGTATGTATGTGTGTATGTATGTGTGTATGTATGTATGTATGTATGTATGTGTGTATGTGTGTATGTATGTGTGTATGTGTGTGTGTGTGTGTAGACATGCACACACATGTCTAACCCCCTCACGCCACCCAGGGAGAGTAAGTTATCTGTTCAAGGTCACACGACTCGTAAGCAACAAAGGCAGGATTTGAACCTAAGGCCTTAAACTCTACCATACCATGTTGCCCATGGTTTGCTTTCCAGCTCTAATATGAGTTTTCTGTCCTGTTGGTGAATGCCACTGTACATTCATCTTTCTTACCTTAGCAGGATGTAAATTAGTGATATTCAAGCACTTCAGGACACTTGGGTGAAAAGTATTATGAATTAATAAAGTGGAATGTAATAGAAAAATTTGGAGCCATGTGTTGGTTTTAGACAAATCAACCAGGCTAAAGAAGAAACAGCTATAGAGAGACATTCTTTTGTTGTTACCTGCTAAAACTAAATATTTGTGGACCTTGCTGAGGCTGACACATCTATCCAATGGGCTCCAGCTGGATTTCTTTAGATATTTTAGTACTTTGGATATCATTAACTATAGTATTTATCCAAGATATGATGACCCATTAAAATCCAATCTCTCTGGGAAAACAAACAAAAACACACAAACAAACAAACATGACATGCATTGGTACATTTCACATAAAATTATTATACATCTATTATCAATGTATATGCTATATATTAATCTATGCATATCTATATACATAGGTATATGTGATTTTAGATATAGAATTAGTATAGTTTATGTATGTAATATTTATAAAATATATAATAATCTATGTGACTCCAGAAAACTCGCTAAAACTCTATAAGTTGGAGAAAAGTTTCACATCTGGCCTTGATGGAGGCTATTTCCTCAACACACTTGACCCAGGACCCTTCTCTCTGTTTCTCTCTGTCTCTGTCTCTGTCTCTCTCTGTCTCTTTCTGTCTCTCTCTGTCTCTGTCCCTCTCTGTCTCTGTCTCTCTGTCTCTGCCTCTCTTCCCCTCTGTCTCTGTCTCTCTCTCTGTGTGTCTCTCCATGTCTCTCTGTGTCTCTCTTTCTCTCTGTGTCTCTCTCTCTTTCCTTTCTCTATTTAATCATAGAAAGTTGTATGCTTTGATAGTTGAGGAATGTGAATGAGCTACTATCTCACACTTAAGAGTTTTAGGGGGATGGATGAGATCTGTAATAGTGTTGGAACCCATTTCAAAGTCAGAGACCTGAATGGGGGGGTGGGAGGAAGAGGGGGAAAGACTTGTGAGGACTTTCTACAAATTCTGTATTGGAGCCCTAACTTCAAGAAGCTAGAGCTGGGACAACATAAGTTAAACAACTACTATATAACACACAGGCTCTTATGAGAGTCAGATTTTAGAGAAAAGTACAGCCTATATTCCAATTAATATGGTAGTTAGATCACTAAAATAAAGCCACAACATAAGCACAATTCTCTTGAGTAAAAACCACAGCATGTCAATTAACACTGAGATATTTGTAGCATAAAATGTTAGTGCTAGGAGGTTTCTTAGTAAGGGCCCATTCAGATTAAATAACTGCCTCAAAACCCAGGAACAGCACAGTTGAAACTAAAAAGAGTCAGGGATATGGATTCTGGGAACCCACATTTGAATCTGTTTCTAGTCAAGTAACTCTGAAGAAATCTTGTCACCTCTTCTGGCCTCAATTTCCTTAGAGCTTTTTCATATCTGTCTCTCATCTTTAGTCTTACCCAATTTACTCCTTCTCCACTACCTGAAAAATGCTCTGGTCTGCCCTGACCTTTAAAAACAAATAATACTTTCTTTTGACCCTGTCATCTCTCCATGTTTTCTTCCTATACTTCTCAATGAAACAAATGTTTATTACTAATGTCTAACGTACTGGGAGTATGAAGACAAAAGTAAAAAAAAATGTTTCTCTTGAGGAGCTTTCAAATTGGGGGTGAGGGGGATTTGATGAGGGCTACAACAGAGCCATGGTTAAAAAATAGAGTAAATTGCAAAGGGAAGGAAGGAAGGAGAGGTGGAGAGAGACAGAGAGACAGGGGGAGAGATGAGGAGAAGAGAGAGACAGAGAGAGAGAGACAGAGACAGAGAGAAAGAGAGAGACAGAGAGAGACAAAAAGAGAGAGAGAGTGTATGATGTTGGCAGAGGTGATCAGTGAAGAATGAGGAAAGGATTCATATTGGAGGTAGCACCTGAGCTGAACCTGGAAGGAAAACAAAAATCCTGTGATGTGGAGATGAGGGAGGGAACACATTCAATACATGAGAGAAATCTTCTGTAAATATACAGTAGCAGGTCATGGAATGTCAAGTTCAGTGAACAATTAGTGAACCAGTTTGACTGGAATGTAGAGCTCATGGAGGGGAGTCGTATGAAATAAAGTTGGAAAGGTAGGTTCCAAATTGCATTTCCAGCCTTATTTCAAATTATTGCTGTTCAGGCACTCTATAGTCTAGAAAAAAATGGGTTATTGGAGTGCTCTGTGTGTTTGTCTAAGCATTCGCCCATGCCTGAAGTGTGCTTTTCTCACATCCTCCTTTAGACAACTCCTGTCTGGATCTTTACTTTATGCCATCACTCAAGAGTATGCTTCTCAGGGTACATGTGGAAACCTCTACATTACTTACAGAATAGAATGAAAACTTCTTGAGGATAGAAACTATAAATATATATGTGTGTGAATGTATATACACACACATACATACATATATAATACATATTTAAACTTGAATCTTTAGTGCCTAACAGTGTCACAATGTCTTACATATAGCAGTTATTAATAAATGTTTGTTAATATGTTTATAATTAATAAATTGTTTTTTAAAAAATGAATTGAATCAAACTAGCTAACCTAGAATAAGAAGTGAAACCAGATTTTATCAAAGGGCCAGAACTAATGTCTAGGTGTTACAATGAATACATCATGAGGCCTGGAGTCAGGAAAACTTGAGTTCAAATACAGTTTCATATACTTACTAGATGTGTGACCCTGGGCAAGTCACTTAACCTCAATTCACCTCAGTTTCCTTGCCTGTAAATTGGGCATACTAATAACATTTACCTGCCAGGATTGTTGCTAGGTTCAAATGAGATAATAAGTGCAAAGCAACTTAGCATGGTGCCTGGAACAAATGCTATATAAATGTTAGCTATTATTCCATCAATAATAATAATATCTGGCATTCACATAGGCTTTATCAGTGGTATGCTGAAGCCAGTGCAAACCTGATGTTAAATGTCCTGGGTGAGTAGGAAAGACCACTAGTCAAGGACAAATGAGAACGTACATGAACCCAAACCATCCAGATCTCAGGGAGGGTGAAGGAGACCACTGACAGACAGGAGCTACATAGCCTAAAACCAGTGGTTAAAAGCTTAAAAGGAAATCATTTTTCTCAACCAGAAAACCCAGAGGAGGGGAGAGCTTCTAGAGGCCCAGTAGCCTTGGAGACTTTGAGGGTGTATGAAGGCAAATTCCTCACATGATAGAGTACCCTGTGGAGGGGAAATCTTGGGCCTGGAGGCTCAAAGATGTAACTTACACAAACCAGAAACATCATATACATATCAGGACCCAGGTCTTTCAAAGGGCTTAGAAAATTAACCACTTTGGGAAATCTAATCTATGGGTTAATAGATTAGAGCTATCATTCTAATCAGACATGATCAGAGCCATCTGGCTTCAAGGATATGACTTTGAAAAGGGTTTCAACTAATGAATAAGAGGAAGTTTCTAAAAATATAGGCCTAAGTCTCCCTACAGTGGCATACAAAGAAGGTGAGCCATAACTACAGGGAGGCAATTGGACTTTTGTTACAGGGAGCTGATACCTAAGGGGTACATTTCCTACCAGGTGAAAGGGAAAAGGGGAAAGGGAGAAAGGGAATCTTTGTTCTGGTAGTGGTTTGGAGGCCTTCTTCATCTCCAAACTGTACTGTTTCTAATCCTCCATTAGCCTCTGTCATGCATGGTCCCAGGCTGTTGATCCCAAGGTCCCATTGCTATAGCAGGTCTCTAATGGGTTTTGTCTTCCTTCATCAAGTCCAGTAAGGGAAGGAGTTAGACTCTCCTTCTTCAGATATGACTGCACCCAACTGTCATGTGAACTATCTTTTCATTTTTGTTTGTCATTTTAAACATTCCCCTAAATATTTCTCTGTAATGATTAGCTGAGAATGATCTTAACAAAGGTGTGTGCTGATTTCAGGAAGCGGATAGCTGGGTGTAAAGCCAAGCACTAGCAGCTTTCCAGAGGATGGCTGCTGTGAACAGCTTTTAAGGTTCTGATTACATAGTATATAGCTAACTCTCTATTTATTCAATAACAAATCAGAGCAAAACATTCACATAAAGTCAAGGCTCAGCATTCACAATGTTACTCACCCTGCTGGGGCTTTTCCTTATATTCAGGATTGCTCCTCCCTGTTCAGCCCTTTCCTGTTATTTCAGCAACAGGGGTCCATACCTTGTTTCTTAACAGAGGCTTAATTTGCAACTAAGTGCTAAGTACCTATTAGCTTGGCAATACAAAGGGATCTTCGAATTTCATTACTATTACACTGGGGAATGGGAGTAAAGAATGAAATGAAAGAAGAGATAAGAACATTTTTTTTAATGACAAGCCCTGGGACTTTCTGGTAGAAGAATAATTAAGGAAAGGTTGTTTGATTAAGAAAAGATTGATACTACATTTTAAGTCTCTACCCTCAAAGACCTTACAGTCCTGGGGAGAGGAGACAGAGAGACAAAGTGGTACCATAGAAAGAATCCTGGCTCTGGAGTTAGAGGACTTGAGTTTGACTCTCACCTGTAATACAGCTGGGGTGTCCTTGGACAAGTCACTTAACAGATGAGGTCCTCAGTGTCCCCATCTGTAAATTTAGGGAGTTTAACTAGATAGTCTCTGAGGTCCCTTCCAGCTCTAAATCTATGATTCTGTGTTTCTAAGAAATGCATTGTGTAAATGAAGTAACCCAAGGGCAAAGCAGTAAGTAACAAACTGCTGAACTGTATAGGCCCAAATAAATTTAGGAGATCAGAAAAACGAGAGATAATTGTAGACTCCTCTGTTTATATGAAAAATTGTCATACATCATTTTTTGCACAAAAGGATTCAGTGTTCAAATCTAAAATTATTCCATCCCTACCCAGGAAAATAACAATTCTAAAACATACATCTGGCAGATGGCCACTGCCAAGTCCTCCATCACAGATTCTAAGGCCCCTCAGACTTATTTCAGAAACAAAATCTAAACTATTTCTAGGTTTGCATTTGACTCTACCCTTGAGGTGAGCAGAGTCAGCCTGCATCATGCCTTTTTCTCTCTGCTCTGTTGAACAAAAAAAAATGAATATATGACAATTGCATATGCCCTTTAGGAGGGGAGAGTGAACTATTCATGTCAGTTACTGGATACAGCACAAACCTTCACTTCACTTGCTACTCAGACAGCAAACTAGCTCCTATGCTAATGAGCCTATGCTAATGGGGCTCATTATAAGGTATACTCAAGGCATAAAGTGGAGAAAACTAAAGTATTACAATAGTTTTGCAGCAACGATAATAATTCTTCCCCATGTTTCTCTGCCATCAACGGTGTCCATCTACTTCAGTTTTGAGGTAATGGGAGAAAGGGGGAGAAAGGAGAGGTGGGAAAGGAGGAACAGTGCTCCCAAACTCAGAAGCACTCAGGTGAATTAAATCCATTGAGAGAGTAAGAGACCAGAACAGAGGATTGTGTTCTTGTTGTAATTTTATCTCCAGCCATTAAAATAGGACCTGGCATTTTCAGTAGTAGGCTCAGCAATCCTTGTTGAATTAAATTGATTTGAACTGAATGTGGGCATTTTCTTTCCTGCTCCTTTATTTTTTAATGTAAAGCTGTCTTAATAGGATCAGCAAATCTCCAACCAGACATGTCATTCCTAGTCCTTACGACATGCAATCTATACCTAACTAGCAGAGCATCATTCTGGTATCTTAAACTAGGGGTGAGGAGCCTGCAGACTCGAGGCCACCTGGGGCCATCTAGGTCCTCAAGTGTGGCCTTTTGACTGAATCCAGGCATCACAGAACGGATCCTTTTACCACGGCTCAGTAGATCAAATGCTTTTCTTTGACACCATATATACAGCCACCTCTTCACTTTCTATTTCCTTCTTTCTCTTCCAAATCTCAGTCTTCATTTGGAAAAAAGAGATGAAAATACCACCTGTACTTCCTTTAGTTTCCTATCCTGGACATCCGAGTCATTCAAGATAATATGCAGGTTTCTTCTGACAATATCCCTTGTTCCAGTACCAGAAGTTAGCCAGGGTTATCTGAGTAGATATGAACAAACTACACAGAATCATTGTAATGTGTCAGAGAACAGGCTTGAGGAAGAAAGTATATCCTCTAATAGATAGCCATGTCAATTCATTGTCATCTTACTTAGCTGCTCTTGTCTCAATTGCTTTACCTGAAAAATGAGGATAATAATATCAACAATAGCACTTCATATGGTAGTTGTGAGGGCCAAATGAGATACTGGGCATTAACATACTTTGGAAAGCATGAGCATGTTGCAAAGGGACAAGAATATTAATGGCTCTAAGTCTTCTTGACTATTCTAGTCCCCTCTGTTCTCCCCCTTCTCTGAACCCCACAGATAGTTATTACCACACAATTTAGCTCTTAAGTGTCTTCTCAAGCAGTATACCTGGGAATTTGAGAATCATTTGAGGAGGAATAGGAGGAAGGAAAGAAGGAAGAGGAGGAGAAGGAAGAAGAGAGACCAATCCCATCTTGTTTCTATAGTCCTTAAGCACTGACCTTACTCACTTCTATTGATCAGTAGTTGTGGACTTTGGAGGATGAGTTGAGGGGGGGAAAGTTAATATTCAGGGGGATGTGTTTATATTCACCTTAATAGGATCAGCAAATCTCAATAAGTTTGTATTCGCCTCCTGATTTTGAAATAAATGAAGTCATGTTTATTATGGATATTCTGTTAACTGATACAGGCATCTGAGTGCATAAGTGTTATATATGACCATTTTCTCATTATCTCTCCTCCCCTCCATCATGAGTTGCTATGTGCTAATTATCCTCTTCCTTATGTTTTGCCAATTCAGTAGTATCTAGTTTAATAGTTCAGGTCTTCATCACCTTTCTCTCATTATTTTTTAAGTAGGGAGTTAAAGACAACCACATAGATCTCACTGAGACTAAATGGTTTGGGATTCATGATCAGAATATGCCAATGAAGCATATATTCTCTTCAAAAGAAGCAGGTTTTAAAGGGGAAAAAGAACAGTGAAGTTGAATTATAGAAAAAGGAAGATAATGACCTAACATCTGCATCATGTAGCCAGTAAAAGGAAGTAGACATTTTTTTCTCATCCTCATGACCTCTCAAATTCCTTAGAAATAGAAGTAAAGATAAAGCAGTAGCCTCCATGGACTAGGAAACCAACAACACAAAGAAGGTAGAAAAGTCCATGTTCATTCAGCATGATCTACCCCAACAGCTAGCATGCTCCTAGAAGTAAGGCTGCATATGTGACCCTTGGTCTTACAATAGGATCCAGCCCCACACATTGACCTCTCCCTCCTCTTTCCAGTGCCATGAGGATTCAAACTACAAACTTCAGAAATATGCTGAGGCCACAGTAGTGTTCTGTGCTGCAAAAGAGTTTTGCAGAAGAGTGGAAAAACAGAGTGAATGGAGCAGAATGGGTTTGTATTAGGGTTCAACTCTACACCCTGACCCCTGCCTCCTCCTAGAACATCTGAAATCCAAACTCCATAGGACATAAATTTGCCCAGGTTTGGATAGCAGCAGTGTGGCAGTGGTCTATACCACTGAACCACTGAACCACAGAACCAAAGAACAGTGCTAGACACTGGGGGAGAAGGGGGAGCAGTTTATATGGCATTGCATTTTGTCCTAAGAGAAAAGGCTCAGTATCTAGCAGCTTGGAATAGTTCTCTCACTACCCCTCCCCCCCCCCAAAAAAAAGTTCCTTAGAGCAGAGATCTGGGCTGGTGAACCATGAAGTGGTCAGAATGGGAAGAGGCTGAGATGTTTTAAGACCCAGACCCTAGGGAAACCACCATCAGAGGAAAGAGAGTCAGAAAATGAGGGATAGGAAAAAATTAGGGTAGGTGAGGTGGAGGTGGGGGGGCATAGAATGAAAATATGAAATATCTCAGGAGGAAGAAAACTTAAAGACCTTGACTGTAAGCAGATAAATCGACAGGGAAGACATTAACAGAAGAAAGAAATATATCCTGCAGATCTAGTAAATGAATTGAACTCTCATGAGAAAATATCACAAAACAAAGGAAAATGTTTCATCACTTGATGAAACAGAGTACCCAAAGAAGTGAAACTTATGAGAGCAGATTTTATGGTCTGAACAACAGAAGTAATTTACGGAACAGAAAAACAAGTCTCACAAGAAAATCAAAAAAGAAGACAACTGATTGGGAGTGCAAATATACAGAAGCAGATGACAATCTGGAAGAAAAGAAGCAAAAAGCAATAATACTAATAGAAAAAAATGTCCTCCATACATATAAAACATATTGATCTTGAAGACAGGATGCATAGAGACAATTTATGGATTATAGTTTTCCCAGGGGAAACAAGTCAAAAAACCTGAGCACCACAATACAATAAATAATATTAGAAAACTTTCAGAATTTCTGCTTACAAAAAAAGAAATATCAATTTAAAAAAATCTATAGATTGTCTCCATAAAAGCCACCACCACCACCACCAAGACTACAAACTTCAAGACATCTACAGGTTAAATTTAACAATTGAGAAAAAAAAAAAGCAAATTGTATACGTGACCAAAAGAAAAATCTTCAAATACAAAGAAAAGGACATTTGAATAATACAAAACTATTCTTCATCCAATGTAAGAGGAAATGGAATGATGTATTCCAAAAAAGGAATGGAACTCCAGCTGCAGCCTCCCCTAAAAAGATGATCATCCAATAACAAAAAAGTATTCAAAGCATTCTTAGAAAGAAAAGTAAACTGGAAAAGATTATTTGCTGCATGAATATCACCAGACAACAAAAATGAAGAAGTCAAGAAAATCAACAGCAACAGAGTGACAACAGAGGAACCATTAAATTTCTTCCTAAATGTTTATAAAAAGACAGGGGTGAAGGCAAAACTCATGTGGAGATTATAATGGAACTAAAGCATTATGAACTGTACAGCACAGTGCTCTGCCTCTACATGGCAGTGCCAAAGACAGCTTAGAGGGCAGAGTTCAAAACAGGCACCTCAGAAGTTTTGATTCCATGAGGAATGTAGGGAACAGAGAGGACTAGATAGTACTGAGCCCATGAATCAGAAAATGAGGGTCTAAAGTAGATAGAAGGAGAGGATGGATAGTGAAGATAATGAAGAAGAGACATCTTCTCTGGAAAGGAGTGCAGCAAATGAAGTTCTAAACAAAAGTAATGAACCAGTCAAGTTGAAGGGGAAGAAAAGAGGGGGAATTCTACTTGACTGAAAAATAGAGGAAAAATGGGAGAATAATTAAATAACCAGATAAAAACTGGAAATAAACAGAAACGAATAAGCAAGACTCAAAAGAAAAAGGGATAATAAATAGAATACAGAGGGAATCAGTGTGGGAAGGAAAGAGAGCAGGTGGGAATAGGGCCACCTTAAAATAAATTAAGGTAAAATAACTAAAGAGACATAGTACTATGGTCACAGAAGAGGGAAAAAATCATAACGAAAAAAATAGAAACAAATATAGGAAAATGTAATCCTGACTCATAAATTTAATTAGTAACTAATAACTTTCATTTCCTACCAACTACCCTGCTTGGTTTTGACTCAACCATCAATCATCATGGCCCCATGCTAGCTAACCTCTGCCCCTCTTGCTTCTTTTCAACTTCCTTTTTTTTTTTTGTATGTTGTATCTCCCCACCCCCATCAGGTTATAAACGCCTCAATTTGGAACTATGCCCAAAAGGCTATACAGCTGTGCATACCAGCAATACCACTACTAGGCTGTATCCTAAACAGATTTTTTTTTAAATGGAAAAGTACATATACATACAAAAAATTTCATAGCACCTCCTTTTGTGGTGACAGAATTAGAAATAGAGACGATGTGCATCAATTGGGGAATGGCTGAACAAGTTGTGATAGATGACTGTGAAAGAATACTATCTTGCTATAAGAAATGATGAGCAGGATGCTTTGGAAAAACCTCCACAATTTTATATTAATTTATGCAAAGTGAAGTAAAACCAGAAGAACACTGCACACAGTAACATCAGTCTGGTAAAATGATCAACTGAATGGCTTTGCTGTTTTCAGCAATACAGTGATCTAAGACAATCCAAAGGACTTAGGGGGAAAAAATGCTATTTATCCACCTCTAGAAAAAGAACTGATGGAGTCTGAATGAAGATTGAAGCATGCTTTTTTAAACTTTCCTTATTATTCTTGGGGTGTTTTTGTCTGTTTTCTTTTATAACATGACTAATATGGAAATATGTTTTGCATGACTGCACATAAAAAACCACCTATATCAAATTGTTTGCATTCTCAGTGAGGTGGGGAAGAGAGGGAATAAGAGAGGAAGAGAATTTGGCACAGTGTTATTTAATGAATGTTAAAGATTTTTTACATGTAATTGGAAAAAATAAAATAATAAAAGTTTATAAATTTATTGAGAGCAGAATATGCCTTTCTTTTTTCTTATTTATATTCCAGGCATAGTGCTTGGCACATAGTAGTGCTTGATAAATGTTTATTATATTGTATTCTTTTAACTTTAAACAAGAGATTCAAAAATGCAATCAAATGAAAAAGTATAGAATGGATAAGAAAACAAAACCTCACAATCTTTTTGCTTACAAGATATATATATATATGTGTGTGTGTGTGTGTGTGTGTGTGTGTGTGTGTGTGTGTACATATATACATATTTATATATAAAAGGCATAAACAGGGTAAAACTAAAAGGTTGGGAGAAATTTATAATGCATCAAATGAAACCAAAAGAAAATATAGGTCTGCATGGAAGTTCATTAACCTGGAGGTAGAAAACAGTGAGAGTAAAGAATTAATTTTTCTATTTCTTATTGATTTTTCATTTCTTTTTTCTAATTTATCTGATTTCATCATTCCAAAGAGAATACAAAAGGGAGACTATTTCTGCTTGACTGATAATTGTGTGTATGTATTGTATATATATGTATATATGTGTACATGTATGTATATGTATAAATATGTATGTATACACATATATAAATATATATTTTTAATAAGTGTCTTTCATACCAGGATAAAGATTTTTGTACATCCTTGTCACTGTTAAAGAGTCATTTTGTTCACATTTGAGCTAGTGTAATATAGTGGGAAGAAAACTGAATGTAGTTAGTGTAGGCCCATCCCTGTTGGGATAATCATAGAAATCAAGAGACAATTAGCAAAACTAATTAGGTACTAATATGTGAAAAACAAAGATATAATATCCTGTGATTCCTTTATTAAGGGTGAAGAAATTTTCCTTGATTGTGTTGGAATGGGAAATACCATCATTTGAACAAAGATTGGCCATGCCTCCTGATTACCCTTAAAAGGTTGAACTTACAAGCTCTGAGTTCACCCACGATAGAACCAGGTTTGTGTAATGTGACCCCTGCACCTTCTTTCATACCCTGTGCAACATCAACCATGTACTTCACAGGAGTACTACTCAACATGTAGGAAGAACCACATACAAAAACCATAGACCCTGAGAGGCAGTAAGAAAGTAGCTTGAAGAAACATGACCCCTGGCAGTAGAGAAAACAGCTAAAGATGGAGTCAAGATAGAACTGGTCCTGTCAAGCATAAGGGAAACTGTAGAGAAATTCTGAGAACCCAGCTGACTTACCCATTTAGCAATGAGAGAACTCTGTAAGTCGGAAAATAACATTAAGGCACTGCACTAGAGATCATGTGTTGCCCTGGACACGTGTTTCCTACATGTGAACCTCACTACCAATATACTCTGACTTTGTGCCCACTCTTACCATAGACACTGTGAGCATTTCTGGAAAGTTTTACCACAGGTTTGCAGGGGGAATGTTTGTAGTAATGTAGTCTTTATATCTTCTTAGAAAATGCCTTTGTTTTGAGTTTGACTTTTCAAGTTCATATTATCTTTCCAATATTCTTACAACATGTTCCACTTTATGTATTGGGAGAGCCAGCAATACTACGTTCCTTACTATTGCTCACATGCTGTGCTCATACTCAACCCTGTTTTCTCTGGCTAAGAGGCTCTCCCTCATTGTTTCCACCTCCTGATTTCCCTGGTTTTCTTCACATGCCAAATAAAATCCTACCTTCAACAAGACATCTTTTCCAATCCATCTTGATTCTTGTGTCCTTCTTCTATTGATTATCTTCAATTTAGTCTCTAACTTATTTGTACATAGTTACTTATATGTCTTCTCTTCTACCAGCTATGAGTTCCTTGAAGGCAGGGACAGTATTTTATTTCCCTTTCTTTGTTTCTCCAGCTCTTAGCATGGTGCTGGTACATAGTAGGTGCTCAATAAATATTTGTTCATTGACCAAATAACCAACCCAGGGTTGGACAGTTAAATGTTTCTGGGTCTCAGCTTCCTCACCTGTAAAATGAGGGAGCTGGAGTGAATGACTTCTTAGGTCCTTGTGGTACTAAATCTATGTTCCTTTAAACCCATGGCACAAAACCCAATGGTCTTTTAGGAACTTTTCTCTCTTGGACCTCACATAGCACTTTGTATCTCTCCTATATGCTTTTCATGAATTTCCTTTGTACCACAATTATTTTGCACATGAATTCCCTATTAGATTGTAAATGTTATAGGTGCAGGGAAATGGTCTTATCTAAATTTTGTTTAAGCAGCTGGATAGTGCCATAGTTCACAGAGTGCAGGACCTGGAATCAGGAAGTTGAAATCCAGTCTCAGATACCTATTAGCTGTGTGACCCTAGGCAAGTCACTTAACCCTGTTTTCTTCAGTGTCCTTATCAGTAAAATGAGCTGGAGAAGGAAATGGCAAACCAGTCCAGTTATCTCTGCTCACAAAACCCAAAACTTTTGTCATGAAGAGTTAGATACACCTGAAAACAACTGAACAAATTTTTTTTGTTTCTTCCTTTGAGCCCAGCACATAGATTTTCATGTAGGTTGTGAAATTGTCATGACTCATTACCAGTACCTAAAAACTAATCCATTAAAATTTATTTTGTCTGACATCAGATACCACCTTCCTTTGGTTATAAACTAAAGGTAAAACACTAATTAATAAGGACAAATCACAATAATAGCAGAGTAAGTGCTTAATAAATGTATGTGAATGATTTAATTCATTAAAGTCCGAATATGGAGAGTCTGAAAAGTTTCCATCCTCCCATAACTTTTCTCTTTTTGTATATCTCTTGTCCTGTTTTGTCACTGAATCTGAACATGTGTCATTAGAATTCAGTCATTACCTTGTTTTGAGCTAAATAATTTAGATATCTCAAAGCAGCTTTATTTCTAAAATGCAATAAAAATGTCCTAGGAAGCACTTCCCCATTATTTTGATGGAAAAAATTCTCCTTTACTACACAAGTCATTGATATGTAGATCCTGAACACTGGCTGCTCTCCTGAGTGGTTTCAGAAGGGTGAAGAAACTCCTCTCAGTCCTCCCATCATCACACGGGCCAGGCCCTCGTCTGGCCTTTTGCCCTGTCTCCAGCAGTGACCAGTGCAGCAATGTTAAACCTATCCGCCATCACAGCCAAGATAGTGTTGTACTATGGGGTGCTTTTTCCTTCTAACCTCAGCTGGTAAGGTAGCTTTGATTGTGAAACAGGAGAAATGATACCCCTTTATGACTCATCTGAGCCACTGTAACCACAGATGGTGGTATGAGTTTTCTAAATTAGGTTAACCTTGGTGATAACTTATTGAAAAATGAATTAACCTTGATGCAGTTTTCTCAACTATCCTGACTCCTTTAAGGAACCTCACCTGGGGTATGGCCTGTCATTCCAGCTCACAAAGAGCTTTCCTCAAATCATCATTTCTTCTTGGTATTTCCACTTAGGTATTTTAAACATCTTAAATATGCATAATCATTTCCAGGAAATGTGTTACACACTTTATAATCTCTTGTATAAACTGACTAATTCTGAGAGCTTCCCCTCTGGAACATGACACAAGTGAGCTGTAAATTTAATTTGCCTTCACATCTGCCATCATTATGCTGGGGTCTCCTGGGTCCAGCAACTGTCCAGGACCCATATGTTCTAACACCTCATTTTTATTTGGGCTGGTTTTAATTATGCACATTTCTCCCCAAACACATCCCTTTCCAGAATTCCAGTTGGGAAGGCAATTTTTTTCTACTTAGCTACACACCACCAAAGCACATTTGGGGAAGAGATGCAAATGATCAGAACTAATTCATTTCAAACACA
The DNA here is from genome assembly GCA_011680675.1 of Gymnobelideus leadbeateri. Classification (NCBI taxonomy): domain Eukaryota; kingdom Metazoa; phylum Chordata; class Mammalia; order Diprotodontia; family Petauridae; genus Gymnobelideus; species Gymnobelideus leadbeateri. The sequence goes on from WOXC01009333.1 coordinate 351,481, forward strand.
GTGGTCACTGATTCCTACTTAATATTTTACACAGGAAGCTGTCAGTTCCTGTTGTCTCAGCAGGGACACTTACAGTTTTGACTGGCAATGTACTTCGTGCATTAACACTGAAAAGGCTGGAAAAGAAATGCAGATCAATTCCACAAACATTTATTAAGTACCTATGCCATGAAAGGCACTAGGGATAATGGGTGACATATGACAATTTTTTGCTCTCAAGGAAGGAGCTGGCTGTCTGTTGGAGGAGGAAAAACAAGAAGAGGGCTAAGGAGGAATCAGTTCAGGGGAAGGTGAGAGAGGGCAAAATTTTAAAAATAGGGGGATGTGTGAGTCATTCAGGTTAGATGAGATGTAGAAAGCATGATGACAGTTGTATGAAATGAGGCTTGTAAAATGAGTTGGAGCCAGAATATGGAGGGCCTTGAATGTCAGGTTAAGAAGCTGATTCAGGAGATAGGCAATAACCACTGACAATTTTCGAGCAGGGGAATGGCAGGACCAGAACCAGATTTAGAGTAAGAGGACATGAATTCAAATTCTAATGGTGTGACTGTGATGGAATCCTAATAAATCTTCCCCCAGCCCCAATATTCTAACTTCATTATAGGCCTGGTCCCACAGAACAGCAGGCCCACTGTACCTATCTACCCCCCACTACACCCATCCCTGACAATGTCCTAATTTCTTCATATATGCCTCACTACTCACTGGAACAGCAGGTGTGTTCCTGAAATCTTAGTTCCCACAGAAACAGCAGGTATGTTCATATGATGGGATCCCAGCCCTGCCTCTACCTGGTCACTGCCCCAGACCCATTCCCACAGAAACAGGTGTGTTCTTGTATTCAATCACAATCACATCATCCATCTAGCCCCAGGCAGGACCACATTACCTAACTATCTATCTAGACCAGACAGGACCACAATAGCAAGCCAATTGGAGAGCAACACAACCAGAAGGTTTAACCACCAAACCATGATGGGACCCCTCCTGCCATTTTAATATTCATGATTTCTGTTATGTAATTGCATCTTTGCTCTATAAAAATCCATCTTGCTTTCTCTGAAGTTGCTGGTTCCTCTCAGAATTTAGCCTGCTTCATGAGAAGCGTCAATCTCAATAAATGCCTATACTTGGATTAGAGGTGGTCTAACTGAATCCTTTGAGACTATTCCACCACAACACATCATGAAACCCCAACAATTTTGGGGCCCCTGGGTTTAAACCGCAACAACTTTGTAATTTTGTAACTTGTGTTACTTTGGAGAAAGCTGGTTATCTTCCCTGGGCTTCTGAGTCCCCATCTATAAAAAATCAGTTTCTTTTCCACCATTGGATTTTGGGATTCTGTGATCCTCTGACCTATATGTTAGAAAGATTGCCCAGGCGATTTTGTAAAGGGTAGATTAAAGGCAGGAGGGGTTCGTAGAAGCCAGGAATATCAGAGTGACAATAATAATGGCTAACATTTGTGTAGTGCCTGCTATGCGCCATTCACTGTGCTTAAGTGCTTGAGAATTATTATCTTACAGTATCCCCCCAAGAACCTTGGTCGGCAGGTGTTTTTATATAAGCCAATCAGCCACACTGCTATCACCTAGTCCCTAGCACACAGTAGATGCTTAATTGGTACTTATTTAATTTAATTGAGTGTGATATTCTTGCTTTAACTGTGTTTAAACTGTTGCACGTAAGTAGTACAATGTTTGTGGGTGAACAGTAGACCCACAATTCACAAACTTGGCAAAATGACATAAATACACAGTGTAACAAAAATTTTAGTTCAGTTTTAAGCTTTAATAGTTTTTTTTTAATTAGACTGAAATTGGTACAGATTTATTGAATATCATGAAGTGAGAGGAGAGGGAAAAGGAGAAAAATAATTCAGCCTAGACACAGAGAAAGTAACAAGAAAACAAATATAGATACCTCGGGGAGCTCAACAAAGGGCTAGGCCAGAAATAGATCAGACTTGGTGCCTAGATAGAAATTCCAACGGATCTCAGAACTGTCTCCTATGCTGAAAAAGGCAAAATAAAACTATGTACCTGAAATGGAATAACGTCAGCTTTTGCCACAAAGTAGTTTCTAATGCACTTGAATAAGATGAACTCAAGAGAATATTGCTGCTTCATCAATCTTCTCTAAGAAGGAATAAAGAAAATGTCTTTCAATTAAATCCAGTTCTCAATCCTGAGTAAATCACAGGATTTAGAACAGGAAGAGACCTTTAAGAACTTTTACTTCAACTCCCTAATTTTACAAATTAGGCAACTGAAGCCCAGAAAGTATTGTCTAAAGTCTTATAGGTTGTGGATTCACTGTCATTTGAAGCTCCTCAGGTTGGAAATTGAATAAGCAGCATCAGGGATATTGTATAGTTTTCTTGATAAGGTATGGGTTCCTTTCAATCCAATAAACATGCATTAAGTGATTGTCATACATATAATCCTGTGGCATATACCTGGGGTGGAGAAAAAAGGAAAAAACAAGAAAGGAGGAAGGAAGGAGGAAGGAAGGAAGGAAGGAAGGAAGGAAGGAAGGAAGGAAGGAAGGAAGGAAGGAAGGAGGAAAAGAGAGGGAAGGGAAGGAGGAAGGAAGAAACAAAGATGTCAAATGAATGCTACTATAAAGTAAAGACACTAGCAAAAAGTATATAGCAAAAAAAAAATTATAGAAAGAGTACTCAGAAATAACTTTGAAGAGTTTGGAATCTGAAGAAGGGGCACAACTGGGGGATTATTATAGAGGCAGTTACCTCTGAGATTTAACAAAGTTCTTCTGATAGCCTACACAGTATATATGGAATTTGCAAGTAATAACATCATATTGGGCCTGTGATGACAATATCTCCACAGATGTACATGTCAGGCATCTCTCTCCCATCTACTCGTGTTCCACAGCACTTGATTTAATTTTATCAGCATTACCTATTCCAAGTACATTTTTAAAATGAGGACAAATTTGGGCATTGTGGGTGGTTTTTAGAAATCCACTTTAACCCAAAATAGTTATGTTCTAAGCAAATTGGATGGAACTTTCTATTACTCTCAAGAACCACATAATTTACCAAAGAAGGTTTCAGCGAGATTTTTCTAGGCATAGTCTCTATCAATTTAGTACCAGACTATGTAGTCTGTTCTAGTCTTCCCTGGTATCAAAACAATTGACAGAAAGTTGCATATGTGTTCTTATATTTATCAAAAAATAGAGAGAGGGCCTCAGACAGGAAGACACTCTGCCAAATACTGACTGTGTGACCCTGATTAAGTGACTTTACCGCTCTGTGCCTCCAGAAACTCTCTAAGGCTATAAGTTGGAGAAGGTGCCATTCTACATTGGTAGAAGGAGTTTTCTCACCTCATAGTTCTCAAAAAATCACATTTCCAGTTTTAAAAAAGGGGGGCTTGAAGAGAGCTTTAAGATCTTAGCAGGGGGCGGCTAGGTGGTGCAGTGAGTCAGAGCACCAGCCCCAGAGTCTGGAGGACCCGGGATCAGTTCAGGCCTCAGATACTTAACACCCACACAAAATAACTGGACATGTAACCTTGGGCAAGTTACTTAACCCCAATTGCTTTAAAAAAAAGATCTTAGCAGGTTCAACTCTTTTCCTTTCAAGGAGACAAAGATTTTTAATCTGTCATTTACAGATGAGGCAATTAAAACCCTAAATTTATATGAGGTAATTTGGCCGATGGAAGGACTTTGACCTAGTACAAAGAAATATTGTTGCTGTTGTTGCTGCTGTTTTTAGGGGGGAGGGTGGTGGGAGCTTTCCCCCCTACACCAAGCTTATTCTGGTGCTATGAGTGTTTTCTAAGGGAAGAAAGTTGCTCCAGTGAACCTTAAGAAAATCATATTGGAAATCAGTTCCGTTGAACTAAGACCAATAAACAAATGAGTTCCAATAGAAACAAAGACAATCATACAGTGATGGTTGTCTTATAGATACATACTGAGTAAAGAAATGAGAATTGTACCAAATAAGGCAGCTATGCCTGGCCCCTGAGTATTCAAAGAAATTCCATCTCTCAGTAAATCAGCACAAAATTCCTTCTTGTCATGGACCACTGAAATGATATTAGAAAAATAATAACAGAAATAGCACCAGTCACATCCATTGACTTTATTGTCTCCAGCTGTCTGTGGGCGCTGTGTCCAACTTTACAAATTCCTATGACCTTTTTATAAATGGGATTAAAATACCTCATTCACAACTGAACCAAATCCTTTCCTTCCCCTTGCTATCACCTCAGCATCTCAAATATTATTGAAGGAATGTTGTCCCTCTTTCACAGCATCCCACCCAAGACCCTAAAGACCTTCAAATTCCCTTTTCCCTCACAATATTACAGCCTATATACAAATATGCACCTCTCAGGAGCATTAAAGACTCCTTTTGGCTAAATGTTGTTGTCTCAGTCATTCAAAGACTCTTCATGATCCCATAGACAATAGCACATCAGGGCTGTCCATGGGGTTTTCTTGTAAAAGAGCCCAGAGTGGTTTGCCTTTTCCTTCTCCAGTTTTGGCTAAATATATCTGAACAAAAACTCCAATATGAACTTGACTGGTTCTTCAAGAAAGGGGTGAAGGCATTTGCCTAAGACCTCAGCCTTGGGTAGAGAATATCTCTCTTTCATTTTCCCTATGGTCAATAAAGGCTTGTCCATGAAGTAATAAAATTTGTTTCCCCTCCTGCAGCACTGCCCCACCACCTCTAGTCCACTTGATTCCTATGATTACTTATTTTGTGGTAACAAAGATGCAATAAGCAGAAACTGGGAGGGGAAGAACTGTTGTCTGAAAGGGACCAACTAAGGCTATATAACACCTTATATCTTCTCACAGGTGTAGCTCACCTAAGTGTACCTTAAAAGGTTTAGGGGCCTAGAGTCTGAAGGGACCTCAGCAAATCAACTCTTTTCAAACTATGTTTCTTGGAACACAACAATCTTCTTCTTTTTTTAAACCCAATATCCTTCTTGATGTCACAAGGATTCTATGATAAAATATCTAGGCTTTCAATTTTTTTGACATCTTATATATTGAGTTTGAATTTATTTCATGTAGCAATTGTTCAGAATGAAGTATGCTTTATTTCTTTTATGTGCCATATCCTGGTACTTCCAGCAAGTTTACTAACTCCAGGGATGGGTCAGTACACTCAGCTGAAATGGTTGGCTAGATAGCTCCAGCTTGAATCTGGAAAACAGAGTTCTCATCATCAATGACTTTTATGTTGGTGAACAATGTATTTTGGTTTTGAAGCAGCATAAAATAAACCACAGCTCTAGCTCCACAAGGTTATACCAGCACATCTTGGTTAGATGCAACTACAAATGGACCCACTAGAGACAGAGGGCATAAGGCTATCCTCAATGTTTTCTGTAGCTCCGGTGTGATGAGATTATTACCAGGAATGCCAACTTGTTGTGGAGATGCCAAATGTGTCCTCTTCTGTCTTTAATAGTGTAGCACCCCATTCTCTCAAATGTAATGGCACTATTTTGCTCCAAAATTTCCCCAACTTTTCTTTATTCCAAGGGAATTCAATATCCCCAGACCTTCTGGATCAACATTTCTATGTTCAATTTTAAACCAAACTGTTATGTGACCAAATTAGTGTCCCAGAAAATTTTCAGGTAATTACTGGAGCAGATCATTTTTAATGTTCCTTCCAGCTCTAAATTTAACGATTATGTGACTCTTTCTACCCATAAACCAGTGGTTTTACTCATTTGTGTATGTGAATACATATCTAGATGCAATATAGAAGGGGAGAAGATAAGGTAAAAAATGAAGAATACACACATATGTATATAATATACACATATATACATACATGTATATATAATACCTATGCCAACAGATAGGCCTGAATATCTGAAGTACACATATACACACAAAGTAGGCATGAATGAAAAAATAGGAAAAAAGGGAAATCATGAGAATATAGAAAATTAAGTCAGAATGGGTAGAAGGAGATAAACACAATAATGGAAGAATAAATAAAACTGACTTTTATTGATATGTTTCATTTTCTTCATCACCTTTTCTAAATGTTATACTCTCCTCTCATTCCAAGACTGCCATCCATTTTAACAAATGTAGAAGAGTAAGACAAAAAAAGCAATTCAGCGAAACTAACATTATCAACCAAGTTTGACAATATATGGAATGTTCTCTGTCCATAGTCCATCACTTTTTCAAAGGAAAGGAGAAGAAATTTTTATATGTTCTTTGGTGCCAAGTTTGGTCATAATAACTATATAGAACTCAATTTTTATTTTGAAAGACTATCTTAGAAAGGAAAAAAAATGAATCAGGAAACAGAGAGGTTAGAAAGAATAGAATGAGACAAGAAGCACAAGGGGAAAGATTGAAAAGAAAATAGGTACAAAACAATAGAAAAGACTGAAGAGAATACAACTTATGGCTGAAAAACTTACTTTAATGATTAAATGGCTTCCACAATCTACTTGTTCCTTCTAATGCTCTGTGATTTCTGGCTATGTCCTTCTGTAGATCTTCCATTGAATACCCACCCAGACTACTGGAGGATCTCTTCTGGTTATTTTCATATTTTAGCAATTCTGATGCAATAGCTTAGCTGTCCATTGGTTATTCTTTACTTTCACTATTCAAATTGACTTTCTTCCTTTCCTAGACATACATTCTCTCATTGCAGATGTCAGTAATATGCTGCAGCTTAGTTTTACTTATTTGCATATTTCCACTAATTGCCTTTTAGATCACCTAAAATTTTGATACTCTGAGAGCATAGTGTTCCATGATTTCCAGTCATATAACATTACTAAGAGAATAGCAACAACAGCAATAATAATAATTAATATTATTATAAGTAGCATTTTTTGTAGCACTTTTAAGGTTTACAAAGGTTTACACATATTATATCATTTAATCCTCACAAAAGCCAGTGAGGTAGGTAGATTATATTCCTATTTTATAGTTGAGGAAATTGAGAAATAGAGAGTATCAAACCACTAGTGAGTGACTGAGGCAGGAGTTAAATACAAGTCTTACTGACTCCTGATACCTCTGTTCTATCAATTGTACCACCTGACTGACTTTAAAAGATGGGTTTCTTTAGCAGCAGAATTGCTGAAAGTGCTAAAAAGTTTCTCCATATACTATTCAATCTTCTCTCCTCCTAAAGGCATGATGCCCAGTCTATTTAATTGTACCTACAAATGTATTTTTCATTCACTTTGTTTTTCAAATGAGGATATTTAGTCAATTGTTTCAAATGAATATAGGTTTTTCTTAAAAAGTACAAGCTAGGAATACATGTGGACACATAATATGCATAGAAGGGATATGTGACTAGAACCCATGTGGAGGAAGGATAACTCACAATATTGATACTTAGTCTTACAATGTTGTCTGTGAATGATATCATACTGTTCTCTGTTGCTTGCATTTCTGTATTTTCATTTCTCCACACATTTTTGGGTCGTTTTTTGACCTGCAGATATTCAGGCCCATCTGTTGACTTTCTCCTCTTCCATATAATATAGTGTAGTGATTAAAAAGCCACTCCACAACAAGGATGGATTGAGTTTTCTTTAGTGAATAGGAATAATAACCCATTCTAACTAGCTAAGAGTTTCTAGGCTAAGATTAATAGAGTATTTTGATTGACTGAATCTGGTGCTAATTCAAAATCTATTCACTATTTGATGGGGTTAGAAACTTTCTTATAACTTTCATTATGAACCCAATAGCAATCACGTGGCTTCCTGAACTTGTTTTAGGACCTTTGTCCAACAGGCCATATAGGAGCTCCCAGAATGGCATTCAAAAGTATCTAAGGAAGAAAAAAAGCAAAGCAAAGGATGTGAGATCATTTCTCTCCACCTAACTGGTCCATATTCCTAACATCTATTTTGTATATCTGATAGTCACAAAACCTTTTGGGTTTTGTGCTATATTCTGGCTAGTGAAAAACCTCGTTGTCTCGCTTTATATATACAGTTTCTATAACTCTCAGTCAATAGTATGAGTATGAAGATAGGGTCTGTTGGAAAATGATTTCATAATCCCTGTCTATTCCTATCACCTGTTTTCATCAATCATGTCCTTTATACATGCCTAGGGCAGTCTCATAAAGATTTTAAAGAGATGAGAAGGTAGAGATATGACTCTGCAGTTGTTGATTTTCTTCAGTTGACTTGGGGGAGGGCAATAATATCATCTATTATCTTTTTCATGCTTGTGGTATTTTCTTCTCTTTGACATAGCTTGAAAAATGGGTCCTGAAAGGTTTTTTTCCCTTCAATTGTATTATCTTAAAATGAATTTCTTTAATGTGTAATTTGTCTGATCCAGCTCTCTTCCAACTTCATCATGAGTACCATTACAACTAACTTACATGATACATTGAGTATTGGATGATAGAGTTTGAATGCTAAGGTTCTACTATCATTGTCAATAAGATTAGATTATGATAGGATTATCAAGAGATCTAACCCATTTTGTTTCTATTCATTGTTCACCTAGTTTCATATACAAATGCCTTGGAATGATCTAAGCAAGTCTCACACCAAGTTTTCTACATTCTTATTTTCCCTTAAATATTTTGTTTTCCCTTATGTTATGAGGTGAATAATCTTCAACCTTCTGCCATAGAATTTTGCCAGTGAGTTTGCCCTTACATAAATGTTGTCCTTGCTTACCAGTTCAAGTTCCTCTTGGCAAGGAGCTACAATTTTTTTTCTATATAAGGAAGTTTCTGGACTTTTGAAGTCTTCCTCACCATTGGTAATTATTTTCCATTAATTAATATCTCCAAGAAATGATGATAGCCAGTCAACGTCTTATTCATATAGGCCAGGTTGAACCTATCATAATTGTACAGTGTCTTCTTTTCTATTGTATACATCATTTTTTCTAATTTGGTGCGTATTTTGGCCTTTGCTCTAACTAGCTGATGATCTGACTGTGCATGTCTGTTTCAGAAATGATTGCTATACTGTTAACCAATCATTGTCTACCTGATAAGACCAATAATCAATTACAGAGGGGAGGACTATTGTTAGGGGCTTATCATGTCCAGAGCTTTTCATCCCTGCTCTTGAAGAATGTATTAATGAAATACAAACTTAAGGCTTTAAGTAGTCTACATTTGGCCTCTTTTCATTTCTTGATCTTGAACCATATTTTCCAACAGTCTTTGCTATAGTCTGTTTCCACTTTCACATTAATGCATAATGCTACATATTGCTTTAGTTTGGAGCAGATTGTCAAGTTCTCCATTTGACTTCCCTACTTCTTTATTCTCCACAAAAGATGATGACATAATTATTGTGAAAACCAAAGGTGAAACAACTTCATAAACTATATATTCTTTGTTATATTTGGGTTCATAAAGGAATTATTCCTACCACACAGCTGACAAACAGTTTCCAGTCTACATTGATCAAGGGGTATTCCTCAGGAAATATTCCTTAAACAGAATAAATTATAGTTCTGGACCAAAAAAATTGACTGAGTAAAGAGAAAGTGGTGGGGAAGGTAAAGAGAATACAAAGAAATGTATTTTTGTGGACATCAGAGGAATGAGAAACATGACAGAAGAGAACTGAATTTGTTTTGTTTTGTTATTAAGTGAAGAAGGCTCCCACTGACTTAGTGTCATATTAAGTCAGTGGGAGTGAAGGAGAAAGTGAATAGTTGGTATTCTGGATAAGGTGAAGATAGTGGCCATGAAAGTATGTATGGGCAAAATATATAGGAAAGTGATTAAGACAGTGGGGAAAAAACTGAAGTGATTCATTCATTCAATCAATATGCATCCTAGAGAGCTGTCTATTTGCAATGTACTATTAGATACTGAGAGGTATTTTTGGGTAGAGGGGTAGTTCATCCATGCAGGGGACTCTCAGTATACATATTCCTATCAGCAGCAGGTGAGCAACTCATCTGTAGCTTTAGAGAGTTGCTTGGGGTAATTGAAAGGTGAAGTGCCTTAGCCATGACTCAGTGCTTCTTGGCCCCAAGGTTGGTACTATAATCACTATTCATGCTGCCTCTGCTGAAATCAGATAAAGGAGAAATGACTTCTAGATAAGTTGATTAGGATGGATGTGTAAGAAGGCATCTTGATGAAGCTGGAATACTACTGTAGTTCTACTGATAGTGGAATTAGAGGATTATTTTACTACAATGAGTAAGGCCAAAAGCCCAATCTCTGATGGGTATGTATCCCTATCTAGATAATAATCAATGAATTTGATTGGTTTTTCAAAACAGCACAATCACTCATTAATTTTTAGAATTATATAGGTTGTGATTTTTTTAAGAATTCCTCTTTTGAAACATTTTTCTTCAGGCCAAAAAATTATTCAACCAACCCGTTAACATTTGAAGATGGCCTAGGCTGTTCCAAGAAGATGCAGGCATATCCCCCCTATTCTTATGAATTGGTGCTATGAAAAAACAAATGATATAGGTAAAACCAACATTATAAGGACAATTAGCTCCAGAAGAATAATATTTTAGATGCTATAAATGGAAATCACTCAAGTGAGATTACAATGGTCATTTGCAGTTTTATGTCTGGGTTTGGTTATAATGCATTAGTAAAGCTTATTGTGAAACTACTTTGCAGCAACCTTTTATCAAATATGCCTAGAATCAAATTCTGATTCAAAATTAGTGCTCTGTTTATTTTTGTCTTCATTTCCCCCATCACCTAGCACAATGCCTGGCACATAGCAGTAAATGCTAGTTGAATGAATGAATAAATGATCGTTTCTTCCAGGATCATTTTTTTCCTACCTTTAGCCAAAACCTACTCATCTACTGCCCTCCTATCTTCTATCTCCAGTCTTCCAAAACTCCATTCTTTCTTTCAAATTTCCACTTATAACTGCTAATTGGCATGGATGACCTCTCCACTTCTCCCTGTTTCCCCTCATCTCTCAGAATAGCCCATTTACTCTGCAGAATAGCTCATTGCCTCTACTCAGGATATATTGATTCAACAATAACAGAATCCTGCATCTGTTGTGTCTCTAGGCTGTTAACTCCACTGTGTGCAATTTAAATTCTTATATACACCATAACACCTTTATGGAGCTATATAATCTCACAATAGTAATAATATCCATTTACAATAGAGATGATTCAGTAGAAAAAAAAGATGATAAAAACTGTTCATGTGAATAAAGTTACTATTCCCCAATCGAATTATCCTGGTAAATGATGTATATACCTGAAATCCCAATAGTCACTAATTATAATTCACATTGCTGCTAGTGGTGAGGGAAGAAAAGAAGAAAGAAAAACCATTTATTTAGATTCTGGGGACTGCCTCCTTTCTCTATGATACTGTAGAGAAAACAATTCTGATAACTCCACCACTGTCCTGACACATCATCAAAGCTGTTCAGGCTATGATAGAGTTTACTGAAATGGAAATAGCTTTCATTACCAGTGAAATCAGAGATGATTTCTGAACAGCACATCAGGGAGAAGGAAGGAAATGTTATTGGTGTTTGCCATTCAGAATATGAAAGACAAAAAACTGGCTAGCTCATAATAGTTCTGTATCTCAGAAGGTTTTTATAGCTCAAGTGCTTCCAACACATTCCCTTCACCAAAGACCTTTTATCGATTAGAGGAGCCATTAAAAACCAATCTTTTATTAAGAGGCAGAGTGCATATGGCATGATCCCAAATAGCTATAAAAACAATTCAGATGTGAAAATATCACAAAGGAATAAAGGTGTCATGGGAACCAGGGACGGAGCAGACCTCAGCCTATCCAGCCCAAGGAAAAATGAAGCCCCATAGTACCATCTGTTTATAGCCCTTCCGTTCCCTAAAGACTGGTGGATTTAAGGAAGCTATGAATGGTTGAGAGGAGATGGAAAGGAAGAAAAATTCAGGCCTTGCAGCAAGGAATTCTATCCCTACCTTTCTCTCCTTAAGGTATAGGAAGAAAATCCTAGAGAGAGAGAGATTTACCCATCTGTCATCAAGCTAGCTGTTCTCTAGCTAGAAGGCAAGCTGATTGTGGCAAACTTCACTAGCATAAGGCAGAGAACTTTTTGCCACCTCTTATCTACAAGATTTCCATAAAATATTACTCTGATAACTTATCATGGCAGGGAAGTGATCCTATGCTCTCAAATTCTATATCTATCAAACAAGTCAAAGTTCTGCTAGATTCTCTAGTAAGTTGGAAGTCTTCTAATGTGGTTCCAACAGCAGTCAGTGTCCAATCCCTAAAAGAACCAGTCAAGCTAAATTTGGAGAAGCTGACTGGTTGACTACTAAGCATTCAAGTCTTTGGCCACAGTGATCAATGAAACAGATCAAAATACAAAATTGCCTTCAGTCTGCTTCATCAAGGACTGGGAAAGAGTAATTAAAAAAAAAAAAAGATGGGAGAGCTCATGAGATACTTTACACTGAGCTCATCCAGGAGAATATCCTCTGTCATTATACAACTACAGCATCTTAAGTGTTGGAAGCCATATAGCCTAATCCATACCTGAATGAAAATCCCTGTATAATATACAAAATATAGCTTAACTTCCACGTATGATGAGCACCTCTGATTTACCTTTGCCTCTTCTTCAGAAAACCTAGAAGTATCACCTTGATTGATGAAGTCCTGACTAGTCACCAGATGTCTGACCAAATCAACTTTGGGGCCCAAGTTACCTTTCTCTTTTTTGAGGAGAATTCTAAGGACTAAGTAAGGAGGCCAAATGTTGGTATATGAAAATAAGAAGAAACTTATCAGGCAGCATTTATAGCAGTGGAAGATGCAGATTTATGCTTGATGTAAGGAAAAAATACTGAATTATAGCTGCTATCCAACAATCAGAGTTAAGTTCTTCCTCAGAAAAGGTCATCAAACCAAAGCTGAACAACAGCTTGACTTGTAGAAGTGATTCTTGTCCAAGTACAGGTTGTTCTATGAGGCCTCTTAATTATCCTCCCAATGTGATATGGTGATTCTATAATGGGAGAGGGGTTGGAGCTCAACCGTTCTGGGTTCAAATCCCAACTCAAACACTGGTTGTGTAAAACTGCACAAGTCACTTAACCCATGAGCCTGTTTCCTCATCTGCAAAACAGGAAGGTTAGACAGGGTGGCCTCTGTGGCCCCTTTCAGCTTAAAAATTTATGATTATGTGTTTCTGTGACATTCTTTGAAAGAGTAGTCTAAGAAAGCAGTAGTAGCAAAGTCAGCTTTTAGCCCAAGAAGTGAGATGAAGGTAGAATTAACTGGAACAGAAACAGAAAAAAAAGGAATGGGGGAGAGGAAATCTTCATAATGTTTTTAACTTTTTAAGTTATTTCCACACTTATGCTTACAACAACTCAAAAATCATGCTTCCTAAGGAAGATGTGTTTGAAGGAGGCCCAGAGCAGATACCTCATAAATTCCCCCCAGCTGCAGGACTTCATCATGTCCCTGTACCAGGTGTCCCTCCTACCACCCCAATCCCAATGTTTAGTTTCTTTTTAAGTGGCAGAATAGAGTATCAAGTCTATAGTTAGGTGTGAGGAAGACCTGAGTTGAAAAGCTGCCTCAGACACACTTACTACCAATGTGACCTTGGGCAAGTGTTATTGGAATGAAAATTTAAGATCTTCCCCTGCCCCTAGGCCCTTTCTTTGATAGGCTTAAGTGCACCTGGAGCCAATGGCAGGAGGCTTGGTTTTGAGGAATGCCCACACCTTGGTGCTCTGTGACTGGGTAGTGGGTCAAGAAGGTTGTGACATTCTCTGACCCAAGAGAAGGCTAGATAAACCCTGATGTGAGGCTTTGTTTTGGGGTTCACTTTGAGAAAATTTATGTGATTTGACCAGACAAGATTCCGGGCAACCATTGAGGCCCCCAGCTTTGAAAATCCAGATGCTGGTGCTTCCCTCTCTGGTAACTGTGACTAGGTATGGATATAATGGTTGGACAGTTGGAGGCCTGTCTCCTGAAATGTTTCTCCATCTTCTTGTAACTTCTGTTTGTAACTTCTGTCTGTATACTGTGAAGTTCGGGGTGCTGACTTTTCTCCCTGAACTAGGTAAATGATATATTTGATTGATTAAAGCAAGTTTGTTAACCCATTTTGAGTTGCTTTCCTTTAGAAAAGCAGATCTAAAGAACCTGTGTTGGCAGCCACCCTGGGGATGCTGGGGTGCTTGCTGCTACAGCAAATCACTTAACCTTTCTTTGCCTCAGTTTCCTTATCTGTAAAATGGGGATAAAAATAGCACCTACTTCCTAAAATTATGGTGGGGGTAAAATGAGATATAATTGTAAAGTGCTTAGCAGAATGCCTGGCACATAGTAAATGTTGTATAAATGTAAGTTACCATATTGTTATATTCCCCCATTCCTTTGTGAGCTCTTTGAGGGCAGGGACCGGCTTTTGCCATTCTTTGTATCCCCAGTGTATATCATGGTGCCTGGTACATCAATGGTGCATAACAAATTGGTGCATAACAAATGTTTATCAACTGACTAAGTGATGTAGTAAAGAGATCTCTACACTTTGAGGCTAGAAAACCTGGTTCAAATTCCACCTCATATTCTTATCAGCTTTGTAATTCTGGGCAAGTCAATTAACCTCTTTAACTCTTTGTTTCCTTCTCTATAAAGTGAATTATAGGGTTGTTGTAAAGGTGAAATGAAAAAAGAAATATGTAAAATTATTTGAAAACCTTAAGGTGCTATATATATTTGGTCTTCCATCTCATCCCACTCTGCTATATCACAAATGAAAAATGGAACACTTTGTTAGCTGAGGTCAAAGGTCAACAAGAGCCAGGGCCAGACCCCAAGTTTCTCAGCTTATCATCTTATTCCTTTTCTTAACTTTTATTGTTATTGTTGCTATTCAGTCATTTCAGTCACGTCCAACTCTTCATGACCCCATTTGGAATCTTCTTGGCAGACAAGCTGGAGTGGTTTACCATTTCCTTCTCCTGCTAATTTTAAAGATGAGAAAACTGAAACAAACAGGGTTAAGTGACTTGCCCAGGGTCACACAGCTAGTATGTGTCTGAGGCTGGATTTGAACTAAGAAAGATGAGTCTTCCTGACTCTAGACCTGGCACTTTATTCACTCTTCCACCTAGATACTTTTTTTTCACTAGAGAGAGCTAAAAAAGTAACTATAATAATATAAGCATATTTTTAAAGTGTCAATTTAAAGTGTGTGAGGGGAACAGACACCAAGGGTGCTGAGGTAGATTGTGATCACAGGCAGATTGTTGGGGTTTTTTTTGCATTTTGGAGGGCAATTGGGGTTAAGTAACTTTGCCCAAGGTCACACGGCTAGGTTTTTGTTTGTGTGTGCATTAAGTGTCTGAGGCCGGATCCGAACTCAGGTCCTTCTGACTCCAGGGCCGACGCTCTACTCACTTCGCCACCTAGCTGCCCCAGGCAGATTGTTTTTAAATGGACAGATGGACAGTCTTGGAAAAAGAAAAAAAATATGAAAAAGAGAAATAAAGAGGGAAAGGTGAGAATGAATTGAGAAAATTCGGGCTAATTCCATTATTCAACACTATACAGCTACATCTGTCCTCTTAGGATGCTATGAAATAGCAAAGAATAACTTAATAGTTTAGAATGAGTTGGTAAAAAAAAATGGAGGTTAAAAATCAGGAGGAGAATTGAGGACACAGCGGGTGATAGGGAAGAATTCAAAACAGAAATCATGAAGAAACATGTAGAACACAGATGTGGAGAACCCATTCACCTGCCTGATAAATGCCATATACAAAAGAAACTGTCTAGTAGTAATCAGAGCAAAGGAAACTCTGCTGATGTTTGTGTCATTACAGAAAAAGCCATTCATTTTTTATTTTATAAGAAAATAATTATTTTTTTTATAATTTTTGTTCTAAAGGCCATAACTATCTCACTTATTATTTTACTCAATGACCCCCTCCCTTACTCCCCAGGGATATAGTGAGAAGGATGATTTTAGATGGAAAAAAAAAACACATAAATACTATTTAAATTTTACATTCAGTTTGAGTTATGTATTAAGTAGCCAGTGTCTAGAGTATTCATGTTATGCTATGTGTCTGTGGTTGGAAAAAAAAGACAGTAACAAATATAGTGACATTCAGAAAATAAAGAGATCTTTGTACCCATTTGCCATAGTTGGGTTTCTTCACTGCTGTATTAGAATGGGGGAGAAAACCAGAACCAACAGTTCAGTATGAGAGATGTTCCATTGAGTGGTTACACCTGTACCATGTGGTGGTAGCAAGAGCTCTCTCTACATTTTCAAATACCATATCCTTAAATATCCTCTGCACCAAAATAAGACATACACTCATTGGCTCACATGACAATTCTCCATTCTTGACATCTCTTCTTTTTTCCTCCATTCCCTGTGTCTTAATTTTCCTCTTCCTTGACCCTTTAAGAGATGCTACATTGTCAATGTATTGTTAATGGAATGGGAAGATCTTTCCCATTCATTAATAGACCCATGTGACCTACTTAAGTCACATGAGTTTGAGTCACATGAAGCCTGTGGTGGGAGGACCTTGCTGAACAGATAAAACAAGAAGGGGTGAAACAGGAAGAGGCAAAGCTGAAGCAGAGCTGGGAGGAAGTTGGTCAGAGAAGTTGGAGATGAGGGAGAGAAAGGAAGCAGGCAGCAAGTTGTAAGTGTTCCTTCGTGGGAAGGCCCTAGAAGGTAGAAGGTTTGGGGATGGTGGTGCCCCTGCATTGTTACTGTGTATATATTTCTTTGTTGCTATGATGAATTTGGCTTTCTGTTGTTAGGATTCGGCTTTCTGGCATTTGAACAAATGTTTTTGGCTCTGTCTTCCATGTGGAGAGTCTGTTATATTTTGCAATTCAGGATTATACAAGCATATTCATAGCCACCATAGACACTGTGAATGTCACATTAGTGCTACAGATGCTCAAGCCCAAATCATCATTTTGGATTGACTGGGTCTAGCTCATCTATAAAAGTGAAGGAATAGTCAGCAATATAGTATAGAAGCACTAATATGGTAAAGAGGTGATAGAGGAGAGTAATGACAGGATGTGTCTAGATATAAAATTGTTTTAAATGTTTTAAACTCATACAAATACAGAGAAGATAGAGACAGAGAGCATTCTGAACTGAGCTTCTCTAAAAAGTGTGCCAATTAACCATTAAAATGAGTAACCTTAGATGAATTGAAATGGAATTTCTTTAGGAAGATGGAAAAGAATGCATAGATAAGATATGAATAGTCTGTTTAGTTTTTAAGTGAACTCATATTTTTTTAGACTATTGACATGTCAAGAAGCAGCATATTGTAGCAGATAGAGAACCAACCTCCAAATCATAAAAACACAGGTTCAAATCTTGGTTCTAATATATACTGGCCATGTGACTTTGAGTCTGTCATTTAATCTTGGTGCAACTCTCTCAAAATAAAAGTTGCAGAGAAAATGCCTATCTACTTTGGTAAAACATAATTAGAGTTCACAATGCCAATGTAATCACAAGTCCAATAAAAAAAAATCAATGTGTCAGTATTTATGACTGGCAAATTAAAGTCTTCATTTCTTTTAGAGAAATACAACACAGTTCAGGGATAGCATAGAGGTAATTTTTTAAAAATGCCATTACCAAATTTCTAACAAGGCATATTTATCTGAATTATAGAAGGCTAGAGAAAAAAACATCAAACTGGGAATTAGGAACCTCATATTTTATCTAATGCCTTCATTTTGTAGATGAGTATGACTCCTAGAGAAGTCAAGGCACTTGTCCAAAGCTATATATCTAGCTGGTTTTTTTCTATTTCTTCTCTGTGTGTGACCTTATCACATCACGTGATGGTGGAGAAAATCCATGGTCCAGCAGATGTGGGGAACTTTCAAACTAGAGGCCACTTGTAGCCCTCTGGGTCCTCAAGTGCAGCCCTTTGATGGATTTCAAACTGCACAGAAGAAGGTTCCCCACCCCAGGTCTAGATCAACCATATTCTTAGGCTGTTGTTGTCCACATAGTAAAACTGTGTATCTAAGGCACCTAAAAAGCCTTTTTCCCATAACATATGTCATACTGGACTTTGATGGCATTACTTAACTAACTCCTTTGTATAAAATTAGTATTCTCTCCCAAAAGCCCCTATCAAAACACAAATTTATCATATAATGGAGTGAACTCTCAGCAAAGAACTATACCCTTAGGAAATTGAACTTAGAACCCAGGATCCATTCAGGCCTCAGATACTTAACACCCACACAAAAATAACTGGCCCTGTAACCTTGGGCAAGTTACTTAACCTCAATGCTTTAAAAAAAAAAAAAGAATGGGCCTAGGCAGGGCACCATATTGCAATAGGAAGCAGTAGAAAAGTACTGTCCATCTGGCTAAGGGATGCTAAAAGTGTTCAGAGAAAAGGGAGGCATGAAGTTTCACAATTGACTTCATTGTCCATAGGACTCCTTAACAATCCTCTGCCACTAAACGCACATCTAGTCTCCTCTCTGGATTCCAGTTTTCAGAGCCTTTGCCCATTTATCACCCTGCCTCTTTGTTTTTTGTTCCAAAAGAACCAGCCTCTGCACCTGCCACCCATCAGTGCCACCTGCCTGCTCCCCAGGCTTCCCACTTGGTCACTAGCTAGATTGGTAAGGGCTACACAGTGACTGTATGTAGGGAGGGGAAAGAGAAGTGAAGGGAGGCATTGTTTTTCGAGCCTTTCTTTGTGGACATTTATGTGACCTTCCAAAGCTATTACACTTTAAGCTCCAATTTCTTGTGTTTATTGTCAGATCCAAATTGAATGTTGCTGGTGTGTGTGTGTGTGTGTGTGTGTGTGTGTGTGTGTGTGTGTGTGCGCGCGCGTGTTTTCTTTCAGTTTTACACAGTCTGATAAAATTCACTGTAGACAAGCTGTAATTACCCAACCATGAAGAAAGCAAGGCATTTTCCCATTTTAAGAATTTTATTTCTTCAAATGCTCCATTAGGTTTCAGTTCAACAAGCTCAAATGCAGCCCTCTGCTTTGTAAAGCTGAAAAGAAAGTACTGGAAGCCAGGATTTAAAGACTGAAGCAATGTGGCCACCTTCTTACTTACTAAAGTACCCATCTCTTCTGTCTGTCTGAACATAGACTGGGACCATTGATGGGCCCACATATTGTCCTGTGTTAAGTACAGTGACCAAAACATCCACATAACAGAGGGCTTTCAGTCTGATGCCTGGACTTTCTTATCTTCATGGGAATTCAGCATAAGATACTTACTCTACACCGGGCATATCCCTTTGCTGCTCATTTTTATGCCAACTCCTATGTAACTGCTTCTTTTATTTTCTAGGTCCAAAGAAAATACTCTTTGAGAAAATACTCTTTGGGAAAAAATATCAGAATAGGGTGTGCTGGTATATCTTATTGGCAATAAAGTCAAGTACTAGAGTCCATCTGCCTGTCATGGTTCCTGAAGACCCAGAAGTGTAGTGACCTCTAAGGTTTTCCTCTCTCATTAGTTTTATCTACTTTTGATACCACATGCCCTAAATTAATGAATATGTAATATATGGCCAAATACAAAGAGATGGGCTACCACACACACACACACACACACACACACACACACACACAGAGAGAGAGAGAGAGAGAGAGAGAGAGAGAGAGAGAGAGAGTCAAAGGCAAAAGCCTTTAGTTATATCAATTCATCCACTCAGAAATCATTATTAATTTCACATGGAATACAATTACATGGAATAAGATCGATTCAATAGAATGAGCATTTATTAGGTGACTCTTAAGGGGCTAAAAGTACCTATGAAACACAGACCCTGCTCTAAAAAGTATGTAATCTACTATCTTAGACTCTAATCTTAGAACCATCCTGAGTATGATCAGTGACCTTTCGGCTTATCTCACCTAGACCCAGGCCCCAGCCTCACTTTCTAGTTACCTGCTCCAAACCATGTTCCCAAGCTCATACTTCCCCCATTGCCTCCAGCTCCCCTTTACAAGTTATCTTCACCCATTGCAATGCAATTTCCTGAAAATAAATAAATAAAAATAATATGTAAGTTCCTTACTAGGCAAGAAATATCTGGCTTACTTTTACTTGAATCCTCATACTCAGCACTCAGCCTAATACAGAGTATTTAAAATATGCTCTGTTTATGTATCTGTATGTCTGTCTGTCTACCTAGCTAAAATATGTCAAATCATTGGCTTGGTTTCTCCTTCCACAATATCCATAGTTTATGTAATGTAGATGGAGAATTTAAATGGCAACTCCCTATGTGTAACAATGGATAGGGGGAGAAACAGCAAACCTGGGAGAGACCATATGTTTTCCTTTTCATCCTGGGCTTCAGCCTCTCTAATAGCTGTAGTCCAGGGAAATCTGATTCACTTCAGGTTGTAATCGTGGTCCTCAAGAAAATTATGACCTACTAAAACAGGACTAGTAAGGGGCTTGGTTTTTGTTTTCCCAATATCCATTATTATTTTATTTATTTATTTTGAACATTGCATTCATTGTTCTGGATGCAATAAGAAGACCTACAATGAACATAGTGTCTGTCCTAAAGAAAGCTGTAATCAACCAACATGTATCAGGTCTATATTTGTGGCATGTTTTAATTACTCCCTAATCAATCTTGATTTAATTGCAAAAGCAATTTTGCAGATGAGAAGAGTAAGGCCAAGAGAGTTTATTTTTTAATTAATGTTTTATATTTTAATTAACAGAAATCTATTTTCTCTCCCTCTCACCTCCTACCTTATTGGAAAAAAAAGAGAAAGAAAAAGAGATCCCTTATATAACAAGTATCTATAGTCAAGCAAAACAAATTCATTGATTGTCCATATTCAAAAATGTACATCACATTCTTCATCCTGATTCCATCACCTTTCTGTCAGGAGGTGGATGACAAGCTTCAACACCAATCCTTTGAAATCATGAGTGGTTATTGAGTTGATTGTAGTTCTTCCAAATTTCAAGGTTATTTTTTTATTATAGCCTTTTTGTTATCATACAAATTGTCCCTCTCATCCTGTTTGTTTCATCCTTAATTACCTTATAAATGTTTTCAAAATTGTTCATTTTCATAATATTGATATAAATTATTTATTGATATTGGTATAATTGATATAATTCATCTTGTTCTACTTAATTCACTCAATATCAATTCATACAAGTCTCTTTAAGTTCCTTTGACATCATCTTTTTTTTTTACAGCACAATAGTATTCCATCACATTCACATACCACAATTTGTGAGATAGTTTCAATGACTTGTCCAGGGTCACACACTCAGTGTATGAATGGCAGTGAATGGCAAAGTTGTTATTTGAACTTAAATCCTCTTGAGATTCAGGACCCCCATCT
The DNA here is from genome assembly GCA_011680675.1 of Gymnobelideus leadbeateri. Taxonomy (NCBI): domain Eukaryota; kingdom Metazoa; phylum Chordata; class Mammalia; order Diprotodontia; family Petauridae; genus Gymnobelideus; species Gymnobelideus leadbeateri. The sequence goes on from WOXC01009333.1 coordinate 372,850, forward strand.
AATTTAAATCTTTCTTCAAGAACCTGGTGGTCCTAATCCTTTTTCTGCCTAAGTTTTACTAATATGGCCAAGTTATTTATCTCTCTAAACCTCAGTTTCTCCATCTAGAAAATGAAGAGATTAGACTCAATAAGCCATAAGGTCATTTCCAACACAGCCTATAATTCTACAATGTAAGAAGAGGGAATCAGCCACATGGGGCATCTGTCCTTCCTGGAGATGTCCCAAACACATTCAAAATCACCTTTCTCCCATCATGGATTTAGATACATAATCATCAACCTTCATTCTTCCATCCCTCAGTGGATCTGTGATCCCATACAAATCAAAAGCTAGAGCTCATCAACGCCTTCACCTGTACTCAATGATGAAAACAAACCAGATGTCTCTCTGTCCCTCATATGACCACATAACATTCCAACACTGTGCTTCTGCACTGTTTCCTTCCTTATAAAATTCCTCTTTTTCTCCAAGACACAGCACAAGTGCCACCTTCTATAGAAAGACTTTTCTGAACCCACCAACTGCTAGTGCACTCTGCCCCTAAATGCCTTGTGTTTAATCATACTTATTTTCTTCATGTTTATCCTGTGAATGCTTATATGTTTCCTTCTTTTCTCTCTAGCTAGAATGTAAGGTCCAAGAGGATATTTCATTGCTTGTGTTCATTGCACTCAGTGCCCAGTGTGATATTTTGCACAAAGCTAGTCACTAATAGGTACTTGTTGATTGATTCATCCTCAGCCTAATTTTAATATCCCCCATAAATCCTTTACCAGCATTACATTCAAAGGGCTGGGGGCCTTCATGCCTGCCTCCCAATATTTTGACATTTCATGGAAACTAATGGAGCACACATGTCCACTGTTCTTACCTGAACGTTGGGCCCTGTTCTTTACCAGGCATATGCTGTATGAAAAGTATAAAACCCCATGATTTAAAGACATCAGATACCTTAGGTTATATAAGAGAAAAAGGAAAGAAGGAAAAGGTCAAGTGTTGTAGATAAGGACAATCTCTTCTATTCTAAATGGATCAGGAGGTGATAGACTCTCAATGGAAAGAGCATTGTCTCTGGCATCTAGAGACCTGTGTTCAAATCTTACCTCTCATGTTTATTACCTGTGTGATCTTGGGTAAACCACCTCACCTCCCTAAGTTTCCTTTGTCATAAAATGAGATAATCAAACTAGCCATTCTCTGTGGTCTTTTCTAACTCCTTGGAATTTAGTTTGTGAACTCCATGTCTAATTCTGCAGTGATCAAGAGACATTTATCACATGATTTCTAATAATAAATATGAATAAAAATTCTCCCCAAAATCAACTTCCTAAATAATAGGCACATTCCATTCCCTAAACAGCAGCCTCTGAAAGATAAATGTCTTCAAAATTGACAACAGCCCTTGGGAGCTTTGAGAATGAGTGGCTTGTTAAAAAGAGAAGCTTATCGCTATTAAAAACAAGCCAATACTTGGCTTCAGAGGATTCCAGCACAGTAGAAACCAAAGCCAGGCAAAAACAGACCAAGAACAGAACTGGTTACAAAGCTCAGTTGGAGACAGTTGTTTTTCCCTTGGAGCAACTGTTACACACATTCTTCTTCTGATGAACAGCGATTGCCTTTAAAGGATGATTCTGTTCAACGCAGCAGTACACAGGCTCCCATTCCGAGCCTCTTTTTAAAAAATTTTTTCACTGGGAATAACCTGTGAAAACAGATTGATATTTCTGAGCTCAGGGTAGGAGGTGACCCACCTTGTTTTGCTGAAAAGAGAGGCCCTGGTCATGTGAAAATGTGCTTGGTAAGAAGTTAATTTACAAGTTCACAAACAGTAAAATTGAATTCTTTTTCACCTCCCTCTCTATTCACTTCAAACTCTTCCCCACCAGTCCCCAAACTTTTAATGTCTACGTCCTATTGAAACAAATCAAACAAACAAAACACCTTCAGCTACTCTCCCTGGTGTCAGTTGTATTTTAGGGTGTCCAATGAGTATTTCTCAAAAGAGTGAGAGATTTAACTAACTCCCTTTGCTATCTTTTCTTCCTCACATCCCCAAATACAATCAGAATACTAAATTACTTTTAAAAAAATTGCCAAAATCAGGTTATATGGTTTAATAACTCATATAATGAAAAAAAAAAAAGAATGTTGGATTTGGACTCAAAGCACCTGGGTTTGAATACCAGCTCTTCAATATACTAGCTGTGTGACTTTAGGCAAAGTACTCAAGCTTTCTGGACTTCAGTTCTGACATCTGCAAAATGGAGGAGAGATTTAAACTAGATCTGGCCCACGGTCTTTTCTAGCCCTAGATCTTGGACCTAAGGAGTTGTAATGGAAATGCAAATTTAAAGATCTTCCCTGCCCCTAGCTTAAGAGCACCTGGAACCTGTGGTGGGAGGCTTGTTTTTCAGGAAAGCCCATACCTTGATACTTTGTGATGGGGCAGTGGGTCCAGAAGGTTGTTACATTCTCTGAGCCAGGAGAAGGCTATATAAACTCTGATGAGAGGCTTTGCTTTGGGGCTCACTTTGAGAAGTGTTGTGTGATTTGACCAGGTGAGACTCTGGGCAGCCGTTGTTGAGAGCCCCCCGGCTTTGAAAACCCAGATGTTGATGCTTCCCTCTCTGGTAACTGTGATTTGGTATTGATATAATGGGTGGACAGTTTGGAAGCCTGTCTGTTTGATCTGTAAGTTCTGTAACTCTGAAGTTCGGGGTGCTGACCTTTTTCCCCTGAACTAGGTAATGTGTGTTTGTTTGATTAAAGTAAGCTTGTTAACCCATTTTGAGTTGCTTTCCTTTTGAAAAGCAGATCTAAGAACCTATATTGGCAGCTACCCTGGGGATATTGGGGTGCTTGCCGCTACAGGAGTGTCATCTTTACTTTCTATGAGTCATCTCCTTTGACTTCCTACTTTGATCCCCTATCTTACCTTTTGGAACACTGTCTAGTACATAGTAGGTGCTATATGAATGTTTATTAACTAAATACCATCAAAAGATTAAGCAATTTTCATGCCTGGGACTGGATCATCACCTCAATGGACTACATCACAATTGAAGGTAGCCAAAAACTGAACAGTCAAAGATAAGACCAAGAATTTTTGGAAGGGTAACCTCATATAAGTTAAGGCTTACCTATTACAACTATGAATCTTACTACTACAAATCTTTGTAATTACCTTTTGAAGTTTCCAAGCTGCCAGAACTAAGTAATACAAATATAATTTCTCTTAGAACTAATACATGTGATTCTATCCACCATTCAGGAAACAAAAATAAAAAATTTAGAATGAAATTGGAAAAGCGCATCTTTCTTTTGATATGACATGTTCAGTAAAGGATAATGAAATTTGTGAAGTAGTTTAACTCAGTGTAAATACACAGGACTCCAATTTATTGCACATAAGCTAGTGATAGTATAAGTACAGTTCATTATCTGTAGGTATCATCTGAAAGTTTGCAGGTATCTGACAACAGAACAAAATCATGTTACATGCAGACAATACATTCAAGTGTTTTTAAATTTCCTTTTCAAAATTATAAAGATATATCAAAGCTATTTTAGAAACATTTAAGAGTCTATCAAAATACCTTATCTATGTGACTCATTCTTATGTAAAATCAAATCTAAAACTAAAGTTATAACTAAAACTAAATAGAAAAAAAGATTAATCATTTTTCCTTTAGCATTTATTGCCCCTTGGTCTTCAATATCTCTGCAACATTCAGCTCAGTGAGAGACCATAACTTAGCTAAAGCCCTGAACCTGGAATTGGGACACCTTAGTGTGACTCCTGCTTCAAAGCAGCAGTCTGAGCTATGTGAACATGCGTAAGTCACTTAATCTCAGAACTTGTTTCTTACTTTTTAAAAGTACTACCTAACACAAGATTGCTTTGGGGAAAGTACTTGTCAAATTTAAGGCATTATAGAAATGTAATCTATTCAGTACTGATGAAATTCACGCTAAGGATGAATGCATGCTGAGGGTCAAAATACAGTGAAACTAAAAGCACTCAACACTATTCTTCAGGTTCTTATAGAAATTCTGTAGTGGTCCCTATCCTCTTAATCCTTGAGGAGTAAGTAGTAGGAATCTCAACTCAGAGCAAAGTTAAAAGTCATAGGTTTTTGTGGGAGGGGTTTTTTGGCACGGGGGGGAGGGGTTATTGTTGTTTTTAATGTCAGAGATGTCCTATTCTAATCATAAGTATTTTAAGAGGCTAAAGTGCAAAGCTGGAATCTGTCAAAAGAAAACCCTTTTCATCTATTAAAGGGCACAAACAAATGAGAGTGGAGACTGGGGGCACATACAGGAGCTTCTCTGTAGTAAGTGCACATACTTTTAGAGAGATGTAGGAATTCCTCTGGAAAGAGCACGGGGAAGGCTGGCGGCTCAGCTCCTCACATTTTGCCGGACAAGGCTGCTATTCTTTAAAATGAATCTAAGACTGAATTTAATAAGATGCCAAGCTCAGAATTCTGTTGTCACTTTTTGTTAAAAAAGAGAAACTTGTTCCCAGTTGAATTATTTCTTGGTTTAACTGGTAACTGCTTTCCCTGTTAAGGGCTGGGGCTTTTTAGCTTTGGTTTGCTTGTCTGGACCCAGGACTCGTCCTATGTAAAGAACTCCTTCCCATGAAGTAGTTCAGCAGTTGCTCTGTCTTACAGTCTTAGCAGGTTTCTGTCAGTGACTTTCCCCTGGTCACACAGCTAATCTGTGTCAGAAGTAGGGCTTAAGTCCCGGACTTACTGACTCCAAGCCTGGCCCTCAATCCACTAAGCCAGAATGTTGTCAGCGCCGACATGTCTACATAGTGTTTATAAAAATCTGATCCCAATGGTCTATTTCAGACATATCAGTGTTCATAAATATTTTTAGGTGATAAGTGACTTAGAGTAATTTGGTTACCATGGACTCACACTTCTAGTGATCAACTGATTATGCCCTCATTACTACTGATAGTATATAAAATTGTCCACAAGCAGTGGACAAAACTATGTTGCCCAGTCTATGCCCACTATGGATATACTGCAGCTTGCACTCAAAGCCATTTTATGTGATCCCAATACACAAAGTTATTTACAAGGATAAAAATTTGCTATAGTTTAAGAGAGGGCTGCTTCTGTGGCATCTTTAGTATTTGTACATTTTTTATATGGACCTATGATTTCATCTCTATAGAGAATTTCATGGTTAGGAAACGCTCCACTAATGCACATCGTAACTAATCTGTACCTTATAGTTTTAAAGAGTAACCTAGATTATGAAAGAGGTCAGTGATTTGCTTGTGGTATATACCGGTAGTATATTTCAGAATTCAGACCTTCTTGACTCCAAGGAGAGCTCTTACCTTATCCACTATGCTATACTTCTATAGATATACATAAAAATATATAGCTGTGTATATACAGATAGCATATGTGTAAATGTGTACATGTATATACAAATATATATACATACATATACCCACATATACAGGGTATTCCAAAAGTCAGTGTAATTTTAAGCTCTAATAGTTTAAATACATACACACACACACACACACACACACACCCCATAGTGAATGTTTCTAGCACATCTTTATGACCCAAATATTGTATAAGCCTTGACCAACTGGATTGACACCAATTAATATGAGATGCTATAGCAAGAATTTCCACAATTAAGATCCTGAGCTAAAGGAAGATGGAAATCAGGAAAAACATGACTGATTCTTTTGGCAGGGGTGCCTCTGGGTTATGGCCTACAGTACCCATATGTTATAGTTAAAGATATTTTCTTGTTCCTGCCAACAGTAGACTTGGGGACTGATACAGCAGTCCCAAGACAAACCAATAAAACTCCCATTTCTACCGTGGCAGCCCTTGAGAACTCACCCTTTATATTAGGATGGTAAAGACATAGGAATGTAGAAGACATGCCCACCCAGTAGCAAGTGACAGCACCAGTCAAGGCATTAAGAAACAAAACCTTTAGTGGTCAACTGAGGCAAACTCTATTAAATCTAAACCTTTCCTCATAGATAAAAAAGACCATAATACATGCAAAGACATGAGACTGACTCACATCCCAACTTATCTAAGAGGGTTAGGAATCAAGAGTGACAGAGAAGGTGGGTGACTGGTGACTTCATTTGATATAACACTTCCCGCACCCCTTTCTACCTTTTGTTCAGGGAGCTTTAATGAACCAACACTATCCTTTTGGAAATGAGGTGTCAAACAAATGCTGTTTGGCTCTACTCACCATCCTTGTAACTTCCCAGATCATGACTACCTTCTCTGGCTACTACTCCCCTGTATGTATTGTCTCTCCCATTAGAATATAAGCTCCTTGATGGCATGGGTTGTCAAACATTTGTATCTCCAGAACTTAGCAAAGAACCTGTCACATAGTAAGTATCTAGTAAATATTTTTTCCATTCATTCAATCACTTTATGCTATTTGTTGCTTGATGCATTGTAGATATCATTAATTGTAAATAAATTATCTTTCCCTTCAATATGATATGAAGTTATGTGATAAATTCTGACTGGTTTGGGAGAGAGATTCAATGAGTGAGGGTTCATAACATTATCATAAATAGTTTTGAACTCCAACCCAGATGGATTCCCTGAGTAGCAGTGTGGGGGATTGTGTTGCTTAAATATTAAAAGCAAGATTTGTTGTCTTTGTTATTTTTTATCATTTGTTATCAACCTACATTGATTCAGATTGCAACCCCTTTTTTTAAATTTTTTTTAAATTTTTTTTTTTAAAGCAATTGGGGTTAAGTAACTTGCTCAAGGTTACACGCTAGTCATTATTTATGCGTGGGTGCTCATTTTCTGAGGCCGGATCTGATCTCGGGTCATCCCAACTCCGAGGCCGGCGCTCTTACTCACTGCGCCACCTAGCCGCCCCTTTAGGGCAATTGGGGTTAAATAACTTGCCCAAGGTTACATGGCTAGGTTTTTTTGTTTGTGTAGATTAAGTGTTGGAGGCCGGCTCCAAACTCAGGTCCTTCTGACTCCAGGGCCAGCGCTCTATTCACTGCGCCACCTAGCCACCCCATGCAACCCCTTTCCAACTAATTAGTTCATTTGGGAAAGTTTCTCTAGTGAAAATATCATTACCCTGAGGACAAAGTGATTAGCTTTCCTGAACTTATCTAAGCTGCTCCTTGACAATAGTCAGGCTCAAAGATTTTCCAGCTTAGGAGAACCTGAGAGACCTAACACTCTAAAGGCTTTTAACTAGATCTTTATCTAGTACAGAGTGAAAAGGATTTTGGCCCAAGATTGCTGTCATGATGGTACTGAGGGTGCTTTCTTTCTGCCATCATGTACCTCACCTCAGCGCTCTCCAGTGGCATAATGTGACACAATAATTCCCTGGGTCCACCACCCCTAGGGTCTTATTGCCATGATGTCTTTCTCCTGGGGTTGCTCTCCTCCTAGTTATAGGAGGGAGACACTCCTTCACATGGTACAACTGCACTCCTGGTAACACTGCCCATCACAACTTTGCCTTGTTCATTCCAGGAATAGTTATAGTTATAGTTACAGGGCAGTTATGTCCCTGGGCATAATATTCTAGAACCCAGAGATACTCCCACACCAAAATGAGGTATCAGAAAGGAATATTCTCTCTGTGTGTTTCTCTGTCTCTCTTCTCTTTTTCTTCTCATATATACAGTCATATGCACACATATGACTATAAAGTAATGAGATTTGTTATAATTCATGCCCACATCAATATACATTAGGTATTCTTAATATTTTCACATGAAATATCTTAAAATATACAGCAACTAAGAAGTAATAGAAGGAAGAAAATAATTAAAGAGTTGATAATGCTTAAATTTTTATGAAAAATAATATATTGGGTACTCTAAAGTATAAGCATTTATCCTTAGCCTACAAATTTAAAATTGTCTCTCCCACAAAAATCAATTCAAGAGAGGAGAGGTAAACAAATATTTTTTAGATCCCAGCCTTTACCAATATACCAGTGTTTATTTTCATGGTCATTCTCTAATTAGTGGTCCTGTTAACCCTTCTCTAAATCTGTTAGAAATATCTGTCTTTTATCTCTTTTAACTCCTAAACAGAGAGAAAAATAAATAAGTTAATATCTGCTAAGCATTCTGTGCCTCATGGAAAGATGTTGTGCTGTAAATTCAAGGTTATTAATATTTCACTGTACCCATGTGTCCCAGACACATCATCACAGCTATCTTTTCCTCAAGTAGTGTAGTTCTTTGGAATTTGTTGTTTCCTAACTTCTAGTCCTCATTGTTCCTTTTCCTAATTGAGTTCTCAATACACAACAATTCTGTTGCTGAAATATTATTCTGTTGCAAGAAATCTTGAATTATAAGAATCAAGAGAAATAAGAGATTTATATGAGCTGACATAGAATGAAATTCACAGACCTAAAAGAACAATGGACACAATGAATGCAAAGTAAATGCAGAGATAATGAATTAAAAAAAACTTAGACTATAGAATCTTACATGGTCACAGGCCATGGAAGAGCTCAAAAAGGATTTTGAAAATCAAGTAAGAGAAGTAGAGGAAAAATTGGAAGGAGAAATGAGAGTGATGCAAGAAAATCATGAAAAACTAATCAAAAGCTTGCTAAAGGAGACCCAAAAAATACTGGAGAAAATAAAACCTTAAAAAATAGACTAGACCAAATGGCAAAAAAGGCCCAAAAAGTCAATGAGGAGAATACCTTAAAAAGCAGAATAGGCCAAATGGAAAACAAGGTCTGAAATCTCACTGAAGAAAATAACTCCTTAAAAATTAGAATGGAACAAATAGAAGCTAACAACTCTATGAAAAATCAAGAAATTATAAAACACAACCAAAAGAATAAAAAAAAAAACCATTAGTCAGCATGAAATATGTCATTGGAAAAACAACTGAACTGGAAATAGATCCAGGAGAGATAATTTAAAAAAAAAATTATTGGACTATTTGAAAACCATGATGAAAAAAAGTGGTCAGACATCATCTTTCAAGAAATTATCAAGGAAATCTGCCCTGATATTCTAGAACCACCTTCAAGAGATCCCAAAAGGAAAACTCCCAGGAATATTATAGCCAAATTCCAAAGTTCCCAAGTCAAGGAGAAAATAATGTAAGCAGCCAGAAAGAAACAATTCAAGTATTGTGGAACTACAATCAGGCTAACATAAGATTTAGCAGCTTCTACATTAAGGGATTGGAGGACTTGGAATATGGTATTCCAGAGGTCAAAGGAGCTAGGATTAAAGACAAGAATCAACCTACCCAGCAAAACTGAGTTAATCCATGAGGGGGAAAATGATATTCAATGACAGAGGAATTTAATGTATTCTTGAGAAAAAACCAGAGCTTAATAGAAAATTTGACTTTCAAATGCAAGACTCAAGAAAACCATAAAAAGGTAAACAGGTAAGAAAAATCATGAGACTTATTAAAATTGAACTATTCACATTCCTACATGGAAAGATGATATTTGTAACTCATGAGATCTTTCTCATTATTAGGATAGTTGGAGGGAATATATATAGACAGAGGTCACAGGGTGAGTTGAATATGAAGGGATGATATCTAAAAAAAAATTAAGAGGTGAAAGAGGATTATACTGGGAGAAGGAGAAAGGGAGAGATAGAATGGGGGTAAATTATCTTACATAAAAGAGTCAATAAAAGCTTTTACAGTGGAGGGGAAGAAGGTGGAGGTAAGAGTGAATGAGTGAACTTTACTCTCATTGTAATTGGTGAAGGAGGGAATAACACACACTCAGTTGGGTATGGAAATATATCTTACCTACAAGAAAATAGGGGGATGGGTATAAGATGGGGGTGATAGAAAGGAGGGCAGATTGGGGGAGGGGATAATCAGATGCAAACACTTTTGAGGAGAGACAGGGTGAAAGGAAACAACATGACTTATGGGAATGTTTTCCACAACTACACACATATAACTGATATTGAATTGCTTGCCTTCTCAATGAGGGGGGATTCAGTGGGAAGGGCAGAAGAAAGATAATTTGGAACTCAAAGTCTTAAAAACAAATTTTAAAAATTGTTGTTTACCTATGCCCAAAGGGCTATAAAATGTGCATACCATTTGACCAAGCAGTACCACTTCTAGGGCTATATCCCAAAGAGGTCATACAAGTGGGAGAGGGACCGATACGTACAAAAATATTTATAGCAGCTTTTTTGTAGTGGCAAAGAATTGGAAATCAAGGGGATACCCATCAATTGGGGAATGGCTAAACAAGTTGTGGTATGTGAATGTGATGGAATACTATTGTGCTTTAATAAATGAGGAACAGACAAACTTCATAATAACCTGGAGAGACTTATATAAGTGGATGCTGAGTGAGGAGAGCAGAACCAGGAGAACTTTGTACAAAATTATAGACACGAATATGTGATGACTAACTTTGATAGACTGGGTTCCTCTCAGCAATACAAGTTGTCTTCTGACAACTACAAAAGACTCATGATGGAAAGGAATATCCACATCCAGAGAAAGACCTACAGAGTTTGAATGTAGATTGAAGCAAACTACTTGCTCTTTCTCTTTTGTGTTTTGTTTTGTCCCTTCTTTCTCATTATTTACTCCATTGGGTATGGCCCTTCTTTACAATTTGACTAATGTTTAATGTGAAGGTATTTGTAGAAACTATATTTGATTGCATGCCACCATGGGGGGGTAGGAGGAGGGAGAGAAAATTTGGAACTCAAGGGATTATGGAAAGAATGTTGTAAACTAAAAGTAAATAAACAGATTTTTTTTAATGTTGTTTACAGGTAACTGAGGGAAAATCAAATATTAAATAAATGCCAAAAAAATTAAGTTTTGCATGTAATTCACCACCACCACCACCACCACTACTAAAATAACCTAACCAAACAAATAAACAGAACAGATAAATAATTCAAAGTATATCATTTTGAGAGATTGTCTAACAATGGATTAAGAATTTGGTTTCCCAGACAGAAGTCCAGAAGAAATCTTTCTCTTCACTGTTCTTCTCTGTGGCTAAAAAGAACAGAGATATCTCACCAACTACATATACTTTGAACAAAGGAGCACAAGAAAATACAAAGAGGGGTTAAACACAAGTGTTATGAGAAGTAAAATTAGATTAATAACGATTACAACTTAGAATAAATAAACAAACTCAGAAATATGCACCAATTACCTCCAGCCAGAGGAGTGCAAAAGACAGAAGATAAGCACAGTCAGATCCTTCACATTCTCTGCACCACATCTTATCTTACCAGCACTCCAAACCAACAAAAAGTTGCTAATAAAAAGCAATCTACTTTGCTGGCAGGTCAAACTGTTTTCCATTATTTTCCCCATAGTCTGAGAAATAAAACTGATTCTTGGTCACTGCCCCTGGTGCTACCACTATTAAAAATTGTTTTCATTCCCAGTCTAGTGGCAAGCCCCACAACATACCAACCTCTACGTTCCTATTGCTCTGGTCAATCATTCCATCAAGACTGAAATACTTTGTTTCTCAGAGGAAAATGTACTCTACTTCTCAGAGAGTGGCCCCAGCTCCAAGATCTACTAGATGCTATAAATAGAAGCATAGATTTAGAGCTAGATGTATCTTAGGTCATTCATCCTCTAATTTTAAAAGGAATGATAATGAGGAAACTTAGGACCATAAAGATAAGGTGAAGGTTACACAGGTAGTGAGTAGCAGAGCTAGAGCTATTTTTCTTTGTTTTAAGGGAAGGTTTAGCTTGGACACAGGTAACTTTAGGAATGATTGTAAAAACAGAAGGAATAAATAAAATTCAGGAAAAAAGAGAAAAAATAGAGCTAAAGTTCTAAAGATAATATGATCTTTGAAGCCCTTTAAGCATAGAGGCAATAAACTGACATTTCATTTCTTCATCCTCTTCTCTTCTCCTTCCCTCAAACTCCAACACTGCACCTCCAAAATATCCTGCATCCTTATGTTTGTGACTAGTACTGATAATGATTGAGTCTAATCATTTCCAATGCCAAAGCAGTTGTCAAGACGGTGTTATATCTATGTTCTTTTATGCATGGTATGTACCAGATATACTTTGGACGTAGGCTGGATGTTGCCTGGGGAGCTTGACTGTAGAGAGAGCCCCCTCTCAGTACCATGGTCATCAGCCCAAATGGCTGAGAATAAAGATGTAAAGACACTGGCTGAGTGTGATCTTTATAGCACCGCTGACTTCTAGCCCTGAAGGGACTGGATCCTTTAGGATCCTGGTGCCTTTATCTTCTGAATGAAGCTCATTGTGATGCTTGCCTATTCTATTTGTGGTGATGAGTAAAATGAAACCCAGGTGAGTTATTTGACAGCAGCGAAGGCTGCTGTTTTTAATCAAAGCAAATAAAAGATGATTTTTTTCTCATTATCATTGAAAGGATGTATCCTCAAGGCTTTTTACAGAAACCAGATGCATGCACCTTAATCTTGCATTCTTTTGAAAAAAGAGTATAGTTGAAAAGCAATTTATATGCCCCTAATTTCACACTAAAATACTTGAATAATTATGGCTCTCGGAATCAAAAATGAAAAAAGGGGGGAGAAAAGATAAACCTCAAGAGCTATAGCAAACATCACAGAGCTATGAGTTCCAGGAAAGAAATTTTAAAGGATACAGAAAGACTTTAGAGTCAAAAGCTGCTTGGGGACACTTTTTTTCCCTTCTTCTTCTTTTTAAATAATGTCAACATGAAGTACTAAGGATGGGAAGATACGAACGTATGCAGAGAATGAGTCGATAACCCAGGTGCATCTGAAGAGGTTCTGATGGGAACTTAGGGACTGAAAAAAGGCTCAAAGAAGAGTCAAAAATTCAAGGCCATATCCCATACCTGTACAACCTACAGTATTGAGTATAACAAGAAGCCACATGAGAGGGGATTGGATAACAGTGCTTAAGAAGAAGAAAAAATGTCAGCTTCTATAATAGCTCTCAGGGAGACTCATGAAAAGACAAATGTACAGAGAACAGTTTCATTTCAAAGCTAAAGATCACATCAGGAAGTATATTTTTCAAAGAGGAAAAGGTGAGTGTTCAGATAAGGTAGTGATCATGAATCAGTTTAGCAAGGTTAAGGAGAAAATATTTGTGTTTTTAAAAATCTTAAATTTTATCACATTGAAGAAGGTCAAGAATGCAGCAATAAAAATCTACTCACTAACATTGATTTCCTAGACTTTGAGGGAGAAACACCTTATTTTCAAAATTAACAAGTAGTTTATGAACATAACTACTTTTTATGTTGTTGAAAATTACCTTGTATGCATATGCAGAGCTGCAACTAGTGTGGGGCAAATAAGACTGTTCCAAGTTGCTGACATCGGGAAGAGGGAGTGGGAATCCTTCCTCCCCATGAAATTCTTCAGATTTCTCTTATACTGTGGCACCCACTGCCCAGTAAATGAGGGCTGAACTCTCTGGGGACATCAGTCATCATTTCTCCCAATGCGATTATACTCATAATCATATTGTTCACTGCTATACTGCCCCAGAACTCCCACCGACTCAGCTGCATTTGTTCCAGGCTTAGTTATGGCTGTATATGATTTTTGTGTATTGACACAATCTTTGGAATGGTCATTATAAGGGTCATTTTAGTGTAAAGGAAAGAGCTTTGGCCTTGGAGGCAGAGGGATCTAGCTTTAAATCCTTCCAACCTTCTAACTTTGGGAAAGTCCTTGAACCTCTCTAGAGGATTGAAAAAAATGACTCTAAGGTCTCTTCCAGGGGCAGATCACACATTTTGATCTTATAAACTTAGTCATAGCCTTAGTCATATTTTATAATATAAACAATTTCTATATCCTAACGTATAGGAAAAGATCATAAAAGCAGAGTTGACAGCCTAGGTGTCATGGAAGTTAGGATTCAAAGAACTTACCTAAGAATGTAATTAATTATAATCATTTTAACAATTTCAGTAACAGAGTAGCAATTACAAGGTCCATTTTGAGCCCTGGTAAAGGCTGAATAGCCAGTAATATGTCTGATCTTTTAAATGAAAGAGTCTAGTGGAATATAAAATTCAAAGGAAAAGTTATTTTTTATGACTCTAAGCTCAAGAATTTCAACACCTTCTCTATTAATAGATTGTATATGACCTAAACAACATTTATATTTGTTATTGGACTTATTACGAACATGTTTCAACTTAGCAAGCTTTGCCTGCATTTTCACAGTGCCATTGCTGGGATCTAGTTCTGTTATCTGTTGTGGCTAAATATCCATTTGGCTTCAAAATCATCTTTTGGAAATTTCCTGCCTTAATAGTGGCAGATTATTCATTTTCCACATAATTTCTCCTGTAAAATCATTTTGTTCAAACATGACTCAAATAATAGTCAAGAAATCAAAGGGGAAACCAGAGTAAGTGGATTTTTCCACCCCAGAATTGCACAAGAGTTAGACCAGACATGTATGGCAATAGTAAAAGAGGACTTTCCAGGACAGCCAGTCCCAATGGTACCTAAGACAGGATATGTGTAGCCAGTAAAGCTCTCTGTCCTAAAGTAGCAAAAGTGAAAAGTTTTCCTGTGAAAGTACAGAGGTGATTAGAAAGTCCCAGGGTGAATAGAAAGCCTTAAGATAGGAAACTTTTAGTGGGCAGCAGTGAGTATAGACCAATGACCAGTTTAATGTTAAGGTGCTCAAACCAGGACACTTCATGCCCAAGGTCTCTGAGATTACTAAAACCAAGTTTTGGGATACCACAGAGAGCACTGAAGGTCAAACTCTAAACCTCAAAGGTCCAGGATGTATGACAGGTACTATATATGAGGCATGAAAACTCAGGGGCCTCAGGGCAAGATGAGATAGGATGAATCATTATTATAACATCACAGAGCATTTTAATATTATTTCTTTTTTTTAACAAATGCTTTATTAACTTCTGGTTTACATCATTCATTTCCACCAGATTTTGAGTTATAATTTTTCCCCATTTTTTCCCTACCCACCACCCCAGAATAGCAGTCCCACTAGATGTCCCTTCATCCAATCTGCTCTCTCCCATATCTTCTCCCATACGCCCTTTGACTTTGCCATTAAGGCAAAGTGAATCTCTGAGCCCCAATGCCTGAACATCTTATCTCCCAATTACATGCAAAATAGTATTAATAATAGTATTTATATACATTTAAAGCATTTAATTTTAAGACTTCAAATTTCAGATCCATTCCCTTCCTCCCTTGTCACCCACTCCCTCTGGGAAGATAAGCAATTCAGTATATGCTATACATGTATAGCTATTCAAAACATTGCCATAGTAGATACATTGTAAAATACTGCTTATATTTCCCTCCCACCCATCCCACCCCCAAACTGGTCCATTCCCTACTTTGATCCTGTCCCTCTTCGAAAACTGGGTACTTCCAACCTCCCCTCCCCTCCATCATCCCCCCTCTCATCCTCCTTCCCCCTACTCTCATGCAGGGTGAGATATCCCATTTAGTATGTATGTGATTCTTTCCCTGAGCCAAATTCAATGAGAATAAGGTTTTGCCTTTTTCCCTTCCTGTTCTTCCCTTCCCCTGCAACTACTTCCCCTTGCCTCTTCTACATGAGATAGTTTACCGCATTCTGTCTCTCCGCATCTTTCCTTTCTCACTTCTTAACTTCACCCCTTAAGTATCATCCCTTCCCAACAAATTCAACCTGTTCCCTCTATCCATGTATAACTGTAAACATATTTACACATTCACATATGTATTCATATGTCCATATACCCTTCTTCAATTATTTTCATAATGAGAAAGGTTTCATCAGATACAGTTATTGTTTTTCCATATAGGAATGTAAATAGTTCAACTTTGATAAGTTCCTTTTGATTTCTTTTCCCTGATTACCTTCTCAGGCATCTCTTGCTTCTTGTGTCTGGATGTCAAATTTTCTATTCAACTCTGGTTTTTTTCTCAAGAATGCTTGAAAGTCCTCTATTCCACTGAATGACCATATTTTCCCCTGAAACAAAATACTCAGTTTTGCTGGGTAGGTGACCCTTGGCTTCAATCCCAGCTCTTTTGCCCTCTGGAATATCATATTCCATGCCCTTCAATCCTTCAGTGTAGAAGCTGCCAGGTCCTGGGCTATTCTGATTGGGTTTCCACAATATTGAAATTGTTTCTTCCTGGCTGCTTGTAGTATTTTCTCCTTGATCTGGGGATTCTG
Source organism: Gymnobelideus leadbeateri (assembly GCA_011680675.1). Lineage (NCBI taxonomy): Eukaryota > Metazoa > Chordata > Mammalia > Diprotodontia > Petauridae > Gymnobelideus > Gymnobelideus leadbeateri. The sequence goes on from WOXC01009333.1 coordinate 389,063, forward strand.
GAACCTCGCTATAATATTCCTGGGAGTTTTCTTTTTGGGGATCCTTTTCAGGAGGTGATTGGTGGATTCTTTCAACCTATGTTTTGCCCTCTGGATCTAAAACATCAGGGCAATTTTCCTTGAGAATTTCTTGAAGGGTGATTTCTAGGTTCTTTCTTTGATCATGGCTTTCAGGTAGTCCAATAATTTTTAAATTGTCTCTCCTGGATCTATTTACCAGGTCAGTGGTTTTTCCCATGAGATATTTCACATTGCCTTCTAATCTTTCGTTTGTTTGGATCTGCTTAACAGCATCTTGATTTCTCATAAAGTCATTAGCTTCCATTTGCTCCAGTCTAACTTTGAAGGAATGAATCTCCTCAGTGAACTTTTGAGATTCTTTTTCCATCTGGCAAATTCGACTTTTTAAGGCATTCTTCTCCTCACTGCCCTTTTGGGCCTCCTTTGCCATTTGAGTCAGTCTATTTTTTAAGGTGTTGTTTTCCTCAGTCAGGCTGTTGACCCTCATTTCATACTTTTCCTGCATCCTTCTCATTTCTCTTTCCAATTTTTCCTCCACTTCTCTTATTTGATTTTTAAAGTCCTTCTTAAGGTCCTCTATGGCCCATAACCCGCTCATGTTTTCCCTGGGGCTTTTGGAGCAGGATTTCTGACCTCTCAGTCCTCCTCCTGTTCTATGCTTTGATCTTCTTTGCCCTCAAAGTAGGAGTCTAAGGTTGCATTTTTCTGTTTAATTTGTTTCCTTTGCCTTGGCATGTTGCCACTTAATTACTTGACTTTTGGGCTTGTTGCCACAGTATAGCTTTGCGGCCAGACAGGGGAATTTTTGTCCCGAACTTGTGTGGGGGGGGGGCAACTTCCATTTCTGGCAAGCTGGAAACCCACCCACAACCTCCACCCCAGATCACAATCCAGATCCAGGGAGGTTAAAGCAAGAGAGATTACCCGCCCCCCCCCGCCCCAGACTTATCACTGGATCTCCCTACAGTTCGCAGGCCAGGAGCTGGAACTGCCTCTGAAAACTACAAAATGGCATGTCTCCTCAGTGGCTTCTAGCCCCCAGGGGAGGAAGCCAACGCATTCCCCAAATACTGGTCCCAAAGTCCACAGGGCACTAACCTCTCACTTTGTCCTAGGCATGTCTATGTTGATAATTCTGGAATCGCCACAGCTGCTGGTGTTCTGGGGTCCCTCCAGCCAGCTGCTGGCCCAGCTGCCCTGGGGCTAAAACCGCTACTCAGGCGGACCTGTGCTTGGCTCCCCGCGCACTGCGCGCTGTGTTGCTGGCTACCAGAGCACTGCGCTGGTCCTTCCTGCAGGACTGCTGGGCTGTCCTCAGCAGGAGGTTAACATCTCTGTGTCGTTCTGTGGGTGCTGGGGCTCCAGAAGTTGTTCAGAGTCCCCTTTTCCATAGTTTGGAGGTGATCTGGGGGGAGATTGGCTTGGACGCGCTGTTTCTACTCCGCCATCCATCCAGAATCTTAAAGGAGGAAATAGAGAATAAAACTATACTAGTAGTAGAACCTCAACTTTCCCCCTTTCAGAACTAGATAAATCTAAACATAAATAAGAAAGAAGTTAAGGAGGTGAATAGAACTTTAGAAAAGTTAAATATAATAGATCTCTGGAGAAAACTGAATTTGAATAGAACGGAAAACACATTTTTCTTAACTGTACATGATACCTTCACAAAAACTAATCATGTATTATGGAATCAAAACTTCACAACCAAATATAGAAAAGCAGAAATAATAAATGCACATATTTCAGACCATAATGCAATAAAAATTACATTTGATAAAGGGCCATGGAAACATAAATTTAAAATTAATTAGAAACTAAATAGTCTAATTTTAAAGAACAGTGAGTCAAAGAACAAATCATGAAAACAATAAATAACTTTATTAAGGAGAATGAGCACAATGAGACAATACACCAAAATTTATGAGATACAATGAAGGGGAATATTTTATATCTCCAAATGCTTACATCAATGAAATAGAGAAAGAGGAGATCAGTGAAGTGGACATGCAACTACAAAAATAGAAAAATAACAAATTAAAAATCCATAATTACAACAAATTGGAAATTCTGAAAATGAAAGGAGAGATTAATAAAATTAAAAATAATACCATTGACTTTAAAAATAAATAAAAGAAATAAAAAAAGAAAAAACCAAATTGCCTTATCAAAAATGAAAAGGATGAATTCATCACCAGTGAAGATGAAAATAAAGTACTAAGAAGCATAGGAATAAAGGCAGATTTCCTTAAAATAATAAATAGTATCTATCTAAAACCAAGAACAAGCATTTGCTTTCACAATAAGATGAGGGGTAAAGCAAAGATGTCCATTGTCTCTGCTATTATTCAATAGTGTACTAGATATGCTAGCTATAGCAGTAAGAGAAGATTAAAAATGGAAGGGATTTAAAATAGGCAACAAAGGCATACTAAAGTTGTTAATTGTTTCAACTAGTTTTTCAGTTGATTCTCTAGGATTCTCTGTCATATATACCATCATATTATTTACTCATGCAAATGATTCAAAATTCTTCATAGAACAAGAAAAAATAACAAAATCCATCTGAAGGAACGAAAGGTTAAGAATGTCAAGGGAATAATGATAAAAAAAAAAAAAACATGAAGGAAGGTGGCCTAGCAGTACCAGCTCCCAAACTGTATTACAAAACAGTGTTTATTAAAACAATCTGATGCTGGATAAGAAATAGAGTAGTGGATCAATGGAATAGATTAGGTACACAATATATAGTAGTAAAATCTAGTATTTGATAAACCCAAAGTTCCAATCTCTTGAGAAAAGAACTCATTATTTGACAAAAATTGCTGGGAAACTGGAAAACTATTTGACAAAAAGTAGATATAGACCAATATCTCATAACATATACCAAGATAAGGTCAAAATGAATACATGATTTAAATCTAAAGTGTGATATCACAAGCAAACTAGGGGAACATGAAAAATATTACCTGGCAGATATATGAATAAGGGAATAAATTATAACGAAACAAGAGATAGAGTATCATGGGAAGTAAAATAGATAATTTTGAGTACATGAAATAAATATCAATGCAGCTAAGACTAGAAGAAAAATAGAAAATTGTGGGGGGGAAGGATTTTATAGCAAGTTTCTCTGACAAAGGCTTCATTTCTCACATATGTAGAGAACTGAGTTAAATTTATAAGAATATAAGTCATTCCCCAGTTAATAAATGGTCAAATGATATGAACTTAGAATTTTTAGAAAAACAGATAAAAGCTATCATGTGAAAAAATGCTCTAAAGCATTATTGATTAATTGAGAAATGCAAATTAAAACAACTCTGAGGTACCACCTCACACCTATAAGACTGGCTTTAATATAACAGAAAAGGAAAATGACAAATGTTGGAGGCTTTGTGGAAAAATTGTGACTCTAATGCATTGTTGGTGGAATCGTGAAATGATTTGACCATTCTGGAGAACAATTTGGAGCTATGCTCAAAAGGCTATGAAAATGCATATCCTTTAACCCAGAAATATTACTTGATCTGTATCCCAAAGAGGACAAAGAAATAAGAAAGAGACTTAGATGCACAAAAATATTTATAATAATTCTTTTTGTGGTGGAAAAAAATTAGACATTGAGAGGATGCTCATCAATTGGGAAATGGCTGAACACGTTGTGGTATATAATTGTGATAGAATATTATTGTGTTATAAAAAATGACAAGCAAGATGCCTTCAGGGAAAAAAAAAGCTGGAAAGACTTATATGAACTGATGCAAAGCAAAGTGAATAGAACCAAGAGAACATTGTATGCAGTAACAATGATATTATACAATGATGAACTGTGAATGACTTGACTAATTTGATCAATACGATGGTCCAAGAAAATTCTAAAGAATTTATGATGAAAAATACTATTGACCTCCAGAGAAGGAGCTGATGGAGTTTGAATTTAAAAAACCTGTTTTTTAAACTTTTTTTTGTCTTTTTATTTGCAACATGACTACTCTGGAAATTTTTTTGCATATTTTCATATCTGTAGTTGATATCACATTTGTTTCCTTCTCAGTGGGTGGGGGAGAAGTGCAGAAGTGATAGGATTCAGCACTCAAAATTTTTAAATATCAAATCTAGATAATAAATTTGATAAAAGAAAAGAAAGTAAAAATATAGTGCCTGGCAGAGGTGGTTTGGTCCTATTCTTAGCATTTGATGAAGGAAAAAGAAAGGAAGATAAAAAAAGGAATAGTAGGAGAGAAAGGAGGAAAAAGGACATAACTTGCTATTTCTCATATTTAAGATACTTGAGAAAAATATACAAACATGAAGGAAGAGTTGGGGGAGTAGTCATTTGATAAATGTCACTCTTATCTGAAAGAGACAAAGAAGGTTCCAACTTAAACATAAGTAAATGGTTGTTATAAAAATACATCAAACTCAAAAGAAAACAATTGAGGAGAGGGAGAGAATAAGGTAATGCCTTAGATTTTCTTTTAGGAAATTGGACAATTCTAGATAAATTGTGGTATATTAATGTGATGGAAAATAATTATGCTATAAGAAATGATGAGACGTTTTCAGAACATCATATGAATTAATAACAATAGCTAATATTTACATGACTCCTAATATTTGCCAGGCAATGTGCTAAGCATTTTACAAATACATTTCATCTGCTCTGCATAATAACCCAGGGAGGGAGATGCTCTTATTATCCTCATTTTATGTTTGAGGAAACTGAGGCAGACAAAAGTTCAGTGACTTGTCCAAGGTCACACAGAGCCAGGATTTGAACTCAGGTCCAGTGTCCCTAATCCAGCACTCCTTCTAGTAAAATGCACTGCCTCTCTACATCCAGTCTCTTCTTAAAGAATGTTAGGTATAAAAAAAGTTACCTCTACACAAATTCATCCCTTTGTTTAGAATTCTGCCTCCTAAATCAAGCTTAACAAATCTAATCTATCTTTGTTATGATAACCCTTATAATACTTAATGCGTAATTAATTAATTGCAATTAATTAATTAATTTTGTATTAATCGCAATTAATACAAAATACTGATATAATGCTCCTCAGCAAGTTTTTACTTCCCAGGTTCCATCGACTGATTCTCATAAAGTCTGTTTTCCAGTTCTCTCAATAGTTTGGAGACTCTCTTCTGGAACCACTTCAATTTCTAATGTCCTTCCTAAAATGTGATGACATAAGCTGAACACAAAACTCCATCTATAAGGCAGAATACAGCATAATTATTATATCCAATTTTCATATAAACTGCCCACAGAGCCTTGCATTTATTCAGATGACTAAGTATAGAACAGCAGCCTTAGACATGTTGCATTTGAATTTTATCTTAGTAGATTTAGCATCAATACTTTAGTTTGTTGTTCAGTCATTTTTCAGTCATGTCAGACTCTTTGTGATCCCATTTGGGGTTTTCTTGACAAAGATAGTGGAATAGTTACCATTTGCTTCTGCAGCTCATTTTCCAGATGAAGAAACTGAAACAAATATGGTTAAGTGACTTGCCCAGGGTCACACAGCTAGTAAGTGTCTGAAACCAGATTTGAACTCATAAAGATGAGTTTTCCTGATTACAAGTCCAGTGCTCTATCGACTGTGCCACGTAACTTCTCATGCTTTAGTTTACTAAATTTTTTTTAATCCTGATTCTATTATCCAATGTGTACTGTCCAACATATATATAATGATAAGAAATTCCTCTCCGGTTATATGCCTTTATCCAAGTGCTTGGTAAAAATGAAAAATAGGCTGGAGACTAAAGGAGAAATCTCTGGACCACTCCACTTGAGACCTCCCTACAAGTTGACAGTACCACTATTGAAAATCCATCATTCAACCAGTTCAGAAACCACCTACATTCTCATTAGGTTCCCAGTTCTCCATCTTGTCCACAAGAATATTATTAGGGACTTTTTCAAATGCTTTACTGAAACGTAGGAATGTGATGTTTATTGCATTCTTCTGATCTTTAAGTTTGATAACCATATTAAAAAAGGGGTATGGGGTGGGGACTCAAGTTAATCTGGTATGACCTGCTCTTGATAAACATATGCTTCCTATTGCCACTCCTTCCTCTAAATGCTCACAAGCTATTCCTTTAATAATACTTTCTATAATTTTGTCAGGAATCAAAGTGAAACTACCAAATTTATAGTTTGAAAAGGATACTTATAACTCTAAATGGATGCATAAGCTAAATATTAAAGTTATAGTAGTAAAAAAGAGGAGAAAGGAAAGAGATAACCATTCACTACTATGATTATGAAGAGAAGCCTTACCTATAGCATTATAGAGAATTTTCTATGCTATATAAAATGATGAAATGATCATTTCAATTACATAAAACTGAAAAGTTTTATATAAGCAGTTGAAATTATAAGGGAAACAAGTAATTGGAAAAATCTTCATAGAAAATTTCTCTGATAAAGGTCTAATATTTAAGAGGCACAAAAAAATCAAAATAAACTCATAAGAAATGCCATTCCCAGTAAAGTGGCAAAAGATAGGAATTAACCATTTTCAAATGAATAATTAAAAACTATCAGATGAAAAATAGTTCAAATCACTAATAATAGTAGAAATATGAATTAAAACAACTAACAACTATCAGATTGGAAAAGATGACAAAAGAAGAAAAATAGCAATTGCTGGAGGAGCCCTGGGAGAACAGGCACACTAATACACTGTTGGTGGAGGTCTGAACTCGTCTGACTTCCCGGAAAATAATTTGGAATTATGCCAAAAAGCCATTCATCTGTACTTACCTTTGTTCTAGTGATACAACTACCCAAAGGGATCAAAGACAAAAGGAAAAGACCCATATCTGCAAAATATAGTAGAATTTTTTGTTTTAGTAAAGAATGGGAACCAGAATGGGTATCCATGGAGGGGATGAGCAAATTGTGGTATATTGATATACTGGAACATTATTATGCAATATTAAATACTGAATGTAAATGATTCAAAAATATTATTTTTATTAACTGAGGCATAGTAAGATGAGCAAAAGCAGAATAGTTTACATGATGACCACAATAATGGAAAGGAAAATGACTTTGAAAGCTTTAGTAATTCTAATCAAGGAGCCAAATCTTATCATTTATGCCTTCATAGCATCTCTCATCTAAGTCCCCTTCTTTCCCCTGACACAGGCACCACACTAGTTTAGACCCTCATCATCCTCCCTCCCCTGTAATAAACTTCTAATTGCTGTTTGCCTCAAGTTTGCCTCTCCACTCTACCTTGCACTCAGCTTCCAAAATGGTTTTCCCAAAGGGTAGGTCTGACTATTCTACTAATAAACTCCAGTGATTCCTTATTATGTCCAAGGATGGGAGAACTGCAGGAAAACTGGAAAATCAATGCACTATTTTTGGATTGGTGCAACTATTCTGGAAAGCAATTTGAAACTATTCCCCCAAAGTTACCAAACTGTGCATGTCCTTTAACCAAGAGATACCACTATCAGAGTTATACCCCAGAGAAATCAACGAAAGAAGAAAAAGATGCATAAGTACAAAATATGTAAAATAGCTCCTTTGCAGTAGCAAAGAACTCTCCTATCTTTAATCCCCATTGACAATCTTAACTCATTTTAAGTTTTACAGTTTCTGGTATCATTCTTCCAGGATCATGTCTCATTTTTAAAAAAATCATCTTCAGCTATTTGCCCTTCCTTCTTTCTTTGGTACATCTCTTTATGAAATCGTATTTGATCAATGGGTTCCTCAGTACTTCACTGATTTTTTTAGATAGTTCTCCCTTTTCAAAATCATTTTGAATCATCAGAATTTTGTTCTTGAGAGCAACCCTTTTCTGAAGGGCTAACTTCTACTGTAGAATTTTAGAGCATATTAACCTCTCTCTCCTTTCTCAGAACACTTTGAAATTCATTCCCCAAAAATCTAATATGCATATTAAACTATGCATAGAATTGAGCATTAGTCACACATTGCCAAGGTTCCCATTATTTTTACTTCAGTGACTAGTTCCTCCTTACTGGTCAGAATCAGATACAGAATAAGAATTTCCCTTGTCATTTCTGCTACCACTTTAAGAAAGAAATTATATAATAAAGGGAAGACAGAAGTCTTTTCTCAACATCTATTCTTATCAGAGAGACAGAGGGAAAAAGGGAGAGAGAAAGAGAGACAGAGAAAACTCTAGCAGATGACCAAATAATTAAGTTACCCAAACACTATTATGTCATGCTGCCATTTTAGATTTGTGATGTTCCCCCAAATAATTTGCCTATTTCTTCCTCCTGGTCAAGTGGTCTTTAGTATTTTCCTGCCACAATATTGCAAAAGTGTTTAAGCAATATCTATGCGGCTAAACTTTTCTCCTTATATCACTGTTTTATTGATTCCATTTACAGCCAATTCTTTGCACATCTGTAATGTAGATGTCTGAGGCTGTTTTTATAAATATCCTCCTATTATCATCTGTGAGCCATTCAACCTCTCCTCTGATATGCTTTTCTCTATGTTCTATGGAAAGTTTTGTTCCTCTCCACCTCAATTTTCTGTTTAAGACCTTCTTAATAAATTTGCAAATATACAGACATCTTTTTTCTGTACCCCCCATTCTTCATTGAATGCCAATCATTTCTATATGTTATACTTCTTAGCCTTCTGTACCTATCCCAAATCTAATATTTTTCTTTTGGAGCCCCTTCCTAGTAAACAATAGTGATGAACTCTTAGGTCTTCAGTTTCTTGTTCTGAATTTCATATTCCTTAGTGTTGCAACAAGCACCCCAGGGTCCCCAGGGTGGCTTCCAACAAAGGTTCTTAGATCTGCTTTTCTAAAGGAAAACAACTCAGAAGGGGTTAACAATCTTGCTTTAATCAATCAAACATATCATTTACCTAGTTCAGGGGAAAAAGGTTAGCACCCCAAGTTTCAGAGTATACAGACAGAAACATTTCAAACAAACAGGCCTCCTACTGTCCAACCAAAGAGGGAAGCATCAACATCTGGCTTTTTCAAAGCCGGGGGGGCTGTCAACGGTTGCCCAGAGTCTCATCCGGTCAAATCACACAATACTTCTCAAAGTGAGCCCCAAAACAAAGTCTTACATCAGGGATCATATAGCCTTCTCCAGGGTCAGAGAATGTAACAACCCTTTTGACCCACTGCCCAATCACAAAGCACCAAGGTATGGGCATTCCTGAAAAACAAGCCTCCCACCACAGGCTCCAGGTGCACTTAACCTAGGGGCAGGGAAGATCTTAAAAATTTACATTCCTATAATACTTAGTAATGCTTCTAAATTTCTTTTTGATGATATCACCCATCCCTCTGTGGCTTCTCAAAAGTGGGTAGAGGTCATTGGGTTTGACAGATCTCAGAAAATTCCCAGGCATGTCCCATGTACACACATAAAAAAACCACAGCTTTGTCTGTCTCGGGCTTTCTTATCTTTTTTTTCTGGGACTTCTCTTGTCTTTTCTCTCAAAATCATGCTACTCGCTTAACTTCCTTAAGTATTTTTGATTTTCTATTAGCAGATTACTGCCAAAGCTCTAAGGCAGTGGCTCTGACCCTTTTTTGTATGTCTCATGGACTCCTTTGGCAGTCAGGTGAAGCCTATGCACCCCTTTTCATGATAATGTTTCTAAATGTAGGAAAGAAAATACACAAAAGAAAATCAATTATGTTGAAATGAGAAGCAGCTAGGTGACACTGTGGCTAGAACTAGGCCTGGAGTCAGGAACACCTGAGTTCAAACCTGGCCTCAGAAACTTGCTAGCTGTGTGACCCTAGGCAAGTTAACAACCTCTGTTTGCCTCAGTTTCCTCATCTGTAAAATGGGGATAACAATGGTACCCATCTCCCAGGGCTGTTGTGAGGATCAAATGAAATAATAATTGTAAAGCACTTAGCACGGTGCTTGGTGCAAAAAGAGGACTATACAGTTATCCCTTCCACATCTCAACTTTCCCCATCATGGATATATTGCATTTGGATCCCCATTTGGATATGTTGCAGGACAGCATAAGAAATTGAATGGGTACTGGGGAGAGTTTTGTAGAAGCCACAGATGACATGTGAAGACTAGCAGATGACACAGAAAAAGTTTAGAAACTCATAAATGCACAAAATATCTATATCTATCTATCTATCTATCTATCTATATATATATAGTATTGTATAATATCAACCTAAATTTTATAATATGGTACTGTAAACACTCCATAAAAGAAAAAAAAATCAGACTTCTTCTCTGATATGAATGAGATGGTGGTGGGAGAGGGATTAAGAAAAATTAATGAAGATTTTCCAGGTGGAAATCCTAACCCCTGAAATATGGAAAGGATAACTGTTAAATGTTAGCTATTATTAAAGGCAGTTATCAAAATACTGAAAAAAAAAAAGTTCACAGATTCCAGGTTAAAAACACCTGCTCTGTTACAAAGAGTAGCTGCCTTAGCTTATGATTCTCCAAGGCCTTATCTAGAAATTCAACTGCTAGTCACTTTTCCTACCTCTTTCCTACTCATCCCTTTTATCAGAATTCAGATGTTTTCTACCTGAATCTACTCATGTTTGACATCTTCACTGTCTCAGGGGCTCCTAAAGAAATGAAGAAAAAGCAGACAAAGTTGCAAACTTCTTGTGTTTTCATTTATTTTTCTCCATTATTCTTCTTGTGACTTTGGTCACAAGTCAATTCTTGGCAGCCAAGAAGGGCTGGAAAAAAATTAGTCATTACCTACATTGCTTAAAGTAGAATCATGAGGGAAGGATTGGATATTGCATAAAACTAATCATTAAGTAAACAATAACACAGAGTGTAAGCGTTCCCTTTTTTGGACTCTGCAGCAACAAAGAACAAATATACCCCCTCTCCCAGCCCAAACTGAGGGTTATATTTCTTTAGCACTTTATGATTACAAAATCTGTTGCATATATTACATCACTGGATCCTCACTATGGATGATTTATTATTTCCACTTTACAGATAAGAGAATTTACAGATAATAAAGATGAAGTACAGGCTCTGGGAACCCCCTGGAACTCTGATTGGATCTTCCCATTTGATGAGGCATTTGCCTGAGGCCATAAACCTTTCATTATAGCTCCACCCAATAAGGCTCCAGGTAGCCTCCAGCTACCTCTCACCCTCAATATCATTACTGGAGTCTGACCTCATTTGACTCCTCCTGAAGACCCTCCCCAAACTCCTCCACTAGACCACCCCTAGATTCCTCCCACAGCCTTTCTGTATATAAGACCCCATCTTGCCTCCATGAGAAAAGAAAGCCAGAGAATTATCTAACCCAGACTCACTTTGTGTTAGATTATTCTGGCTCACTTGTTCAATACAAGCATCACAGATACCAAGGCTCCTTAAGAGTCTACCCATTATGGCGAATCTTTACTAAACTTTGCTTTATTTTGTCTGAGAGAAGACTTGAATGGAATTCATTTGGCAGGACCTGGTGTGTGGGTGTTTGGGGCTCTTGAGCACCCCTAATCCTATACCTCAACATTTTATGCTTCCCTGACCTCATCAATAAGAGTTAAGTGACTTGTTCAAGGTGACCTATACAATAAATGGCAGGGCCACAGCTCTAGCACAAGCTTGATAAGAACATTCCCAGTGCTCCTTTGGCCCTTGCCCATGGCTGCCTCCTTTACTAGTGGATTAGTTTTTGGGCCAACAACACCCTCACTCTTTACTCTCTGACACTTTTTTTCTTAACTAGTAAATCTTTGAAGTGTGTCACTGATTTCAGACCCAAGGCTCCTCACTTGAATGAATTCTCTTCAATGCTGCTCCAATGTTCCCTTTTATTATTTGAGTGTAAGAGATCATGCTACAAGACCAACAAACCAGAAAAACTGGGAATAGAGCAATTGTCAGCAAATACAAGAAACTGTTCTATCTTATAGTGTAGTTTCCTTTTCTTGTTCTCCCTCTTAACCAATTCCTAGAAAGATGCAGGGAAATGTCCACAAGACAGGGACAAAAAAAGAAAGGGAAACAAAGAAAATGGATAATTAATGCCACCTCAGAAATCCATCAGTAGCCATTGGTCTGCCCTCCCCTTGCTGTAACTTCCAACAGGGGCTTTGTGAGTGAACTAGCTTTTCTAGAACAAAATTTTGGGTTGTTGACTTGGTTTCAATTTCAATAACAAATCATTTCACTGCTGCTTTCCTCTCTTGAAAAGGTACTGAGTATCAGTACCGATAGCTTTCTTTTTTCACCCACACACACTCACCCCTGCAGGTCACTCCAAATGGTACCACATTGTCCCGAAAAGAACTAAACTACAGAGAGAAAGAGAAAGAGAGGGAGCAAGTGAGACATGGAGAGAGCAAGAGAGACACAGAGTGTTTTTGTCCATGCTTCCCATCCTTCACCACAAGCTCATGAAAAAAATCTAGTTATCCCATTTGCCCATCAGATTTGGAAGGAACACGGTATGACCAATGCAAAGTCCTAGAGACATAGTTTCTGGGTGATTAATGATCAATTTACTAATTAGGGCTAGCAAATAATCAATATATTGAGGTAAGTGGTACTTTCAGAAACCAAAGATGAACCTTGGAGATCCCTGAATCCTTAAATACTCTTGGAGAAGAGATGGGTTAACAATTTAATGAGAGGATAAATATTAAAATGAGAACTGAGCTTATTCTAATGAGGGACTGGGGGACTTGACTGAACACACTGAGAAAAGGGGACTCATTTTAAAGTGACCACTCCCAATCTATACAAAAAGGACTATTCTCAGTTTAGGAATAATGAACAATGATGAGTAAAAATTCCACCTAGCTAAGAGGCTCTGTGTGAAGTGAATTCTTTGGTCAAGATCAGAAATGTTTTTCAAGGGCTGGACTTTGAATGAGGAAATAGAAAAGGAAAAAAAAAAACAACAGAATTTCTCCCCCTCCCCCAATTTCAGTAATTGGTTATTAATAATTATTTCTCTCAATGGTGCAGTGGACAGAACACTAGATTTTTGAGTCAGAAGAAATAGGTTCAGATAACAGTTCTACCACTTAACATCCTCATGGTTTTTGGCAGCCCCCTAACCTCTGGGATTCCTATAACCTTAGTAGGAGAGAGGGTTAGGGAGAAAGATGCTTCTGCAGTGAAAGAAAGAAAAGGTAGGAGCTTTCTTCTAGTACACAGATCCAGATTTGGACTTTTCCTAGAGCCACTGAGGTCTCTGGGCATGGGAGTTGGGAAGTCCTCACTGGCATCAACTCTGTCCTCTGAAGACCTTATTTGTTTATTAAGTTATTATGGAAAATCAAAATAGTACCAGGTTACAAATTTTGCACTACAACAGTGTAGATTCAGACTAGATTTTCTACCTAATGCCCCATGTGTTCAAGTAGCCCCAAAGTGTTTCTGTGGCAATGAAGTCCCAGTCACAGAGAGTAGACAGAGCATAAGATGAGGGGTCATGAACCTTAATCCTAACCCTATCTCTGACTTTGGACCTAGCACTTGCTTTTTTCTGTTTTCATTCTTATCTATAAAATGGGCATAATATCAGCTCACAGAGTTACCCTGACAATCAAGTGAAATAATACATAAGAAAACAAAAAAGTTTTAATATGATGTTGAGTATATGTACATTCATAGTCATATCCTTTGCCACTGAATTCTATACCATCCTTCATCCCTTCCCTATTTTTCTTCCACTTAGGGCTGTTTATTTTTTTTAAGTCAGAATCATAGACTCTAAAAGCTGGAAGAGCAGGGATTATGGAATTAAGGGATTGGGGGGGGATTGAAAACAAAGAATATCAGAGATCACTGAGTTCAACTTTACCTAAAGTAGGAAGCCCCTGCACAGTGTCACTAGCAGGTAGCCATAAAACTTTTTCTTAAAAAGACAGTTTACATGGAGCTGTAATTCTCCCACCATAAAGCTGAAATTTGATTCCCTGTAACTCACACAAACTGACCTCATTCCACCTTCTGGAGTGACAGAGAAGAACTCCACCATCTCTCCAGAGGGCAGTCCTTCAGATATTTGACAGCAACTAGCATGTCATCCCCCCTCCCATCTCTAGGCTAAACAGCTCAGTTCCTTCAACTGTTTCTCAAAGGATATATTATTAACAATAATAAAAACCTAACATTTTCAGTGCTTTAACCTTTTCTCTTTTTTTCAAACTCTTTCTTACGTTTTTTCAGCTGATATCACAAAACTCTGCAAATCGTGGTTTAAAAAAAAAAACCTTTCAAAGACAATAGCTCTATGTGGCTACACAGTGCACAGGGCCTACCGTGAATACTTCTTGGAGTCAAATGTCTTGGTGAAGTCCAATTAAACATCCTTTTGTGTAATCACTTCAATGCATCCTTTCCGAGTGCATGGTTTCCCTGGGTATGGGACCTAGAGTGCTGCTCTCTTATTAAAGTCAGAACTATCCCTCAGGAATCAAAATCCCTTGATCTTAGCTATCTTCCACCTCTCATTAAAGCGTGTTTAATTAGAACTTTTTAACAAGCATAAAGTGGCAGAACAAGGGGTTTGCAATAAGAACAATGCAACCTCCACCTGTTTTAATAGAATAGCATTAAAAAAAGTTTAATTAAAAAAGCAAAAATGACAGATCACAGAAAAAGCAAGTGCCTTATTTATTCTGTTCTCTCTGGAGAAACAGTTTGGAGGACAAGAGACAATCTGGAGTTTGATTAGCACAGCTCTAAATGTCTATTGACTGACTAATACCTGAAATAAATGATCATGGGACGAGGAGGCATGGCATCTGGATTCGAATCCAGTCTCTATAGCTCCTAGATCATGTGGTTTTGGTCAAGTCACTTGACTTCTCTGGATCTCAGTTTCCTCATCTGTTCCAGATCTGATGTATCATATAGTTCCACAAACCTCTGTTACCATACACCACAAAGCCATATCATATCTATTCTTGTGTTGCGATAATCAGACTATGCACAGATTGGATGAGAGGAATATAGTAGTCCAGCAATTCTCAGGAGCTTAGTGTCCACCTGGCAAATGTTTCAGCTCAGTTATTTTATTCAACTTGAAATTCCCTTGAAAATAATGTCTTCTAGATTTTTCCTTGCCTGCCTTCTTTGCAGAAATGAGAGACTATGAATATGGACTGCTATAAATAATGTTAAGCTTGGCTGATATGATAGTTTTGCTGAACTCTTTTCTCCCTTTATTTGT
This sequence comes from Gymnobelideus leadbeateri, assembly GCA_011680675.1. Lineage (NCBI taxonomy): Eukaryota > Metazoa > Chordata > Mammalia > Diprotodontia > Petauridae > Gymnobelideus > Gymnobelideus leadbeateri. The sequence continues at coordinate 404,268 of WOXC01009333.1, forward strand.
ATTCTTTGTTATATGAGATTACTCTTGGGGAGGAAAAAAGGGTATATTGGGAAATGAAGGCAATACAAATGCAAAAGATATCAACAAAAATAAATTTATAAAGGAATAATGCTCTCAAAAATAAAATATTTTTAAAAAGGTACAGATACAGATACAAATAATGCCATTCAGAGTAAAAAGGGAATAGTACAGAAAATAAGAGTTATGGTAGCCCAGGAAGGGAAGGGATCCATCTGGGCTGAAGAAGTACAGAAATACTCCATGTAGGGGCGGCTAGGTGACGCAGTGAGTAGAGAGCCGGCCCTGGAGTCAGAAGGACCTGAGTTTGGATCCGGCCTCAGACACTTAACACACACACACACACACACACACACACACACACACACACACAAAACCTAGCCGTGTGACCTTGGGCAAGTTACTTAACCCCAATTGCCCTCCAAAAAAAAGCAAAAAAAAAAAATACTCTATGTAAGAAGCAGGACTTGAATTAGCCCAACATGCAAGTGAACTGGAAATGAGCCATGATAGAATGGTTCTCAAAACCTATGCCAGGCAGGAAGGTCTTAACCAAACTAGAAAGGTTTGGAGGGAAAAGAGTTCAAAAGTCCACAAAAGAAGCAAAGTTCTATCAGATTTCATAGGAGGGAGGAATATTCAATAATTCTACCTATGCTGAAAACAATTATATGTGTCATTTAAAATCATTTCCAAAACAAGTAAACCAAGTAAATGCCCAAAGTTGGAAATGAACATGAGACATTATTCTCTATTCGAAAGGAAAACCACATTTATCTAATAGAAATCAGTATTTATTGCAAATCATATGCAAAATGGAATTTTAAAAATATGCCTTCTTAGTTAAAAATTTCAACCACTAATCATTGCAGCCAAAATTAGCAGGAGAGGAGATATATATGTCAACATGATCACAAGATTGATGTGAATTTTGCTTTCATGAAAATCACAAAACTTACTTTCTAAAATCCAAGAAATTTCTGTTATAAAACTGGAAAGATTCCAAACATTATTTTTAAATGGACACTCTAGCAAAGCCGGTTGAAGGTAGACAAAACAGCAGGATTCTTCTTTTTTTTCATATCATGGAATATTCTGGATGTGATGTTTTAACCTGAAGTCAACAACTTCATATGTGTACATGTATGTATGCATATCTATTTACATATATACATATGTGTATATAGACATAGGCATAAACATAAACACATACATATACACATACACATGCATATAAAGATAGATGGAGAGGGATAGATAGATAGAGAGATGTCCTTCCTCTGGGATCTTTCAGGAAATGAATAGTGGGCATTAGACACTAAATTAATTCATTTCAGAAATTATTACTTGGATTTCCATTTCAGCATGTAATTCTTTAAAAGCAAAAAAGAAGTCATTTCTACATCTAATTGCGGTACATGCTAATCATCAAATCATGGGAAGAAATAACTGGAAGAGAAATTAAAAGGTCATCTTGTCCAAATTAACAAAACTTTTAGCAAGTACTCTCTGCTGTGTGCCAAGTGCTGCATTAAATATTAGGGGATAAGGAGCTAAACTAAGACAAGACTCTATTTCTCATATATCTTATAATATAGTTGTGGAAAAACACCAACCCAAGTCAATAGTACATAATAAATGCATTAAAAAAGTCTAACATAAAGTATCTTATGGGATATAAAGGTTGGAAAGTCATTGCCAAAGTTCAGGAGAATGAAGGAAGAGATGGCATTTGATATGGATTTTAAGGATAATGGTAATACAATAGGTTAAGTATGCCAGGGAAGACATTTCAAACATAGGTAAGGAAAGGTATGGAATCAGCATATTTCAGCACCAAAAAGTCATTTAGTTTGGCTGGAATGTAGAGCACATTTTCCACTCTAAGAAATCTGTGACCTTATCAATGTGTGGGCTCTCCAAAGACATAGATCATAAATTATCTACACCTGCCCATTCTCTAAGATTCTTGTCCATGTCCCTCCATAAATTCATCACAGAAGGTAAATATGCACTGATCCTTCCTTGCTTTCACTTGAAATGATGATGGCACCAATGACACATGCAAGCTATCTTATTATTTTCTCTAGCTTTTTTCATGGTGCCAGCTCATCTTTCTCATTCATATGTTTACTATATGCCATCCTTTAAACAACTTCTCCCCCATAATTCCTTGTTTATAGTGTTACAGCCTGCTTATTCCACCCCCTTCCCCATGAATTTCTGCATTGCCCTTGGAGTAATTCTCAATTTCAGTTCTCCCCCAGGTTGCAACAATGCATCATCAAAAGTATGCTGGTATTGAAAACATGATCTTTTGTATCAGGAAGAATCTTGGAATCATTAATAAACTTTGCAACTTTCCAAAAACAGTCCAGTCCAATTTCCCCCCCTAAATATCTCTGGGTCCAGGTTACTGTCTGGGATATATTTATCCCAGAGCTATGGAGAAATTTTATAGTTTGTCAATTCAACTGCGTATCATAATCTAGGCACTAGGCATTCTTCATCTACTTATGTAGGTGGATAGGTAGTAAAAATTCTCTTGGATGGTTATGGATCTCATCCATAACATCTACAGTGTTCTTGGACTGGATGCATCTGCAAAAAAGAGCACCTGTATGACCTCACCATCCGTAGGCAATCATTGTCAAAATGGATTGTACTGAATTTCCTCCATGACAGATAGACATTGTCATCAAATACACAACTCTCTTTCTGTTTGATATCATTGATCAGAGTCTCAAATGAGGTTATTTGTGATTGTATTTTTCGAAGACTTGAAGGGCCTTTAAGGTGGCATCGTTCTCTACTGAATTCTTTTTTTAATAGTTAACACATGATAAGTACAAAGATTGTATGTTCTCTGCATCTATTTGTAAAGCATTTAACATAGTTCCTGGCATATTGTAGGTGTTATAAAAATGCTGATTTCCTCCCTCTCCCTTCTTTTAGTCAGTTGTGTTAAGTGGATTGTTTTAGAATATCCATTGCAAAAAGCCCACCTATTCCTCTTTATTACCCTCATAAGACATCCTTAATACATGTATATGTTATTTTCTTTAAAATTTTGCAAATATGAGAAAATAGGCATGCAAATTATAAGGGGTTTTTGTGCTGTCTTCTTTTAGGGGAGAAGAGAGTAACAATAAGGACTAACATTCTTTTTCCATACCTTTGGTTATTTTTTACTCTTTAAAATGCCTTGAGAATTGATCCCTCAATACCTTCAACATGTTATTGCCTCTAGCACAAGAAATATCTCTTGGTTTTAACTTACTCTAGTCCAACTATTTTATCATCTTTATTTTCTTCAGTGTTATTTCTGCTTCAACTTTAAGCATATTCAGGGCCATCAAATCAATGACCACTTATTAAGTTCCTACAATGTCCCAGCCACTGTGCCAAATCCTTGAGAGACTCAAGAAAAAAAAGAGTCTCTGCCCTCAAGAAATTCATAATCTAATGTTGAAGACAAAATGCAAGCAACTAGATATCATTAGATAGGATAAATTGGAGATAGTTTCAGAGGAAAGGCACTAATATGAAGGAGACCCAGGAAAGGCTTCTTTCAGAAAATGGGATTTTTAGCTGAGATTAAAAGTAATCCAGGGAAATTAAGAACATTCTAGGAATAGGGGATAGCCAGTGAAAACACATGAGGCAGGAGATAGAGTGTCGCGTGCAAGAAGGCCCCAGTAACTGACTCAAAAAGCACATGTAAGAACTGAAAAGAGAAGAGCCGGGTTATGATGCACTGCAATGTCAGGTCCAAATGTGGTGGCTCAATTGTCCTTGATAGCACAAAGGATTTGTAATAAACATCTTTGTAAATTTTCTCCACCTTTTGTTTTATTTTTACCTATTTTCCATGTTTAAATGCTATTGCAATGATTTTTCTTATTTGAATCTTTTCCCAAGCTTTCTTTACACATTTTTTCTACCCACTACTTCTTGTTTTATTATGGCTTATAATTTTACCCATCACTCTTTGCATTCGAAATGTGTGGCTGTCTTGTGGCTATCTCCCTCTACTTCACCAATCTGAATGTTTCCTGAATTAAGATGTGTGGCTCCTCTTTTGATCCCCTCATTGTGACAATAAGCTTATATATCATTTAAAATTCTTTATGATGTTATAAAGTCAATATTATATTCTCTGTCAATTTCCCATTTTTAGCAACAATAAATTTTTAAAAATAGGTCAGATTTGAGTTGTTTTTATTGTATGCCATATTTTTCTCATTTTTATTCTTTCTCCTTTTTTGAATTAACTTTTATCTTATCCCCAACTAATTGGTGATGACTGTACACAGAGAACAGAATCAGAAATGATACACACATCAATAATAGGCATTTCCTGTCTGCTAAAATGTAATGTTTCATCTTAATGTTGTTACACTGTGCATCTGACTCCTTTCTCAAAGAAAGTATTCATGATATATGTGTGAGGCTTCTGTCCTTGGCTTCTCTCATTCTTGACTCCTGAACTATATTTTCCATCAAATTTTTCATCAATTTTGCCTATTTCTATATTTTGCCCTGAAATCACTATGAAAGTATATGTTACGAAACCTGTAAAGTCTCACCTAATTCTTCATAGAATTTCATCACCTTTTCATGTATAGTATAACTATATGGCTCATAAGTTGCATTATTTTCATAACAGTTCATTGTGAATACTTGTGAGCGCTGCAAGATGAAATGACTAAATGTCTAATGAAATTATGTTTCTCACAGTTTTGGATACAGGAGAAAAGCAGCTCTACCAATTCCTTCATTTGACTCACAGGGCAAAGAAGGGACGGATGGTGGACCAGGCCCAGAAGTCAGGAACATCTGAGTTAAAACCCAACCTCAGATACCTAGTGGTAGTGTGACCCTGGGCAAGCCACTTAACTTCTGCCTGCCCCACTTTTCTTGTTTACTACTAACAATAATAACAGTACTTGTTGTGAAGATCAGATGAAAGATTTGTACAGTATCTGGCAATTGTCGGTCAGTAAAAAGACATAGAGAAAGAAAATAAACTGTCTTCTGTGCGGGACAACATGGAGTCCAAGATCACTGGTCAGTGGAAGGGAATGAGATGCAGAAAGACTGGAAAGAGAAGAAAAGACCAGGTTTTGATGTACTGTAATGTGAAGTCTTCTCTCTCTCTCTCTCTCTCTCTCTCTCTCTCTCTCTCTCTCTCTCTCTCTCTCTCTCTCTTTTTCTGCTTTTTGGAGGACAGTTGGGGTTAAGTGACTTGCCCAAGGTCACATGGCTAGTTTTTGTGTTAAATATCTGAGGCCAGATTTGAACTCAGATCCTCCTGACTCCAGGGCCAATGCTCTATTCACTGTACCACCTAGCTGTCCCTCTATCTCTTAATAAATGCCTGTTCTTTCCCCCCTTCAACAGGTAGAACCTTCACTTTTGCTGCAATTCCTATTCGATCTTCTCATTCATGGTGAGAATGTTGAGAGGCAGCATGGTGTAGTTGATAGGGCCCTGCTTGGCCTCAGGAAGACTCGCGTTGAGATCCAGTCACAGGCACCAACTAGCTGTATGACACTGAGCAAGTCACTTAACTTCTATGTTCTTCAGTTTCCTTGTTTGTAAAATGAGCAGATTAGACTCAATGGCCTTTAAGGTCCCTTCTAATTGTGATTTTATGATAATCCTCTAATCACATTATTTAGTTCATCCAGTATCATTTCCACCTGTTAGTCACTACAATAGGATAGAGTACCAGCAGCTAAGTCTATAACTGGTCTGATAACTAGGTGGTTCTTAACACCCATCATCCCTTTTCCTGGGTGTCCTCATCTATAAAATGAGGGTGTTGAACTAGATGGCCTCTGCCTTCTCTTCCAGCTCAAGAGCTTACCATCCCAGAATTCCTTACTCAGCTCTGTGTCTTCATGAGGACAGGGAATAAGTCTTCTCAAACTTGTATCTTTCCTAGCACCAAGAACTGTGCTCTGCATAGGATAAGTGCTTAATCATTTTTGTTGAATTGAACTTAAGAAATAATTTACACTTCATCTTCTTCCAGTTAAACAAATTCCTGGAACTCACAAAGAATTAAATATAGGGCTCTTAAAACCCTAGCTTTTAAAAGAGTGTATTCCTTAGAATCAGCAGCATCGAACAGTCAACATATAATAATATTTTAAGCCATCAAAGGCTGGAAAATAAGAACATCTGGCATACAAGAGCATTTTTCAGGGGGGCAGGAGAACATTATGTAAGCAGATAACTGCTTAAAAATATATTATACAATTGAAATTGATCTCATCTGTTCTCTAGTTTTCCTAAAACGATAAAGGATAAACTACCAATTAAGTCTGCTAAACAAGGAGACATATAAACATTAACTCTAATAATTAGTTTGAGCTTTGGATTTCAAATACACTCACACTCAGAACTTAGATAGTCCAAGGAACTTGAGAACATATGATGGGAAAAGAGTCAGTAACTAAAATAAATTTTCACTTTTATATACCTTGTTTACCTGTGATGTAGATAATACTTTGTACCCTAATTATTCGCTAAAAATGTAATATTGATTTTTTTAAGATAATAGTGATGATGATGATGATGATGATAACAGCTGAAATTTATCTAGCATTGTAAGTTTTGCAAAGCTCTTTCCATTGTCATTTGATGGTCACAGCAACTCTTGGAAGTAAGGGTTATTATTAACTCTATTTTATAGATGAGAAAACTGAGGCAGAGAGAGGTTAAGTGACTTGTCTAGATTCACATAGCTAGTAAGTGAGGTTGGATTTGAACTCAGGTCTTCCATACTCTAGGTCTAGCACACTATCCACTGTGCCACCTAGCTGCTGTTCACATACAAAATTGGCAACTTTTTTTCATACTTCTAAAATAATTTTTTCAAACTTTTGCTTAAATTTGCCTTATTGACTTTGTATAATACAACTATGGGGAAAAAAACCAAAATGCCACTAATAAATACTTGAACACTTTTAATAGACATATTAGATATAGGATAAGCAATGAAATATTTTAACCAAAATGGTTCAGAAATGAGTTGTACTGATTAATGAAATGTATCAGCTAATAGTTACCCAATGTAATATACTAATATCAATTCTCAAACAATTCAACTAATGAAGAATATATTTAATGCACAAATTATGTAGGAAACAATTTAATTTTTAATTTAGTCAAAACACCAATTTGGGGGAAAATTTTGGCTTATGTAAATAAAAACCAACAAATTTGAAATGTCATAACCCTGTAAGGTTAATGTAATAAATAATAATAATAATAATAATAATAATAATAATAATATGTGAAGCTTACCAGTTCTGCTTTTCAAAAATAAGCAATTTTTAAAAGCATTTAAAAAAATTCTGAGTGATAAAATTGGAGAAATTTTGACAAAATACAGAGACCTAAATATCTTATCTTAATGTCATAAACCCAGTCATTCTCAAAGTTCTTTTCAAATAAAAATAATTGTTTGCTTCACTGGGAGTAGTGGTACTGGAAAGTGTCAATTTCTTACTTAGAAACAAACAAACAAAAAAACCCGTTAACACTTTGATGGCAGAAATATCCCTCC